>PVHT021183716.1:327010-398780 GCA_004024745.2 Catagonus wagneri
AGGCCCAGGCACCACGCAGGGGATAGCAACACGACATGGTCGTTTTATGCCCTAAGGTGGGGGAAATGCGTGATTCGACCGTCGTGATTGCTGCCTTCGTGCACAGTGGCTGGAAAGCATCAATACATTTATCAGTATCAAATTCACACTTTAAGATTAAAAACAAGGGGCTGAAGGAGGCGTATAACAAACATATTACCGCTTCTGTAAATTCACACACGAGAGCAGTGTGCGGGGTGACCTGGGGGTGAGGGAACACGGCAGGCGGTGGCCGCTGCAGGGGGCTGGCTTCCGATCTATTCTCTTGCGGTTATTTCCACCGACTCGCACCCCCTCTTCCACGGGCACCTTCAGACGCCAGCGCTGAGGGAGGCATGGGGGGTGGGCACGAGGGGACTGAGGAGTGAGGAAGGACAGCGGGGCTGGCAGTGGCAGGGGCTGGGGGCGGCAGGGGGGGGTGCAGGATGCGTGGAGACACAGACCCAGCCCAGCGGGGTGACGAGCCGCTGACTTCGAGGCTCCACTTTTCTGCCCGGTGAATCCTTCTGCCCAAAGGGGACCAGAAACTTGGGCTCTGGCCCTGGGAGCACCAGAGGCCCCCAGCTTCCGGGGCTCAGTCTCCGGGGAACATGCCTCTGCGGGAGACCCTGCCGGGGTCGCCGCAGCCGGGCACTGGGAGCTGGAGCTGCCGGCATGTCTGAACGCGCCCAGCCTCTGCCCAGGATCCCGCCTCTGACCCAGGCCTCCCATCACCTCCAGGCGGGCTACGCGCCGGCTCCGGACCCCACAGCGCACAGAGGGGGCGGCTTCTCTTCCTGACCCTGTGTCTGGGTGGCAGCCACCCGCCGGTCCCTGCGCCACCCGCTCGCGCTCCACCCCCGCAGCTGCGGAAGCCTGGGGAGCGGATGTGCCTTCCGACCCTCAAAGGCCAGCGCTGAGGAGGAAGGCCTTTTGTCCTCCACTGGGGTCAGCCTGTCCCCTGCCTGCTCCCCAGGTCAGCACCACCCCCAGCTCCCGCCCCCCAGACCCGGCTGAGCCCGGCCCCCCACCCCCCAACGGCCTGGCACAGAGCAAGGACACTGAGGATCAGAGAGGTGGCCCCGCCCAGGGCCACAAGCCCAGCCCCAGAGTAGGAAGAGACACAGCTGGGCTCTGAGGCCGCTCCTCCCCCAGGGTGCTCAGAAACCGTAGAAGCCACCGCAGGCTTGCGGTTCCAGAAACCTGTTCGGGAGCCACTCACAGGCAGGCCCAGGGCAGCCTGCCTAAGTCATCTGGAAGCGCCTTCCCCAGCCAGCCCCCCCTTCTCCTGGGGTCCCTCTGGCCAGTTTCTCCGTCCACCAGCAGCGCCCCCAGAGTAGATGGTATGGTCAGCCCGAGGCTGGTGCTTCTCTTCCAAACAAAAGGGGCCGTCACTTCTTCCCATGACCCACACCCCTCTGACCTCCGGAGTCTCTCTGACCTTGGGCACCCCGGGGGAGCAGCCCCTCGAGGCCACAGCTCTTCCCCAAGGTCCCCGCTTTGGCTCACCTTGCTCATCTATGCAATGAGGTGGGGAGCCCCCACCTCTGCCTCCAGGTTGGAGTTAAATAACCTGGCGCGTCCCTGTGGTTGATTGCCTTTGTCCCTCCTGGGAGGGATGTAAGGGCCCCAGGAGCTGAGTCCTCCGTGGTCCCTGCGTCTGCAGGACCGCCGGCCTCCCACCCCAGGTCTGGAGGCTACTGGGGACCAGAGGTCCTTTCGGGCAGCCGCGGGTAGGAACGCTCAGGCTGGGGAGGGCGTGGTGGGCTGACCGGCTCCGCGGCTCTAACCCCAGAAGATGCGGCGGACGGACCTTCGCTGGTTTGCCTTCCGGGCGCACGCCGCCTGCAAAGTCCCTCCGCTAGGCCTCGGCTCCACCCGCGCTCGCCTCCCGGAGCCGCCGCTCCGCCGCTGCTCGCTCCCATCCGAGCGCCCGAATTCCAGGCCTGCCAAAGCCACTTACCGTCTGTCTCGCCTCTGTTTTCCCCTCCGGAAAATGGGGTTGGTGCTCCCTCCTCCGTGGCGGTTCTGAAAATTAAAGCGAGGCGGCTGCGGCATTCGGTTGAACCGGGCTCCCGGCTGGCGCTGGCAGGTTGGATGTGTCCCTCGCTGATAACCCGCGTCAGGTGAAGCCGTTTGCGCCGGCGCTTCCGAGCTGCGACCCGGTGACTCGGCCTTCACCTGCTCCAGAGGAAGCAAGTCAGAAGGTTACTCCTGAGTGGCTACAGCTCCGAGGGCGACGGCGAGACCGCTATGAACTTTTGTCACCGCACTCGCTGCTGAAGTGGGAGGGGACTCGCCACCGGTTCACTGTCTGGGCCTGCCCCCAAGACCTCCGCGGCCAGAGACAGGGACTCCCCCCCGCCCCCCACTAAGGCCTGGACCTCCTGGGGAGCGGGGCAGTGGGGATCCGCTCTCAGCGTGACAACAGGCGTGACATCAGGTGCATCGCCGGCAGGGCTACGGGGATGGGCTGGGGGCTAGCGTTTTTCTTACACTTTGAGACAGAACCTGAGAACTGGCATTCACAGCACATTCATTAAATGTAAATATTAAATTATGCCATAATTTTTAGCCTCGATACCCGGAGTCTTTAAGAAATGACTCATTCTCTTGCGGTTTCTCGGAGCCCCGGGGGTCTTCATGCCTCAGTATACGCACGCACATACACACACACACACGTGCACACACGCACATACCACACTTGCGCGCGCGCGCGCTCACACACAGTTCCTCACGCCGGCTCTGGCGCTCTCTCCGCGGCAAGGCAATTACGGCCCTTGCCGGACGGTGATTGGTCAGTCTGTTTCTCATCGGGGACCCGCAGCCAATGGGCAGCCCCCGCGGCCGAGGCCCCACCCCCGCACCCCCGGCGCGGGTGTCTCGGCCCCGGGAATGGATCGCGCGGGGCCGGACTGGCCGCGAGCCCCCCCAGCCCCCCGGGCCCCCGGCCGCCCGCCCTCGGCCGCGCGACCGCCTGCGCGCCCGGGTCCGGGCGGCGTCTCGGGGCAGTGGCGGCTGTCCAGGCCAGCGCGGCGTCCTCGGGCTGAGCGGGCGGCCTGCCCGGCCCGCGCCGCCCCGCCCCTGCTGGCCCCTCCCCCGCCCTCCCCGCCCCCAGCGGGGCCGGCCCGGGCGGCGACCAGAGCGGCGGCGTGAAAGGCGAGCGAGGAGGCTGCCCGGCCGGCTGTCGGCGCGCACCCGCTCCCGGCCCAGTCCAGCCCCGCGCGGAGGCCGCTGCCTGCCCCCCGGCGCCCGACGCCAGCCTCCGGGCAGCGGCTTCAGGGCCGGCCCGCGCGTGCGCCGGGGAGTCGCGCGCCACTGTCCCCAGCGGGGACCGAGATCGGCCGCGCCCTAGGCGCCTGGAACCCCGAGGAGCCCGGCAGAGTCCGACGGGCCCGCGGCCGCGATGCCTGACGAGCTGACGGAGCCTGGGCGCGCCACGCCGGCCCGCGCCTCCTCCTTCCTCATCGAGAACCTGCTGGCGGCCGAGGCCAAGGGCGGCGGGCGCGCAGCCCAGGGCAGCAGCGGCCGCGAGGACGAGGAGGAGGACGACGACGACCCGGAGGACGAGGACGCCGAGCAGGCACGGCGGCGGCGGCTGCAGCGGCGGAGACAGCCGCGCGCCGGCGCAGGGCCGGGCGGGGAGGCGCGGGCCCGGGCGCTGCTGGGCCCTGGCGCGCTGGGCCTCGGCCCCCGGCCGCCCCCCGGTCCCGGGCCGCCCTACGTTCTGGGCTGCGGCGGTGCGACGCGCTGGTACTCGCGGTCACACGGAGGCTACGGAGGCGGCCTCAGTCCTGACAGTGAGTGAGGGCGCGGGGAGGGGTGGACCCTGCGGTGGGGTCCGGCTTCCTCCCCGCGCATTTGCTTGGGGACCTTGGGTTCGTTGGCGCCCTTTCTAGGCCACCCTCTTGCTTGTCTTTAGTGGGCCCTGGGTCGTGTAGGGCCCTGGCAGAGCCCTTGGTCGAGCAGGTTTGGGGGCCCATTCCTCAGGACAGGGTCCCCACACAGGGAGAAGGGGAAGCTGGGGACGGGGGACAACAGGCAGCTGAGCTGAGAAAATAAAGGAGTGTGAAATACTTCAGAGAAAGATAGGTCTTGGGAGGGGGTGTGGGAGGGGGTGTGGGGGGGGCAAAAAAGAGGCAGGAAGGACGGAGAACAAGAGGGAGATGCTGGGAGAGGGAAAGGAAAGAAAAATGAAAACAACAAAAAAAGACCCAAAAAGAAACCCTAAGTGATGGAGACCGGAGAGACAAGACGAAGGGAGGAGAGAGAGCGGGCTGAGGATGGAGAGTCAGACACAGCAAAATAGAGGGGGCACGGAGCAGAGGGAGCCGCGGCTGAGGGGCTGGATGAGGGAAGCAGTGATCTGCCACAGCGGGCCTGTCCCCAGAGTCCCACATCCTCTGCAAGGGGCAGACAGGCTTGGACAGGGCCTGGGTCCCCCTCGCCTCCCAGGTGAGAGGGCTGCGTTCAGAAGCCCCCAGTCCCACCCCTCTCTGCCCCTCCCCCTCCTGGCCTTTGTTCCTCTCCGGGGCTCAGAGGCTGGGGTGGGGGTCTTCAGCCCCAGAACCCACTCACCCCTCTAGCCCGGCATTCCGGCCCCTGAGCTCCGCTCCCCCACCCCAGGGTCGCTGCTTTCCCCTGGGGACCTGCCCTTTGAAGGAAGACCCCTGGGAAGAGAACCGGGACGCTGTTCTAAGCCCAGCCCCCAGGCTTTGCCGGCCCCCCACCCCACCCCAAGTGCCGTGAGGCCGCGGAGGACGCTTCCCGGCTCCCGCTCTGAAATCTTTCAGCTCCGAGTGCACATTAGTGAGTGCCGGGAGGTAGGAGGTCCCGACCCCTCTCACCTCGGATAACCCCTTCCTGGTGTGGGGTTGAGCCCCTTGCACAGGGACTCACATCTCAGTGTCTACACCCAGAACGGCCGGCCCTCTTCGGGGAAGCTTGAGCAGGCCTCGGTGTTTCCCTGAGATCGAGTGATCAAACTCAGTGCCCTTCTGGGGGTGTTTCCAAAAAGCATCTCACCGGGGAAACGTGTTCCCTTCTGGCCCCTGGGGTCGCTCTCCAGCTCCGGCCCGCGGGCACGGCCCCCAGGGAGGCAGCGCCTCTGTGTTTTCGTACAACGCGGGTTCGGGGACCCCGTTTAGACCCAGAGCTGGCAGGCCTGGCTTGGCTTCTTGAGGCAACTCCCGGGCCTCTGTGAGTCTGGGGGCTCCCCCTGCCTGGTTGCCCACCTGCCAGCCTGGAAACTGACGCCTCTTTGGACACCGTGAGGGCTCATGCCACCGAGGCTGGGCAGGGACACAGGAGAGTCTGCACACGTCCTGGGTGCGCATGGTCTGGACCAGGCACAGACACGAGCCCACCAGTGTTTGCACACTGCGGGGGTGGGGGGCTCACAGCCGCTGCCTTCTCAGGCCTGGCCGGGCCCAGCTCCACCGGACAGCCGGACTGCCGGACTGTCGCCTGTGCAGCAGGGGCCAGCCAGAGCAGAAGAGAAGCTGCCGGGCGTGGGCCTCCTGAAGCGGGAAGGCCGGCTGCTGGCCTTTCAGGCTGGGCCTGGAATCTGGCCCAGCTCCTGGGTCTGGGTCTCTCGCCCGAAGGCGGCATCCTTTGCCAGCCCTGGGGGTCGGGGTGGGGGTCTCCTCACCTCTGGGAGATCGGCTGGAGCTCCGTACTTAGAGCGCGAGCTTGGGGACCCTCTGTGGGCTTCTGTACCCCCAAACCCACAGGCTCAACCAGGGGCCTGACGTGTTCAGAGTGGAGTGCGGCTGCCTTGTGTTTCCATGGAGCCGAGCCTTTGAGTGTGATTCTGGGCAGAGCAGTGGCCTTTGGGGTTAGAGGCACAGGAAACGAGGATGAGCATTACCCACGTCACCTGCTTTTGTCCTGGGGGGGGGGGTCTGCATTTGTTTATCCTCCATCAGTGGGAATATTTCTATGCAGGCGGGAATTCAGCATCTGCTCCCCAGTGTGACTGGGAGGTGTTAAGGCAAGTCTTTATTTCTGTGTCTGGGGGACCTAGCCCGGGCCTGGGTGTTAGGGACGAAGCTGTTGTCCCTGAGTTGTTTTCCAGCGTGTACATTTCTCAGAAGGAAGTCTTTTTCCGAGGGGTCTGCCCAGAGGCTTTTGTGCGTCTTGATGCGAAGCCAGTGGTCCTGGGAGTCGTCTTCCGCTTGTGTTTCTGTTCTGCACTTTTGTGTTTCTCTCCTTCCCCCTTCCCTCTGTTGTCGGCGCGCTCGGGGGACGGGTTCTGAGCAGGAGTGTGTTGCCCGCGGGCTGGCTGGTGCCGCGCTCAGGTCTTCGTGAGAACACCGCGGGTCTGCCGTGCCCTTCTCCTTCGCAGGGTGAGAGCTGCCCTGGGTCCTGCCGGATGCGCGGCCCCGCGTAGGCACCGGTTTCCGCTTGCGGCTGTGCGGGAGCCGCTGGCCTCAGCGATTCGGCCTGGGGGTCAGCGCCCGGGAACCAACCCGTGTTCCTCCTCTCCCCCCTCCCCCCACTGCAGCCAGCGACCGGGACTCACCGGAGACGGGCGAGGAGATGGGCCGTGCCGAGGGCGCCTGGCTCCGGGGCGCCGGGCCGGGAGCGGTGCAGCGGGAGGCGGCGGCGGAGCTGGCGGCGCGGGGCCCGGCGGCCGGCGCGGAGGAGGCGGCGGAGCTGGCCGAGGCCCCGGCGGCTGCGGCGGCGGCCGGGGATGCGCGGGGCGGCGGCGGCGGCGGCGGCCGCAAGAAGAAGACGCGCACGGTCTTCTCGCGCAGCCAGGTCTTCCAGCTCGAGTCCACCTTCGACCTCAAGCGCTACCTGAGCAGCGCCGAGCGCGCCGGCCTGGCCGCCTCCCTGCAGCTCACCGAGACGCAGGTCAAGATCTGGTTCCAGAACCGCCGCAACAAGTGGAAGCGGCAGCTGGCGGCCGAGCTGGAGGCGGCCAGCCTGTCCCCGCCGGGCGCGCAGCGCCTGGTCCGCGTGCCGGTGCTCTACCACGAAAGCCCCCCGGCCGCCGCCGCCGCCTCCGGGGCGCCCGCCGCGCTGCCCTTCCCGCTGGCGCCCGCCGCGCCCGCGCCGCCCCCGCCGCTGCTCGGCTTCTCCGGGGCTCTCGCCTACCCGCTGGCGGCCTTCCCGGCCGCCGCCTCCGTGCCCTTCCTGCGGGCGCAGATGCCCGGCCTGGTGTGAGCCCTCGGCCCGCCGGGCCCACTCCCCGCGGCCGCTGGGGGCCTCTGCGGACGCGCCGACGGGCCGTGGCGGCGGCGGTGGCGCCGTGCAGCCCGGGGGCCCCTCTGCGCCTCGGGAGCGCCGGGCGGGAGGAAGCCCCGTCGGAAGATCGTCCAGAATGTACCAGAGACGCGGGTGGCCGCGGCTCCCCCAACAGTCACAAGGCTGGATCCCCGCCGGGAAGAGAACCTCCCAGAGACGGTGGGCCGTGCAGCCGGAGCCCCGCGGGGGACAGGCCTCAACCCGGGTGCAAATCCAGCCCCGCTGGGGAGCCGCCGGCTGGGCCCGGTCCACGCTAATACAGGCTTCCTCGAGGTGACCACCCTCCTACCGGAACGACCCCGCTGGGGACCGTGCGTGGGCAGGACGGCAGGCCCCCGCGGCACGCGCTGTTTTCTGTCCGACGGCCTTGACTTCGGGCAGCGGAGAGAGAGAAGAGAGCCCCTGTGTGGGGGAAGCGTGTGAAGATCCTGCTGCCGGCCTCGGTCAGACGGCCCTCCCCCGCAGTCGGGGCCAGGGCTTCGCTCCTGGGCTGCAGCCTCGGATTATCCCCGCGAAGACTGTTTTTTTTTTTTTTTTAAACGAATCTACTTATTTGCGTATGGAATAAAAAGGGACGTTTTCTGGAAGGTCTCTGCTGATCTGTGATCCCTGGGGGCCGGGTCCCCCCTCTGTCCCCCTCTGGGGACAGCCCGGCACGGTGGCCCGCTCTGCGGTGCCTGCCAGGGGCGGGTGGGCAGGAGGGGGCTTTCCTCATGAGTCCCCACTCTCCCCAGACAGGGAGGCCCAGCAGGTACCCAGGGGAAGTCAAAATCAGGGAACAAGCGGGGCCTAGGGTGGAAGAGCGAACTTTGCATCAGTCCTAGGGCCTTCGGTGAAAACCAAAAAGCCCTGACTCCGTGAAGGCAGAACCCATCGGCCACTCGCTTGGCGCAGGGACTACCAGCTCTGCGTCCCGCTGCCCCTTCCTGAACTGGAAGTGAAAGCCACCCCTGACATAGTGGGGCAGGGGTGGCGCCTGGCGGGGGGTGTGGGGTGGCCGAAACCAAACACTGGCACCAGACAGCCCAGCAAGGCCTGGTGGGGAGCGCCGCTGTCTGGCCCGGGCCTCCTCTCCGGACCATCTGCACTTTCTCGATCTGGGGGCTTCAGGCCCATGGGCAAAGCCCCAGGTCAGGGCCCAAGCTGACGTCTGGTCTCTCAACGAAAGCTTGCTCCGGTGGCTGGAACTCTGTGGCCTGCCTGCTGCAGGGTGAGGGCAGGGGCCAGCTGCCTACAGGAAGGGTGCTGTTGTGGGTATGCACGGAGCTCATCCAGTGCTCCAGAGGGCCACCTATGTGACAGAATGGAGCCCCCTTGAAAGCTGGTCTCCGTCCCCCTGGTTCCAGGTCCTCATCCTGGGCCGAGATGCACGGCACCCGGGCTACCCTCAGTGGCTTTGGCGTTCTCAGCGGTGGTGCCAGACAGCCCAGGAGAAGGCACCACAGGGGTCTCTCCCTAGACAGGAGGTCCATGTCTGTGCCTCCAGCCACTCCGTGCCCCCAGCCCCTCCAGCTGGTTCCTGGCGCCCTGAGGCCAGGACCTAGAAAGCTCAGGCAGGGTCTTGGGTGGGGGGCGCATCCGTGACCTGGGTGGTCCTCCCCTCTTGCAGGCCCCCAGCGCCCAGGGCGTAACCCACCAGGGAAGGTACCCTGAGAGACTGGTGGGGGCAGCTCCTGCAAACCCAGCCTCCGCCCCATTGCTGCCTTCATGCCCCACCCCCTACAGCCCTTCTAGGGTTGGGTCTCCTCTGGGGGGGGGGGGAGGGGCGCTGCCCCCATGCTGCTGCTTTTCCTGCTGGCGTCACTGGACTTTGCCAGGGGGCACCTAGGATCAGCTTCTCCACGGCGAGCTTGCCACTAGCTCTTTCCAGCGGCCGCAGGGGGAAGCAGGGCGCCAAGAAGGGCACTCGAGGGGCACCACAGACTCACATCTCCTCCCTCCCACTCTCGCCCCCCCCCCCTTTCTAGGCCACAGCATCCTTGGCTCGAGCCCCTCCCGGGGACACTGGTCCTCTGTCCCATTTGTGGTGGCCTCACCCAGCATGCCTGTAGAGCTGGCCAGCTCAGGGCCCCTCGACTTCCACAGGGGCCACCTGCTCTCTGCCTTTTTCCCTCCACGCAGCAGGCGGGCAGCCGGCTGGTGCTCGGTGCTCGGCGCGCGCCCGCTCGCTGGGCGCTACTGGGCGACGCTACTGGGCAACTGCCGCTACTGGGCAACTGCCGTGGTCCACGAACGGCATCCTTAAGACCCAGGTTATGGGGTGATCGCTGGTATGCAGTCATTTTATTCGCCCCTTTGCGACCGCTGTGGGGGCAGTCCCGGCGCCGCGGTGCGTGGGGGGCCGGCGTCCCCAGGCAGTTGTCTGCACGTGGAGGGGGAGGGGCTGTGGTGACCGAGTCTAGACCCTCAGCTGCGTGGCCTGGCCCCCGGCCTGGACCTGCCCCTGGAGTCAGAGGGAGGGAGCGTCTACGTGGCACGACAAACACGGGGGTGGATTCGGGGGGAGAAGCGTCTTTGGATGGAAGCGGTGAAAAGCTGGGCCGGAGAACCGCTTTCTCGGCCCGCGCGCCCCGAGATCCCCCGCGCGGGGAGAAGCCAGGAGGGGGCCTGTTCCCCCGCGCGGGGAGGGGCGGGAGCTAGAAGCCTAACACTGAAACGCAGAAAGTGACCCAAACCTGGATTAGGCCAGTAGCTGGGCTCAGGGAAGCTGGCTTTACCCCCTGATTAATTACCCCGCGACCCGAGCGGCGCGCCAGGGGCGGCACAGACCGCAGGGGAGCCGTGCGGAACGCGAGGCCCTAGAGGGCGCGCCCGGCCAGGCTGGGGCTGATCTGAGCCTGGCTCCAAGCCCCAGCGCCATCACCGCCCATTAAAGTCACCTCCCCCGCACTGGCTCCACTCCTGGCGGAAGATGAATGGCTTTGCTCTGTCTCCACCCTCGCCCTCCCCGAATCTGCCAACCCTAACTTCTCCTTAGGTGAGACCCTGTTCCAGCCCGTGGGCTGCCTAGGGCTTCAGGCTGCAGAGTCCCTCAGCCCAGCTGGGTCCAGCAGGCTTTGGTCCCTGGCCGACCTGCAAGGATTCCCAGCCTGGTTGACGTAAAACCAGACCTGCTGAAAGGGGCAGGCCAGTCCTCCTCCCCCCTCCCCCTCCCCCAGGTGGTTGCTCCGCCCACACCACACCCCCTAGCAGCCCTCAGGGCTCACTCCTGCCGCCAAAGCCCTGAGAGGGACGGAGGGTCGCCCCAGAACTGCCCTTTTCCTAGCTGGTACTTCTCCGCTCTCCTCCACTCTGCACCCAGGGAGTCTCGTACCCCTGCCCACCCTGGGCCTCGCCCCTGCTGCCCCCTCCTCATCAGGTGCAGGTCGGGGGCTGTCAGTGGTCCCCAACCCCCTCCCCACAAGCCTGGCTTCATGGGGAGAAGTTTTCCCAGACCCTTGGCTATGAGCCTGCCCGGAAGGTGATCCCCCACCGGGTGTGAGAGCAGACGGGCGCCAGGAGATGGGCAGGAGAGCCCGGTCGACTCCTCTCTCCTCCTGTCTGTGGGGGTCTCCCCAGCATCCTTCAAGGCCTTCGGGTCTCATCCGGCAAATCTCAGAAAGGGAAGCTGGGGCTCCGAGGAGCAGAGACTGCGGAGCAGGGGCTCCATGAAATCACTGGGCCCCCTGGCACCACGCAGGAGGTGTGGCGTCCCATCCTGGATCCCTCTCTGATGGCCTGCACACTCGGCAGTGTCGGCGCTCCCTTCCCTCCAGTCAGAATCTTCTGGATCATTGCCTTTGGCCTCCTGTCCCTCCGGCAGCCGGCGCGGGCTTCCACCCAGCTGCTTGCTGCAGACGCGTGTCCCTGGCCTCCTGCACTCCTTAGCTAGGAGCAGAGCCTGACCTAGTGATCCGAGCCGGGTCCCCGAGGTGGCTCACCCCACGACTGATTACAAAGCTCGGCTGCGCTCTTGGGGAAAAAAGAGAGGGGGACACTCCCTCGTGAGTCGATCTGAATGGGCTCCAGCCACCCTGTTCTGAGAGCACCAAGCTCTGAAACTGGACACTTGAGACAAAGGCGCAAAGAGAAAAATCAAGAACCAAGAGGTCGTCTCTGGCCTCACGGAGCGGAGGGCAAACAGAGGAACTGGCTGCCGGGCCCTGGCCCTCGCCAGCTCCTGCAGCTGTTGGCCTCGGTTTTTGTTTGTTTTATTATAAAAGTAATGGTGCTTGTTGTGAAGATGCAGAAACAGAAGTCATTTGTCTGCATTTCCGCCATCCAAAGTCAACTGCCCGGCACGAGATCAGGCTGTGGATGTACGGAGGTGACCGACAGCTGTACTGTTGACTGCCTGAATTTATCACTTAAAGACGCACTTACTTACTTGAGGGCGAAATGATGTCTGCCTTTGTTTGAAAATATTGCAACAAAATAAACTAATTACGTGAAAGGGAGAAGCACAGATGAAACTGGATTGGCTGGGAGTTCCTCATCGGCCCATGGCGCGGGTATACACGGGTTCAGTTTAAGGCTTCCTCTACTTCGTTTTATATTTGAAAGCTTCCATAATAAAAAACGCTTTAAAAAGGGGCTACCCAGACACATCACAGGTATAAGTCCCTAGCGGCTGATTCTCTGCTGGGGGCTGTTTTCGTTACAAGTTTATTTTCTTCCGATCGCAGTCTGACCTTGGTCCGGTTTACACCCTGCGGCTTCCTCACCCCCGCCCCTACCTCGCAGTGCGCGTTAAAATCCGTTAATTCGGTCTCAGGCGTGTTTCAGCCCCAAACCTCCCTCTTTCTCCACGAAGCTGTCCCCGCCTCCAGCCCTTCCCCACGGGTCCGGGAGCGCTCTGGGTCCCCGCCCCGAGCGGAGCGCGGACGCCCGCGATCACCTCCTCCCGGAGGCCGCTTCAGCGTTGCAGGATCGTGGGCGCCGCCTCGCTGCCCCGGCTCCCGAGTCACCCGCTGCCTGCGCAGCCCGCGTCCAGCCCGGCCGCGGGTCTGGGAGACTGAGCCCGGCGGCCGCCTCTCTGCTCCTGCGTTCGTGTCTTCGGTTTCTCGGGGCCTTCTCGACGCTCTCGACGTCCCTGGGTCCGCTGCGCCGAGACTCGGGCTTTAGCGGGCTGGGGCGGCCGAGGCGGAGCGGGAGACGCTGGAGGGCAGGTGGCGGAGACGCTTAGGTGCTCGGAGCTCCGTCCCGAGAGGCGGACCAGGCCGAGGGGTGCTCCCTGTGCCCTGGAGGGGGCTGGGGCGAGAGCTCTCGAACCCCAGGGACGTGAGGGCCCCGGCAGACGCAGGATCTGGCAAGGTGCACGCCGGGGCCTCTAAGATGCGGGCGCCCCAACCCCGAAGGACGCGACTCCCCGGGACCGGGCGGAAGTTGCCAACGACCTCGGCGGCGTTCGGGGCCCCACCCGCCCGGCCGGCCGCGCGTTTCGCTTCTCCCCGATTCTCGGCTTCGGTGGGTCTCCGCCCCCCCGTCTCTTTCCCTCCATTCTTCTCCGCTCTCTCCCCTCCATCCGCGCTCAAGACTGCGCCCGAGCGTCCCGCGGGCTGCCGCCCCCCCCCCCGGCTCCACTCCCCCCTCCCCAGCACACGGTTCCTCCCCCTTCAGACCGACCCACGAAGGAGCCGGGGAGGCCGGGGACCCCCGGAAAGGTTTTATTTCTTTGCCGAAGAGCGCACTCCGGGCCGCCGAGGCCCGCGTCCCCAGGGTCGGGCTGGGGTGGGTGGGCGTCACCGCTTCCTGTCCGGATCCGACCCCTGCCTCTCTGGGGCCCTCGAACCAGGCTGTCCCCTCTCCGGGCCTGAATGTCCCGCCGGGCTGCCCGAGCTTGAAGGAGAGAAACTGGCCGTGGCGCCAGCTTCGCGGCTCCCGGGACCCGGCGGGCGGCCAACGCCGAGCGGCCCCCTCGTCCTCCCAGGCCGCCGGGCGTCGGAGCGCGAGGCCAGCGCCGCCCTTGACCCGGAGTGCCCCGCCCCCTCCCGCTGCCCTTCCGGCCCCGCCCCCGGCCTTCCCGCCGGCGCCCGGGCCCCCTCCCCGCCCCCCGCCGGGCTCACCTGGCGTCTCCGCGGCGTCTCGGAGTCTGGCTCGGCCTTCGCGCCCGGCCCTCGGTTCTCACCTCGCCCCTTCCCGCTCCCCTCCCCCGCCCGTTCCTCCCCCCTCCCCCTCCCCCCTCGTCGCTCGTCCCTCCCCCTCTGGCTCCGCGCGGCGGCGCATCCGTCCGGTCCCCGCGCCACCACCGAAGACGCCGAACTCTAGCCGAGGGGCCGCGGCCGGGGTCGAGGAGAAGGGAGGTGCCTGAGCCCGCCCGGGTCCCCGCAGGCTTCCGCGAGGAGGCGGTCTCAAACCCGAAGGCTGGAGGGGGGTGAGGCTCGGGGCGCGCGCAGGTGGAGACCTACTGTTGGTCTCCGAGTATCGGCCCTTGTTGGGGGCAGCTCGGCCCCACTCTGCCGTCTGCCCCCTCTTCCCTCCCAGAAAGATGGGGCGCAGGTTCGAGACTGCCGTCCGTGTGCTGCCTTCACCAGACGGCTGCGTGGCTTGGCAAAGGCATGGCCTGTTTCTGAGCCCATGCTGGCCATCTGCGGAGTGGGTGGGTAGCAGTGCTGAAGGTCACGTCGCCTAAGGACAAGATCGGGGCTCAAGGCTACTGCGCACACAGCCCTCTGTGCCCTTGCTTAGTACCGACCACTCCCCCAACTCCGGGACACCCACCACCCACAGGACCAGTTCCTTCCGCCTGTGTCGGGGCCGCTGCCTGTCACGGCTGTGTCCTGGAGGCAGAGAGTCAGGTCTACCCCACCCCCATTCGTGCAACTCGTTTTGCTCCCACTGGAGCTCCAGGACACCTGAGGGTGACCACTCACCCTGTCCCCGCAGGGTGGGCACGCATGCGCAACAGCCCTGCAGGACACGCAAGCACCATCAGCACCTCTGTCTGCCCCCTCCCCCAGGGCCCAATCCCACACTCCCAGACCCATCGATTCTCGGACCTTCGCCTCATCCCCAGCGGAGACCCAGCGTGTTCACATGCCTGTGTCCTGCCTCCCATCACCTTCAGCTGCACCTCTTCCTTCCAACCACACCGCCGGCCTCAGAAATTTGGGAGCCAGAGGTGGACACAGAACCTGGGCCAGAGCCTTGGGCCAACAGGCCCTGCTCCTCGGTTTCCTTCCATGTGACAGCGGGTTCTTTACAGGAGTTGTCTCGCTAGGTCCCTACACAAACCTGGGGGGGGAGTAGTGTCCCCAGATTATGAATGAGGATTCAGGTCCCACCCAACACCCGAGGATACAGAGCGAGCGCATGAGGGGGAAGGCAGGGCTGTGTCCGGCTCTTCCCAGTGGTGAAATGACACAAGTTAGTGAGCGTGGATTGCTCAGCCCTGTGCAGCCATTGCCCAGCCTGGGTGCTGGTGCCAGTGCTGGGTGCTGAGGGCTGGGTGCTGGGTGGCTGACGGCTGCTCACCAGCTCAGGAGGGAGGTGCCCCCAGTTCCCTCCCCGTGCCAGTCCCCAAGCCTCCTCTCCCCTTTCCCGCTGGACTTTCTTTCCCTACTGGAGTCTCCCACGGGGGCAGGGGGGTTCGGGTGCGCCTGGACCCTAGACTGTCACTCAGAAGGCTGCACACTGTGGAGTGCCTTCCTTGGAACTTTCTAAGGCCCTCTAGAATGGCGGGAATCCACAGGGCCTTAGTGGGCTCTGAGAGGAGAGCCGCAAGCCGCCACGTCCCTTGAAAACCTCCAGCTTCCTGAAGGGGACACTTGCTAGCCTCAATCTTGCCTCCTGGGCCCATTTCATAGATACACTCAATGTAGCCCCCAAGGAGGCAGAGACAGGCTACCTGGAAGCCCACAGCCACACCTCCCTCCTCTTCCTTCCGCTCCTGAACCAAGCAAGGGTGACCCAGCACCAGGGGCAGGCCCCACTCCGTGCCAGGTGCCTCCAGAGCCAGAGGGCCGTCCCCCCTGCGTGTGGAAGAGAGGAGGGAACCGGGAGGCCCCACGGGACGTGGGTCTTGATTCCACACCCGGCTCCCCGGAGACTAAGGGCCTGGAGGAGGGGGCGCTGGGCCCCAGGACCCCAGCCAGTCCTGCGGGCCTTGGGCTCACAGTCTTGAATATGACCAAAGGATTGGGGTGCGTGTGAGAGAGAGACACGGGGGAGAGTGACTGCCACCTCTCCCAACTGCTGGGAGGGTGGGGCTCAGGGTGCGTCCCGCTGCGGTCCAGCGAAGGGGCTGCCCAGGGTGGGAGTGGAGCCTCTGTCTGGCGCAGGCCTCGGTTCCTCCAGGCGCACGGGGCTCCAGCCGGCTCCGGCCCTGGGGCCCAGGGCTTGTGCGGCTCCCACCCACCCCGATCGCGGAACGCAGCCTCGGTGGCACAGCCCGGTTGGTTCGGCCCAAGTGCACAGTGCCCCGCTGTTTCCCCCAGCCCGTGTCTCCACGTCCGAGCCTCGGCCTCCTGCTCGTCGCCGCACCCCCTTCCCGGAGCCGCTCGCTCTCGGGGCTCCGGCTCCGGGGAACCGCAGCGTCAGCACATCCGGGCCTCGCTCGCTTTGGCCTGAGTTTTCTTAAATGGCGAAAATCCATTTCCCTAAATGGGCGGGAGTTGAGCCTCGCCTCGTCAAGGGGGCGGTCGGCGCTGCCACCCCCACGCCGACCCCCGAGGCCCGGCCCGGCATTGATCCCACATTTGCGTACATCGCATTAGCCCTAATGGTTCAGCTGATGATTCAAGTTTTTCGTTAAAAGCTGCTCCTCGGCCCTCACCCCTCCTCTGCCACGGCCTCTCCGGGCTGACGGCCCTTGCGCGCTTTCAGGCCTTGGCCGGTAGAGACGCGGCTCTTGCAGCCGGTCCGGGCCAGTGCGCTGCGCGCCTGGACGCCGCAGGGAGAGCGCTCCCGGCGGGCGGGGGGCAGGGTTAGCCCGGTGGATGGGGCCGCGGCGGTCTGGGACCCTCGCGGGCCGTGGGCTCCCTGGTGCGTAAAGTGGAGCGCCCACCCGGAGACGCACGACGTCAGAATTTCGACTGTCAAGACTTAGACGTGGGCAGAACTGTGGAAGGATCAGGTGCTGGGAAGCCCCGCGCCCTTGCGGGAGCGCTCCAGGGCGCCTCGGCGGCCGGCTCTGCCCGCGGGGCCCAGGGCCTGGCTTCTGGTCGATAGTCACTTGGGAACCAAGCCGGCGCGAGCGTAGAGCTGAGGATGCGCGCGGCCCGGAGAAGCCGAGGCCGTCGGTCCGCCTCGCTCCGCGCTGCCTTCGCGGCCTCCTTCCCGGGGAGCGGCAGGCTTTGCGCGAGAGGCCGCTGCCCGAAGGCCCGACCTTCCGGGGCAAAGCCCCAGCCGGCCGAGCGAAGCTGCAGCCCACATCTTCCGGTGCGATCTGTCTCCCGGCTGGACGGCCTCTGACTTGACGAGGAAACGCTCTTTGTTATTTGTTCGTTTGTTGTAGAAAATTCAGAAGATATAGGCAAGAAAAAAAGTGAAGGAATCACAAGTCCAATTATCCAGAGATAATTGGAATTTTCAATAATTTTTCTTCATTATTTATTTATTCAGACGAGGCAGTGCATTCGAATGGAACAAAATTCGAACGTATAACTAAATACACCGCGGGCGGGCTGGCCCCCCATCCCTCTTTAAAACGATTAATTTCTTTACAGGGAAAAGCACATAATCTTAAGAGTACAAATTGATGAGTTTGGTCGAACGCACACACCATCCGAACCTTTTTTTTTTTAAGAAAGGGCGTAGTTTACACAAATATCCAGAAGATTTAAACGGGGAGAAACGTGACACCTTTGGTTTTCTTCTTATGGTTTGTGGAAGTTTTTCATGCCCACAATTTAAAATGTCTTCTATTTCTACAGAGAGAAAAAAAACAACCGGAAAAGAGTCCCCCCACCCTGGCCCCCACCTGCAGACACAGCTGTCCAGCAGCTCTTTCAGCTCCTACCTGCTCCTATTTCTACATAGTACACGCAGACGGTTTCTCAATTTCATTTTTAAAGAAATCTAAAGGCAGGAAGTCACAGTCAGCCAAGCACGCACAGCCCTTTCCTAGCCCCCCGCCCCACCAGCTCACAGCTTCGCAGCTGGGCTTGAGCTGGGACCACAGCCGTTCTCTAATGCTAGTTCCCCCCCTTGGTTTTCTCCGTACCTGTCATTCTCCAAACTCCCTTCCAGAGGGCTGCCCTCCTCTGGGGGGTGTGACCCCGCAGCGACCCCCTCCCATCTGGGAGGAAGCTGGGCGAGGTGGGTCCTGGCTGGGGCTTATAACCCAGACCCCGCTGTTGAGTCCTGCCTGCACCCCACCCACGGAGGCCACCGATGCCTGAGGCTTCCGCAGCTCTGCGGGGCAATCAGCTGCTCCTCGTTCCTGGCCCTCCAGCCGCCCCCATAGGACTGCTTTGTGAGCACTTGGAAGCATGTTTCCCCGGGTGGCATCCCCGGAGCCTCTGAGCCTTCCGCTGGGGTCTGGGACACACTGCGCTCTGGTCCGCACCCTGCCAGGGGCAGGTGGGTTTGCCCAGCACAGAAGGGTCCCCTGGCTGGAGCTGGGGAGTGATCGGGTGAGCGTGACTCCCTCTTCCCCTGGAAAACCTTGTTTAGTGAAGGTGCCGAGGCCCCAGTGCCTGGGAAAGCAGACCGTCCTCATGGCCGTCAGGACCCCTTCAACCGGGCTCCCTGTACAAGGAGCCTGTCCTGCCCCCCACCCCGACCCCGGGGCTGGGAGACCCCTCCCATCTCTGCAGCCTTACTTGGGCTCGGTGGCCTCCGCTTTTTCTTATCGGACTCCCTTTGGGGAGTGCGAGCTCTTTGGGGCTCTGCCACGCCAGCCAGCAGCTCAGAGGCAGCCCCCCCCCCCCGCCGGCTGCTCAATCAACAGTCTTCGGATAAATTGTGAATGAGGCCGTGGTGAAATCCTCACATCAACCACGTGACGTGGACGAGGTCCGCGTGGCCAGCAAGCTGGGGACTGAATCCAAATCTGTAAAGCGAATCTAATCGTATTGGTTCTTCGGGTTTGTGATGAGCCAAGGCTGACTGGCAGATACATGTGTATCCAACAGGAACTCAGGTGCAGCGGGGACAGCGGTGGCGGGGGAGGGGGTGGCGTCCTACATCTTCAAAGAGGCTGGTTACTTGGCTGAGACGCTAGGGAAGGAAGCAGTCCAGTGCTTCTCAGTGCCAAGACTGGCATCGTTTGTTGCAATTCTTTTTCATTCTTCTGTGTGTGTAAGATTTATTTCAGATGTAAAATGCATTTCTGATCTTGGTTATAGCTACAAAAAGAGTTTGAAGTGCGCCAGATCAGGTGGGTTCTATTTCTGTTTCCTTATATGCTGTGTTTTCTAGCTTGGTAGAGGTTGGACCTATTTTTCTTCCTATTGCCCTTAAGTATTGTATCAGAGTCAATGTTCTCCAGAAAAACAAAACCAGTAGGAAAAAATAATGTTCCTATATCTAGAGAAATACACATATGTACAGAAAAATATAGACTATATGTAGGAAAAATAGATGATGCAGATGCGAGAGATTTATTTTAAGAAATTGGCTCATGTGATGGGGGTGGCTGGCAGATCTGAGGTCTGCAGGGTGCTGGCAGGCTGGGGAGCCAGACGTGAGCCCGGATCCTGCGGGGGCGGCAGGAGCCTCAGGCAGGCCCTCTATGATGCAGTCCCCAGGAGAATTCCTTCTACTC
This sequence comes from Catagonus wagneri, assembly GCA_004024745.2. Classification (NCBI taxonomy): domain Eukaryota; kingdom Metazoa; phylum Chordata; class Mammalia; order Artiodactyla; family Tayassuidae; genus Catagonus; species Catagonus wagneri. Next base: position 345,966 of record PVHT021183716.1, read on the forward strand.
TGGGAATCTGTTACTTTTAAGGCCTTTGACTGACTGTACACGGCCCACCTGCACTGTGGCAGATAAGTGGCTTCACTCAAAACTGACCAATTCAAACGTTAATCTCACCTGAAAAAGATCTTCGTGGAGACCTCTAGGCTGGGTGTGAGGGACCAAAGAGCCAAGGTGACGTGTAACCTTGGCTGTTTCTATACTCAGGCCCCTCTCTGAATCGTGACGTCTTCCTGCCACGTAGAGAAACAGAAGGACAGCCCAGCGCTGGTGTCTGCACTGATGAGAACCCGTTGATGGATTTGAGCAGCTTGGCTCTTGGGTCCACTCAGGGTTCCCAAGGTGCAGCCCCGTTTGGGCCCCGTCCCTTGGGGGTCAGGACAGCCCCACACCGCAGGAAGGCGGGCACAGCGCTTCTCAGGCTGTCGGACAGCGCCCCCCCCCCCCCCGCATCCACTCCCAAACAGACTGTGAGCTCCTGCATGGCAGGGATGGGTGTCCGCTACATCCAGGTCCCCAGAACCTGCCCTGCCCCCCGCAAAGACTGGGTGGGCCAGGGCCAGGAGAGGGGTAGTATGGGGGGTCTTTTACTCTCACACCATCCGGGTGGTGACAGTGCGGGGGCAGGAGGGAAGAGGGGCCCCCCAGGACAGGCCACAGCTGCCCCTGTGTTCCTCTCACGTCAGCTAAAGGGGCAGAGGCAGCTGAAAAAGCACAAAAGACTAAAAACGCTCTTCAGTTTTCACCTGGTCCCAGGTGAGGGGAGGTGATCTCTTCTCTTCTGCCTTGAACACATTTTCACTGGTCGTTCCGCCCAAGACCACATTTCCCAGCCTCCCTTGCAGCTCTTTACCTGGTCACGTGACGGGATCCTGCCCAGCGCCGTGGGAAGTCCTACAGGCAACTGCACGTGTGTTTCTCAAACAGAGGCTTGGGCAGCCCTCTGCTCCTGCTGTCCCCTTCCTGGCTGTCTGGGGCTGGGGGTGTAAAGGTCTGCCGAGGACATGTCTCTTGGAACAGAGCAGAGCTGCCCACCTCCTGGGCCACTTACCACAGCAGCATAAAATAGTTCTGGAGGCGGGCAGCCCAGGGCTTGCGTGGTGCCCCAAGAAGGCACCGAGGACCCAGGGATTCCTTCTGCCTTTCCTATCTGCCATCCTAATTCATGAATTCCATCCTCCAGGTCACAAGACAGCTGCCGAAGCTCCAGCCCTCATATCTTTGTTCCATTCAGGAAGAAGGGCAAAGGCAATAGGCAAAGGGGCCTCCTCCCCTCTTTTAGAAATGTCCCAGAGGCCCCTTTCTCTGACTTCCACCTTCATCTCTTTGGCCACCCCTACCTTCCAGAGAGAGTTTTCTTACTAAAGCAGAGTGGAGAGGGCAACTAGGAGGCCCTGTCCAGAGAAAGTTGTGAACTGTGTACAAATCAGCAGCAAGACCAGGACTTTTCGTTAATTAGTTAATTAATTAATTAATTTATTTGCCTGGGCCCACGGCATTCCAAAGTTCCTAGGCCAGGGATCGAACCAGTGTCATGGCAGCAACCCAAGCCACAGCAGTGACACATCCTTAACCCGCTGAACCACCAGGAAACTCCAAGACTGGGACTTTTATTTACTTATTTGGCTGTGCACACAGCACGCAGGAATTCCTAGGCCATGGATCGAACCTGTGCCACAGCAGCAACCCAAAGCCACGGCAGTGACCACGCTGGATTCTTAAACTGCTGAGCCACCAGGAAACCCCAGAACCGGGACTTCTGAAGGCCTTTGATTGGAAACAGTCCCTCCTGTTGTCCCGCAGCCACAGCCCAGCCAGCAGCTCCACCGAGGTCAGCCGGCAGCGTGAGGCGGGGGGCAGTGCCCACACCCAGCCCCGGCCACGGCTCTCGTGTGCCCAGGGGCGTGCAGTCCCCTTTGAGACTGGGGGGCACGGCCTGGGTGTCGCCAGCCAGACTGGGAGGAGGCCCGGCGGCCCTGTTCTCTCGCTGCGTGGCTTCCCCTCCTTAGCTCTTGCTCCACTGGGGGCTGAGAGGGTCCCTGGAGATAAGGCTGTGCCGACACCCCATCCCTGGGGCATGGTGGGTGCACGAGGAAGGCAGTGGTGTGGACAGAGCACAGGGGGGCAACGCTTAGACACAGGCCTGGCTCTGCAGCCCCCGGCCGGCTCGCCTCCTCCCCAAAGCACAGGCTGGATGTCTGCCCCGCTGCGTGAGCCCATCTGTTATTTTTATTACAAATTGCCACTCAGTTGGCTTAACCCAAGGCCTGTTACCCCAAATAACGCGAGTGATGGCCTGCCAGTGCCAGGCCAGGGAGGCGGTCAGGACTGGGCAAAGTCTCTCCCAGTGCCTGGGGACCAGCCCCACTGAAAGATCCCGCCTGTCTCCAGGGAAATTCAGAGAACAGGTTTCCTGTTTGTGCCGCCTTGAGATGGAGCCTGGGTTCAAGGGCCTGCCCGGCTTGGGACCAAACCCACTGGGCTGGCCCTGGGGGCCCCTGCAGGTGCTGTCAGGGGGCCTCGGGTCTCTGCCGAGCCTGCATCCGAGGCTGCGGGATGTGAGGCGGGGCCAGGGCTTGGTGCCTCTGCCGGGCACCACCCCATCTCAGACCGGCTGGTGATCTAGCAGCTGTCACGCGGACCCCCGGGAACTGGGACCGGGCAGGCACTGATGGGCTGGAAGGCACGTCACGGACGGGCTGGGGGGCACCCGGTGCTGCAGCGCCCTGCTCTCTGGGCAGGGGACTCTGGGCTGCCCCTGAGTCCAGGCTCCGGGAAAGGGGGTTTGGAGCAGGGGCCAGGTCACCACCTTTTGTTCTGCCACAGAGACCCCAACCCTCTTCAGATCCTGCCCGACCTTCCTGCATCATGACAGGGTGCACAGGCTTCGGTCAGACACCCACAGTGCCCTTTCCCTGCTCAGGACCCGCCTCTTCCTGGGCAAGTGTCCCAGCTGTTCCTGCCCCCAGTTTCCGTACCCGCAGACTTTCCAGAAGCCCGGAGTGCTTGCCACGGGCCCTGCGCTGTGCACGGGGGTGGGGGGCAGAGCTGGATTCCAGGGCTCCAGGTCCTGCTGAGGAGGTGGCAGCCCCTTGCCACTTGGTGCAGGTGCCCCCAGGCAGCACTGTCCATGTCCTCAGGGAGCCCGGGTCCAACAGCACAGATGGTGCCAGGTAGCTGGGACAGTGGCCACAGGTGTGGATGCCGGGCGGGGGCGGGGACCCCCTGTGGAGGTGAGTGCGAATTACCTGGCGTGGGGCAACAGGTAGCTGGGAGAATATTCCAGATGGAGGGGAGAATTTGAGCGAAGGTCGGAGGGGAATGAGGGTGGGGTGTGGGCGGTGCGAAACTGTGGTGGGAACCGGCTGGGACGCATGGCCGGGCCCCGAGGAAAGCATGGCCTTGAGCCCCACCCAGGACTCTGGCTTCACCCTCAGGGTCGTGGTCAGAGGACGGGGCAGTGCAGGCTTTTAATCACTCTGGCCTGGGGGTGGGGTCTTGATGGACTTCAGCAGGACGGCTGGATGGAGAGAACCAAGGCCTGGGACCTAAACTGCTTCCGAAGTTGGGGGGGGGGGTCTGGGACTCCCCAGGCCGGGTGGAGGCTCCCCGCGGGCCGAGCGCAGGTGCGGGCTTGGGCGTGAGGGTCGAGCCTGGGCTCCCTCTGCGTCCCCACCTGCCTTCTCCAGAGCAGCAGGTGCTCTGAGGGATATGTCCCCCCTTTACAAACTGGGGGGTGCCCTTTAAGCCGCTCCCTCAGCTGGCACCCTGAGCTGGTTTGATCACTCACTCATTTAGCAGACTCTGCGAGCCCACTGGGTGCCAGACCCCAGGGGCACCTTCCTGGTGTCGACTCTGGAATATGGGTGGTGGGGAGGCTGGAGTGACGGAGGCCCGGAGGGCTGAGGAGCTGAGCCCTGCCAAGGGGGGGCTCTGGGCCACCCCCCTTTATCTGCACTCTGTGCGCCCCCCACTGGGCCCTCGTGGGGGAAAGCAGGGGCTAATGACCCCCATCTGACACACGGGGTGACCACGCGGGGTCCCTGCTGGCACAGCCCTGGGAGAGGGGGTGTGTGTTCCTCCTCAGAGCCCCCAGGAAGCACCCACTTTCCTCCCGCAGCAGCCGGTAAGGGTGCGGGCTCCGGGGAGCTGGGGGAGGGCCGGGGGCGGGAGAAAGCCGCGGGCTGCAGCCGGTCTGGCCAGGGCTGAGCTGGAGGCTCCGGGCCCAGCCGCTGTGCCCGTGTCCTGGGGCTGCCGTGACAGTGGGACGTCTTCCTTCTCTCGCTGCTCTGGAGGCGGGAAGCCCGCCACCCGGGTGCTGGCCGGTCCCAGTTCCCTTATGAGGCTCCAGGGGAGAGGCTGCCTGCGCTCCTGGTCTTTGCCGGCCTCCGGGCGCCTCGGCTCATGTCACCTGGCCATCTTTACCCGTTCTCTCTCTGTGCTCCCCCCCACTTCCTTTTTTTCCTGCATGTGTTGCACATGGAGGTTCCCAGGCTAGGGGTCGAATCGGAGCTGCACCTGCCGGCCTACGCCACAGCCACAGCAATGCGGGATCCGAGCCGTGTGTCTGCGACCTACACCTCAGCTCACGGCAACGCTGGATCCTTAACTCACTGAACGAGGCCAGGGATCGAACCTGTGTTCTCATGGATGCTGGTCGGGTTAACTGCTGAGCCACGGCTGAGCCTAGTAAGAATTCCTCCGACTTTCTGCTCCTTGTAAGGACACCCTCGTATTGGTCCAGGGCCTGACCCGATAACCTCATTTAAAGCTGATCGCCACATAAAGGTCACCCCCGGAGTCCTGAGGGGCTGGGCTTGGGGGACACGATGCCACATTCGCAGCAGCTGCCGCTGTGCTCTTGCTGTGCTGGCTTTTGACAGCCTCGGGGGCCAGGCTCCTCACGGCCACTCCTATCCCCGCTGCAGAGGCGGGAATATCAAGGCTCCGAAGTGCCCCAGACCCAGCAGCCAGCAGGGAGGAGGGGCAGCCAGCTCGGTGATGGCCTGGGTCACCGCACCTGCTCCCGGCACGGCCTCCACGCCTGGGACAGCAGACTGGCCTGTGCCAGAAAAGGAATTTCTGTCTGGGCGTAACGCGAGCCGCTCAGGAGCCGGGTGGGTAGAGTCCTCCTTTAAACACGGACCGTTTTTCTCTTTGTAGCCAGAGGCCTCCGGCTCCTCACCAGGAAGGTGGGGCCAGATGGCCCCGTGGTGAGGACTCTGGACAGGGGGCCTCAGGCTGGGCTGCACAGCTGGGCAAAGCCCAGTGATGTCTCCTCGCTGCCCTGCTCCTGGCCCTGGGGAGTCTTCAGACCGGGGGTCAGATGTCACACTTGTCTTGCTTGGTTCTCGTGGCCCGCAGACTCTAGTCCCCCAGCGGGGGTATGGGGAACCCAGTTTAGGTTTGTCACAGAGTAACTGACCCCTTCTAAGCCTGTCTGGAGCAAGTGCTAGATTCTGGGCCTGGCTCTGTCCACAACCTGCTGTGTGCCCCCAGGGAACTGACCAACCCTCTCTGGGCCTATGTTTTCTCATTCGTAAAACAAGGGCACTGAACCAGGACATTCCAGGGACTCTCGCCAAGAGCCCAAAACCAATCATAGCATTTTTCTATCAACTCCTGATTTCCATTTTCTCAAAATATCACAGGCTTGAAGACAATGCCATGCAACAGAAAATTTAACAAAGCCACGTATGCGATTTTAAATGTTCCAGTAGCCACATTGAAGAAGTGAAAAGAAACAGCCGTAAATAAATAACATTTTAATCTGATGTTTTTAAAGCTGTTATCTTTTCAGCATGTCACCAACATACAAATCAGAGATGGTTTACAGTTTTGGTATCGTCTTTGAAATGTGACGTGCATTTCACACTTAGAGCCTATCTCAATTCAGAAAATGAATTTTATTTCCTTTTCCTTTGGCCATGCCTGCGACATGGGGAAGTTCCCAGGCCAGGGATCGAACCCGAGCCCACAGCAGTGCCAACGCCAGGTCCTTAACCGCTGGGCCACCAGGAAGCTCCAAGATGCTGAATTTTCACTGCAGACACTAGACCTGTGTTCAGACATCATGAGACTTACAGCTGAAAAGTCAGAGTCTCCCTGAATTGCTCAAAACACGCCAATAACACGCGGATAACATACAGATGTGAAGCAGCCATGTCGAGGGTCTGTTTCTAGATTTAAAATTCATTTCCTTGGTCACATGAGCCACGTCTGCTCGGTCACTTGTGGCTCGTGGCTGCCCTGCGGGACCAGGCAGCTGTGCCCACCCCCAGGTACCGTAAACCCTAGATTGCAGCGTCCCCTTATTTATTTATTTATTTAAATGGAAGTTCCGTTGCTTTATAATTTATCAGCTTTGGGTGTGCAAAGCAGTGACTCGGTGTTTTTATGGCCTAGACTCTGCTGAGCATTATTACAAAACGCCAGCCACACTCCCTGTGCTGAGCAAATTGACCCTACAGCTTAGAGGGCACGCATTCCCAGCCCAGACTGGAGTCCCGCATCCTCGCAGCTCAAGTCCCCCCACAGCCGTCCCACACTCTCCCGAAGGCCATTCCCGTTGCCAAGCTCCTCTCCTCTTTCTGAGTTCCGTTTCTTTATTCCTGTGTCCCGAAAGCACTGAAGGAGTGCCGACCGCATGCAGGATGTAGTAAGAAGGGGTGAGAGAGCGCAGGCGCAGAGTCCCCAGTTCAGGCCGGGCGCTGCTGATCCTTGCGGGCCTCAGTTTCCACGGCTGTGACCCAGGGGCCCGCGACCCTGAGCAGCAGCGCCGCCCTGGCCGGCTCTCCGTCAGTCCCGCCCTGGCTCCCAGAACAGCGCCTCCCCTGGGAGCATGTGGCACAGTGCCTGCGGTCCACTGGTGGCCCTCCATCCTGGGGCAGCCGCTGCCTGTGGCCTCCCTGGGGACGGTGTCTCCCAAACCCCCTTCCCGGGTCCCCAGGCTGTGGACGGGTGGTTCTCAAGCCACGGATGCTGCGGCCACGTGCTCTTGGGAACGTCTGGTCAGATGAAACTCAGCGGCTTTTGTTTTAGTGACGGAACTTCTCAGAGCCTCTGATGGAGCCAAGCGAATTGGGACCAAGTGAGGCGGGTTCCCATCCTGGCAGCACCCCAGGGCCCTGGGGCTGGTACTTTGAGGCAGGAACTGAGTCCTTTTCACCCATCTCTTCACATCGCTTTTGCACACTGTAAGCCCTAGGCTCTACTCTGCACCGGGCAGGCTCCTGGCAGAGACGTATGATTAAAACGTGGGCTAAAACAATGACAGGCTGAAGCTTGGGGCATCGGGGAAGCCTGCCTGTAGGCGGTGACCTCAGAACTGAACCTGAAGGGTAAACCTGCACAGACTAGGGGAAGGGGCTCGGAAGGGACTTTTGACACAGGAAAAGGGACATCGAAGGCCCAGAGCGGGCGTTCCCGGTGGCTCAGCGGGTTAAGGATGCAGCGATGTCACTGCCGCAGCCCTGGAATGTCCACATGCCACATGTGCGGCCAAAAAAAAAGGCCCAGAGGGAGCTGGTACGTGATCTGGTGCCCCAGGTGGCCTGGGGGCGGGGCTAGGCAGGGGCGTGAGAACCCCACCCGGGATGGCGGTGCTGCAGCGCGCCCTTCACCCGTGCGGTCAGCGATGCCCGGGGCGGTGCCAGGACCCTGCACTGGAATCTCCAGGAGTTTGTTCAGCCTGGACCCCAGCCTGGACCCACTGCATTAGCCTGGGGTGGGAACTGCAGGCCGACAAGCCCCCAGGGGACTCCGGGCTCCCTGGTGTTTGAGAATCATCTCTGTGAGCCAGGGTGTGGCTCTGAGCCACTGCGGCAGGTCAGCAGAGGATCCAGGATCAGCCTGCGGAGACAGGACCAGCACCCCCGGGATCTGGTTTCCTCTCCCCCAGGCACGTGGAAGATGCCCTTCTCAGCCGTGCACGGGGTGGCCTGTCACTTTTGTGGACGCCTTCTCCGCAGTGGCGGAGATGTACGCCCTGGCCGGCCTTGGGAGGAAAGTAAATAGGCCAGGACCCTACATCAAAGATCCAGGTTCCATGGTCGGCATTTTTCATTTTGAAGGCCCCAGCCCCGGCCATGGCCAAGGCCACAGCTGAAGAAATGCGCTCTGGGGGGAAAGGGCCCAGGTCCAACGCCTGCTCGGGGATCCGTCTGGCAACACAGCCAGCCCGATGCTTTGGTCCCGCTCACTCGGCTGCCGTTTGTCCTGCCCAAATCAGTGGTTTTTAATGTATTTAGAATTAGGTAGCCAATCATCACTGTCTGATTTCAGAAGACTTTCATTAGCCCTAAAAGAAACCCACACTTCATTCCCCTTGCTGCCCAGCTTCCCAGAGCCACACCCTATTTCTGTCTCTCTACATTTGCTAGTTCTGGATATTTCATGTACCCGGGATCATAGAGTAGGTAGCCTTTTGGGTCTGGTTTCTGTCACTGAGCCTAATGTTTTGAAAATTCACTCACAGCGTGCAGCACAAATCAGAACTTTATTCCCTTTTCATGGCCAAGTAATATTCCACCATATGGATACACCATTTTGCTTGTCCAGCCGTCAGTTTATGGACATTTGAGGAATGTCCACTTTTTGGTTTACTATGAATAGTGCTGCTATGAATATTCATGCGCAAACTTCTGTGTGGACGCACATTTTCGATTCCCCCCATTACACACCTAAGAGGTGGATTTCTGCGTCACATGGCAGCCCTTACGCCTCTGAGGAACTGCCAGCCTTCCTGAAAGGTTGCATCATTTTGCTTTCAGCAGTGCACGGGGGTTCTATTTTCTCCACATCCTCACCAGCATTGCGTTTCTTTGTCTTTTTTTTTTTTTTTGACACACCTGTGGCGACCTCTGATCCTTAATCTACTGTGCTGGGCTGGGGCAGAACCTGTGCTTCCACAGAGCTGAGCCACTGCAATCAGGTTCTTAACCCACTGAGCCACAGCGAGAACTCCTATTTTTGGTCGTTTTGATTCTCCTCAGCATCACCGTCACCGCCATCATCCTCATTACCAACATGGGACAGTCTCCTGAGCTCCTCACCGGGGGCCCTGTCTAGCATTCTGTGCTTCACATCTGCCACCTGTGTCAGCCATCCCACCTGCCCTGCAAACGCACCCGCCGCCTGCCTGCCCGGTCACGGAACCCTGACTCAGGCCGGCCGGCCTCTGTCTTGGCTCTCAGCCCAGCGACCCACCCCCACCCGCCCTTCACGGAGACGGGCGTGGAGGACAGGCGTCAGAGCCGAAGGGGCGGAAGGGCAAGTGGACTCAAGTTCTGGGCTGAGCTGAGGGCTGGCCCCGGCGTCCCCAGGCTGTGGCCTCCAGGACGAGATGCTCCAGAGAACCCCGAGGGGGAGAGCTGGGGGCCCGACTCTCGGCGCGAAGCCGTCCGGGATGAGGGCAGGGTTGGGGAGGGCGGTGGCCGACCCGTCAATTAGTGCAATTAGCCGTCATGACGGCGGCCCCGGCGCTAACTGCCCGGCGGCTGGCGAGGTGCTCAGTGATGGATTAGCAGAGCGCCGCAGCCGGGTCAAGGCCAAGTTCTCCCGAGATGCCTCCACCTCCATGACAGCCCGGCCCTACCCAGCTGTGCACCACCCTCCCCCTCCCCCCTGCCCGCCTCCCGGGACCAGAAAAGAGGGCTCTGGCCCACGCGGCCCCCATGGGGTGGGAAAAGCTCCCGGTCCCGAGAGACCCAGGCCCTGGGAGTCCTTCCCCTGGCCAAGCCCCCCTTCTCACCAGTGGGCTGAGCTCTGGGCTCTAAGCCCCTGTCCCCGGGAAGTGCTGGGTTGGGCAGGACCTGGGTTAAGATGACCCTCCCTGCGCCTCGGTCGCCTCCTCTGTGGGCGGGGCCAGCTGCCCACTTCGCATCTTTGTCAAGGACCAGATGGGTCGGGTCGTGTCCTCCAGCGGGACCGGGGCAGCTCAGCCCCGTTGTTAGCGGGCTCTGATTGGCAGTTCCCAGCCCACGTTGTTCCTGTGTCTTCATCCGGCGTCACTGTCCTGGCCGGTCCCTCGGGGAGGTGCGGATGGGCAGGCCAGTCTCTAGGCTGGAAGGTAGGCCAGGCGCTGGGCTTTCTCCTGAGGACAGCAGGCGGCCCCTGGAAAGATCTCTGCTGTATGACAGTCCCCACGGGGGCTGCGCCATGGAGCAGGAAGTACAGAGCTCCCACGTGGCTCCGTCCCGTACTTTCCCTGCTGTTAACCTCGGACTGGCGGGGTGCACTGTTATTACTGCGGATGCGCGATGTTGACACATTTTTATTAACTGATGATTATTGGAGTCTGCAGCGTGCAGGACGGTTTTCCCTGGCTCATCCATTCTCTAGGTTTGGAGAAAGGTACAGCGACACGCACCCACCGTTAGGGCATCGCCTGGAGGCGGGTCCCTGTCCTAAAAATCCACCCCTTCGTCCACCCGCCATGTCCCTGGCAACCGCTGCTCTTTTCAGTGTCTCTCTGATTTTGACCTTTTTCCGAATGTCACAGAGTTGGAATCATAACCCGTAGCCATTTCAGGGCTTTTCGTCACCGAGTCATATGCATTTAAGTTTCCTCCATGGCTTTTCTGGCTTGATGGCTCATTTCTTTTTAGTCCTGAACATAACTCATTGTCTGGAGGGGCCAGTCTGTTCAACCACTAACCCGCCCGAGGAGCGTCTCTGCTGCTTCCAGTTGTGATGATAATGAAGAAAGCTGCAACCAGTATTTTGAGCAAGTTTCGATGTGCATGTACATCTTCGATTCATCTGGGTGAATGCCAAGGGTGCCCACTGGTGGACGGAACGGTAAGAGGACGCTTAGTTTTGTAAGAACCCACCAAACAGCCTCTCAAAGTGGCCCTACCGCCTTGCACCCCCACCGGCAGCGGGAGTTCCCGTAGCTCCTCATCCTGGCCAGCGTTTGGTGCTGTCAGTGTTTTGGATTTTAGCTGTTCCACACGATGGCAAGGAGCTATCAGCCACCCCATTCTCCCGGACCGCAGAGCCCTGCCACCCAGGGGCTGGGGAGCTGGCGTCTGCACCCCGACCCCGCAGTTGTCGGCTCAGGGCTGCCTGCGGGGCTGCTGATTATCTCGCCAGCCCTTGCTCGGCAGAGACAGGCAGAGACCCAAGGAGGCGAAACGGGCCGCAAGCTTGGACGGGCGGTCAGGGCGGGGCCCCTAAAGACTGGGTGATGACACACACCGGCACAGCGGGGCCGGAGACAGCAGCAGCCAGGAGGGACCAGGCAGGCCAGGCTGACCAGCAGGGAGCACGGGGCCAGCGAGAGCTCGGGCCCCACCCAGCCGTGTCCTCACAGCCTCCTTCCTCCTGCAGTGCCAGGCTACCCTGGCACGTCCCCTGGGACTGCCCGGCCCCGGCACAAGGACCAGCGTCTCCCCTCCCCACCCCCGGAGTCAGAGGGGGCACAGACCTGCTCAGAACTGGCGGGGCTCTCCTTTTCAAGCCCCTGGAGTCCGACTCGATGCCATCACCTCTTCTGCGCCCTGGAGCCAGCTGGCATCTTGTTACGAGGCAATTCCGATGCAGCAGGTCTGGGCTGGGACCTGGGACTCAGCATTCTTGACAAGTTCCCGGGGGACGCTGTGCTCTTGGTCCAGGGCCGCATGTCGAGAAGCCAGGTGGTGGCATTCGGCTGCGGGCTTCAGCCAGCCGTCCCCGCATTCTGAAACTCTCTAGGAGCAACTTGGAGTAAAGTTTGACTTGTTTTGCTGGCTCCGGAACAAACTTGCTGTGTGGCTTTGGAAAAGTCATTGACCCTCTCTGGTCTGTAGTCGCTAGCTATGAAAAGGGGGGCTGGGACTAAGCCGTGGAACCACAGGGACACCGGCCTATGGTTTCATAGCAACACCCATGCGTCAGGCAGCACTCATTTTCGACCACAAATCCAGAAAGTGTTGTCCCACTTTACAAGTGGGAAAACTGAGGTTTAGGGGGTGAGATCTTTCGCGGGAAACTATTCCCCAGCTTTTCAGTGGGACTGAGCCAGCTTTGAACGTGAGCCTGCTCGCTGCAAAGCCTTTGCATTCCTTGTTTTTCAAGCCAACTCTTGCGTTACCTCAGGAAATGAAATAAAACTTTCTCGCAATGAAAGATGAAATGTGAAAAGGGCTTGGACTTCGAAATGCACAGAGCAATTGTCACGTAGGCAGAGGCATCTGTGGTCTTTTCTGGTTTCCTCCCAAGTACTTTTCAGAAACGGATGAGAAAGACCCACTTCACGCGGTGTGAGCAGGCGGGTCTGGAAACAATGCGGTCGGCATTCTCATAATTAGCCCTTAAATTGTTCCTCAGTACGAAAGTTTCCTCTGGCTCAAGCCCCGATCTGCTTCTTTGCACATTCTCACTACACAAATCTGAACAATTTTTGACAAGATTTTTGAGTTTTGTCAGATGTGAATTGTTAAGATTTAATTGAAAAAATGAACAGAACGCAGCCAGTATTTCAAAGGGAGTGACCCAGAACCAATTAGAATTTAGCAACAATTGACCATTCAGCACTGAAATCCACGTTGGGAGAATCAGATTAAAGCCACTTTAATTCCCCCCACCCCCACGCCCCCGGTCCTGAACTCAAAATATCATTAGTGGGAGATTTCTCTGCAATTTTTTCCAATCAATTTTCCTGCTTTTAGAAGTTGAAGTTCAATCGGCAGGGACTGTGCGAGGGAGGGTGCTGGCCGATTATCTCCTGGGCTGAGATGATCCACAATATAGGTTACCGGCTTGAAAAAACAGGTCAGGCCGAGCAACATTCCTCATCAAATTGCTGCTGACAGCCCAAACAGGGGACGGCCAAGCGCCACAAAAAGGGCTTTCATCTGAAGACAGCACAGCGCATAATTGGTCATTCTTTGCTCCCTGTGCCTTTCCTTCTCAGCCGGGGGAAAGTTCCCAAACAAAGCCAGGGCTTCCTCTGGCAACTTCTTAATCCCTTCTGGCAGATGCTCTCGGGGAAGTGTCAGCTGAGGGAACGTGGCTGGGCGCGGCGGGGCACCGGTGCCTGGAGCGTAGTAGGCGCTTTCTGAGGGGACGCGGGCGGCGGCCAGGAAACGAGAGGAGGACAGCGGGGATCGGTGGCTTCTGTCCACGCTCTGTCCTCGGGCACAGGTCCGTCCGGGAGCTGCTGTGCACTGGATCGCTTTTCTGATCTGTGCCGGCCTGTCTCTGCGGATGGGGCGCCCCCCTGGGGTTCCGGAAGCTTCCAATCCATCCTTGTTGGCCCAATTCACCCCTCACCTCCTCCGGGGCATTCTGGGGTCTTCTCACTTGGATGGCGGATGCTGTAAGTCTTCACCTCCCCCCTCCCCCACCCCACTGGCAAATCCAGAAAGAAACAGGCTTAGGAAAGCCAGGTGGCCTCCCAGGGTTTCCCACTGGGCCCAGCGGACCAGGGCTTGGAATCTGGTCTAGGCGACCCGTGAGCGTGTCCGTGGCACCTGCCCCCCCACCCCCAGCAAGCACGTCCCTTCATTCTCTAGCCGCGTCCAGAGCTTCCAGAACCGGGTCCCGCCTCACACCCTTAGGGAGAGCCACAGCCCAGAACTAGGCGCATTCTGCACCTGACGTCTGTGCGCTAAGCCACCACCTCCAACCCTGAGGGTTTACTCTCGCTGCTCTTGTCATTTCATTCTTACTTTGATGGTGAGCTTGAGGAGCGGTCCTGGAACCAAGGTCGTCCAGCCACCGTCTTCGGGTGCCCTCCAGCCCCAAAGTCCTTTGGGTGTATTTCTTTTCATTTCCAGAAGTCGAGCGAGCTCCCCAGTGCTTTGTGAAGCATCAGAGTATCAAACGCGTAAAAAGCAAACAAAAAGAGCCCACAGGTTCAGACCAGATTAGGTTACTGCTCTGAGGCGCTTCGATCTGCGGTCTTGGTTTGGGTCCCCAGAAGCAGACGCTCGGACAAAGACGGACGGACAAGCCCTTCCTGGGAGGGGGTCCCGGGGAACGTGGGGGGCGGGGGGGAGGAGATGGGGGCACTTGCCACTGGACAAGTAGCTGGGTGGGTGACTGGGCTGAGTCCCATTGGATCCACCAACTCCTGCCAGCCTGGCTTGAGGGCTGCTCCTGGGTGGGCAGGGGACCTGAGGGGTTCCCAGCACTCTGGCCGCACGGGGACAGAGGCAAATCGGCAGCAGAGAAAGTCCCCAGGCAAAGGGCCGTGGCTGCTGGCCGCTGGCAGTCTGGGCACCATGGCAGCTGCTGCCGTGGGAACTGGGGTCCTAGGAACACTCGACTCCACCCTTCAGTTCAGAGAAGTCGTCAGAAGTGGGCCTGTCACCCTCGGCTGTGTGGCCTCAGGCAAATCACTGTCCTTTTCTGAGCCCTGATTTCCTCTCCCAGGTGATGGGAAGAACGGCAGTCTCGCTTGGGTTCATTGCGGGGTTTAGCCCAGCCCCCAGGTGAAGCGCCAGCTCCCGGAAGGGACGTTCCTGAGAGCAGTTCCATGTGCCATGAGCGTGGTTGGGTCAGGGTCAGGGTCGGGTCAGGTGTGTTGTCCAGCTCAGAGGCAGCTCACAGGCTCGTCTGGGTCCCTTGAAGGTGCTCAGAGATTGAGGGCGATTAGATAGTGCCTGGGGTGCTCCTAGGGCACGAGGCCACAGCAGGAGCTGGGCCTTGCCACTCAGGGGAGGGGACCTCGGGGCCCGGGAGCACTGCGGCTGGGAAGAGGGACCTGCACGTGGTGTGTAGCCCTGCAGACTGCGCGTGTTGGCCTCTGACGGAGTGAGCTCTCCATCCCCGGAGGTGCCTCTGTGATGGAGTGAGCTCTCCATCCCCGGAGGTGTGTAAGAAGCCGAGTGTTGTTAAACTTTCCCGGTCGTATGGGGAGCTCTGAGCCCTGCACGGTGGTAGCTGGGGATGCCTGGATAGAATGCCTTTTAAGATCTTTTTCCACCCCAGAGAGTCTAGAATTCCATTTGTCTGTTCGGGGCCAAGCAGTGCAAACGTGCTCCTCATTTGATGCATTGAATCCGTGACTCCTTGAGGCTCCCCAGATAGAGTTCAGCAGCTTAGGCCTGGTCTGAATTAGTGGGAGGTTTGGGGGAGACTCTGGCTTCAGCCTCAAGGACCTGCTGCGTGGTGGCCTGGAGCCCGATGGGAGAGGGGAAGCCGCTGGCCAGCGGAGTCCCGGGAGGGGGGTCTCAGCTCGTTATGAAGGCACAGAGGAACTGCCCGGCTCGGGGGTGAGAGTGGGCTGGGGGCCCGTGAGTCTAGCCAAGGGGGTGCCCTGGGCACCGTCCTGCGCGGCAAGCCCGGCGGGGAGGAGGCGCCAGAAAAACCATCCGCTGGCCCTCTGAGCACCCGTGCGTGGCTTGGGCCATGGCCTGTCTGAGCTCCTGGGACCGGGGCTGGGAGGGCCAGCCTCCACCCTCTGTGTCAGTCCCACGACCCCCGGGGCCTCCCAGCCTCCCCTGGGCCCTGGCAACACCCTCAGTCTCCCCTCTTCCAGGTGACAATATCTGAGGCTGAGGGCTCCGCTGGGCACTTGCAGAGAGGGGTGGCCAAGGCCACACTCAACCGGGCGCTCTCGCCGTCCTTTGGGCTCAGCCGGGTACCTTCAGGCCACTGGGGCAAGCGGTCTCTTGGTACTGTCACCCCTTGTCCCCCTTTTATTGTCCAGTGTTACACAAACACTGCCCTGCATGGAGAGAGAAGCACAGGAGACCCGAGTGAAGCCTGGAGGTGCCGGGCCCGGGGGACCCTGCGGAGAGCATGGCCGGCGTGGCCTCCGCTTCCCCGTGGACATGGCGGGTTTCCAGCAGTGAAGAAATGGCACCGTCCCTCATCCATTTGTCCACCTGGTAGACGCGGGCGGGCTCTGGGTGAGGCACGGTGACTGACGCTTGTCAAGCTTGACATTATTGAGAAGCCCTCACAATCCATGAGTTCCCTGGGTCTTCATCTAATTCCTGCGTAATCTACAAGATATATATATTTTTTTTCTTTTTCCTGCCGTACCCGCAGCATATGGAGGTTCCCAGGCTAGGGGTCTAACAGGAGCTGTAGTCGCCGGCCTACACCACAGCCACAGCAACGCGGGATCCGAGCCGCATCTGTGACCTACACCACAGCTCACGGCAACGCCGGATCCTTAACCCACCGAGCGAGGCCAGGGATCGAACCCGCATCCCCGTGGATACTAGTCGGGTTCTTTACCTGCTGAGCCCCCACGGGAACTCCTACAAGATGCATTTTATGTCCACTGCATCTGGGCACTTAGAGCAGCGGGTGCAAGTTACACACGCTGTTTGGTCCCGCTTACTTTTGAAAACCTAATAATATGCAGTGAGCGTCTTGCAGGTCACGTGATGAATTTCAGTCACGTTGACAGCTGTTCTCTGAGCCCCTCTGTGCCCAGTGCTGGGCCAGGGCCTGTGCATGCAGAGGTGACCTGACCACGCTCGTCCTGGAGGGGCCGAGGGGCCACCAGGACTGAGGGCCGACCCTCAGATTCTCCTCCTGGCCCATCTCCTCCTCTTCATGTAGATCAGACGAAGGAGGGACCGACAGCGGGTCCCAGCTGGGGGCTGCATGGGGTCTGGGCGGCCCCTGACACCTGCAGGCACGGCACCTGGTCAATTGAAGTCCAAATTCCAGCCAGAGATCGTGGGCCCTGAACAAGTTATTAAGTGCCCTGGGCCTCAGTTTACCCATCTGTAAAGTGGAAATAAGAAGGTCATCTTTTGGGGTTTTGAGAGGATTAAATGCGCTCAATTAAATCAACTAATTGAGGTTCTGGAAGAGGTTCCATCACAACGATTTTTTGCTTAATTAGGACAAGGAGCCTGAGACGACCTGGGTCTCCTGGCTGCCAGACTTCAGGTCTCGGTCCTGGAAAGCCACACGCGGGGCGAGTTTAAGGCAGAAGCATTTCGGCGGTTTCTGCCCCCACCCCGCCCCTGCCCAAGGCTCCCATCTTCCCGGATCCGGCTGGTCTGTCTCCTTAGGGCGGCCGGGGCGGGGGCTGGGGGGAGAAGAAAGGCTGAAACTGTATCCTCCGTCGGCTCGGGGTCAGGGGATCCGACCCCCACGTTTTCTCCACCGTCAAAACCCCTGTCGGATTTTCTTGAAGTTCAATTTCACATCATATGGGTGAACATTTGGAACGTTTTAAACGGAAATTGTAGAAAAAATGAAAAGTATTTTTCGTCTCGGAACACAATACCTTCCTGGCAGGGAGCCACAAGAGAAAGCCCGATGCCGGAGAAAAAAGGGTCCTAATTGTCAATACGGATTAATCCGGGCGTTCTCCCGCTTAACCTCGCGTCGGGCTGAGCCGGCTAATCAGGGTGCAAAGACACTGTCTCCTGTAACTGTGTCGAGGCTCAGGTCCCACCCATCGGCTCATTTTCCGATCGCGTTTCTTTAATTATAAGCTCGGCTTAATGGAGCCCCGGACGAGACTGAGACGTAAGGAAAACGGGGCTGCGGAGGGCGGGTGCGCCAGGCTCCCCCCGGGGGCTTAGCGGGCGAGCGTCTGAACGCGGGTGGCAGTTTGGGTGGAGCTCGGGCAGGGGAACACCTCGGGCCCCTTGTAAGGGCAGCGGTCTGCGCCCCCATTTCGCGGACCCTGAAACCAAGGAACAGACAGGATGGAGCTGAGTGCTCTGGTCCCAGCCTGGGCGTGATCCCCGCTGCAGGACAGGTGGTGCCCTGCCTGCTGATCCGGGGTGACAGGAGAAATGGCCCCTTTTACCCCGGGGTGCTGGCTGGGGATGGGGGGCTTTGCACGGCTGTGGAAGCCCCTCTTCCGCCTTGACCACAGCCCCGCTGCCATCCAGGCCCATGGCCTTGCCCAGCACCTCTTTCTGGGCCCTTCCTCAACCCCCAGACCCTTGTGCGCCCAGCCGCCACCGCTCTCGGAGCAGACGGGGACCAGACCCGCCCCTCCTGTGTGCCCGTGGTGTCCTGGGCCGGGAGCTGCCAGCACCCCGGGCGCCAGCTCCCACAGGCTCGGGGGAGGGACAGACACAGGCAGAGAGAAAGGAACTTGAGGTGGCACATTGCGGGCGGGGAGGCCCTGTCCCACGGGAACCTGAGTTTACAGCCGAGGCAGCTCTGGCCGTGACAGGTGGACTGTCGTGGGTGGCCGGGGGTGGAGGCACGGGGGCATCTGCTCCCTGCCAGCTCGCCCACTTCTCCGTGCCCACCTTCTCCATGCCGAGCTGTGTGCAGACCTCAGCACCTCAGGCAGACTCGTCCGCTCAGGTGGGGCTCAGAGCAGCTTGGGGGTCTGCAGGCCCCGCGGGGCCCAGGGGAGAGCAGCTGCGCCCCTGGCCTCTCCCTCCGGCGAGCACTCCCTTCCCCAGGCGCAGCGGCCCCTGCCATCCGCGGTGCCCACGCCTGTGCCAGGGACTGGGGCTCTCCCTTCATTTCAGCTCTCAGGGGCTCCTCTTTTGGGTAAGGTGCTCACGCACCCCCGCATTCTGGGCACTGGGGCTGTGGAAACAAAGTGGGCACGAGTCCTGTCCCCAAGGAGCACGCGGGCCTGGGGAAGCTCTGGGTCATCCGCAGGGGGGATATACACTGCCGCCGCCAGTTGCCGCATAAAGGCGGGAGATCAATTTTGTTTGGCGCCTCCAGGAGGCCTTCCTGGAAGTGGTGTCGCTTTGGAGAGTCTTAAAAATTAACTGGAACTCGCTAGGTGGACAAAGTCCCGGGAGCGGTGGGAACAGGGGAACAGGAATGCCAAGCGGACGTGGCCCTCAGGGCCCCTTGGGGCAGGACATATGGTCAGAGGTCCCCCTGAGCCTTGAGTTCCTGGCTCAGAAGGGGGCTTTGTCCAGCAGGCCATGGGGAACGGTGGGGTTTGTGCGGCGGAGGGAGCCAAGCCCGTCCCCATCTGGAGGCTTGCTGGCAGCGGAGAGAAGCACGCCTGGGGACCAGCCTGGGACAGGTGAGCCAGGAGGAGGGACTCAAATTCCCGGGTCTTTGGACATTTGAGGCCAAAGGCGCTGCACTGCAGGGTCCCCGGCACCCACTGCCCACCGCCTCGGTGGGACTGATCCCTCATCGGTCCAGACAGGGCTCCACGGGGCGGGGGCAGGCCTGCGTCTGGCCCGCGGTGCCCCTGCCCGCGGCGCTGGTGAGTAGGGTGATTAATGAGTGCCTCTGTCCTCAAAGCTCGCGGGCTAAGTCAGCCCGCAGCCCAACGTGAAAGGTGGCGCCTTGAAGTTTCCTTTTGACCTTGGCTTCCAGGCTCGGATTTCCAGACCAGGACCCGCCGGGGCTCTGCGTCCAGCCTGGGCACCAGCAGCATCCAGCTCTGGCGGCCGGTGCCAGGGGTGGGGGGTCGGTAGACACGACACCTGCCCTCCCGGAACCCAGCACACTTTGAAATGTTCTGTTTTTGTCTCCGTTGCCCAGTTGCACTGAGTCTTGTTCTGCGCTCACTCATTTTGGAGAGAGCTGGGGAATAAATCTGAAAAACCGCATCAGAAACTCAGTGTTCTTGCGGCAGATGTCTTTGTACTGCGGTCGGGTCCCCCGTGCCCGCTGGTTCGGGATCACGGGGTGTAGACTGGTGTGTGCAGAGCCGTGGGCGCGCAGCCCCGGGTCCTTCTTTCCTGCCTGCGCCCAGCTCCTCTTCTCTCGCCATCCCCCTGCCGGGTGCTGTCCCTCCTGGCAGCCCGCCCATACCACCTGACTCCTGGCCCACATTCTGTATCCCTCTGCAGCTTTGTCAGGTGACTTTCTAGGTCCTTCCTCTGCAGGTGGAGTCAGCTCAGCCTACGGGAAGTGGCAGAAGCGATGGGTGCCAGTTTCCGCAAGGCCTCGACAGACAGGCCTCTGACTAGTCAAAGTTATCGATGTTTGGTTTGTATTTTTTTTTGTGCTACGTTTAGAAATTCCTCTCTGCTTGGAGGTCAAAAAGATAGCATTTTTTATTTTCTTCTAAGTGTTTTAGAGTTCTTTTTACTTTCATGTCTTTAATCCATTGGGAACTGATTTTTGTGGACGGTGTGAGGTAAGGATTCAGATTTCCGTAAGGAAAGCCCCCAAAGAGCCTCAGTCAGGACCCGCGTTGGATGGTCTACTCTTCTCTCCATGATTTGTCTTCCTGCCTCTGTCAAAAGTCAAGTTTCTGGAGTTCCCATTGTGACTCAGTAGGTTAAGAACCTAACTAGCATCCATGAGGATGAGGGTTTGATCCCTGGCCTCACTCAGTGGGTTAAGGATCCAGCATTGCTGGGAGCTGTGGTGTAGGTCACAGATGCGGCTCGGGTCCTGAGTTGCTATGGCTGTGGTGTAGGCCGGCAGCTGCAGCTCCGATTCAACCCCTAGCCCGGGAACCTCCATATGTCACAGGTGTGGCCCTGAAATAGAAAAAAAAGTTAAGTTTCCACACACAGATGTGTTATTTCTGAGATTTCCAGTACTCTCTGTCTTCACCCATTCTCATG
This sequence comes from Catagonus wagneri, assembly GCA_004024745.2. Classification (NCBI taxonomy): domain Eukaryota; kingdom Metazoa; phylum Chordata; class Mammalia; order Artiodactyla; family Tayassuidae; genus Catagonus; species Catagonus wagneri. Next base: position 366,377 of record PVHT021183716.1, read on the forward strand.
CTTTCCTAATTGGTCCAATTTTAAAGCGGTGCTTTATACATTTTTATGTCCTAAAAATTTTAGTTACTTTGATCTTTTTCTCTTCTGTTATGTTTTTATAATAGCTTTCCAAATTTCATGGGGAAAAAAAAATCCGTTAGAATTTTTGACTCAAATTTCATTGACTCTATAGGTTTATTTAGGCAGTATTTACAGCTTTATGACTAGAGTCTTCAAACCCATGAATATACTTTGTTTCATAATTTTCTCCCCAGTAAGCAGCTTGCATAATTCTAAAGATTATAGTTATAATTACTCAAGATGGGGGTCTTTTCTCTATTGATTTTTGCTATTGATCACTAGTGGCATCTGGGAATTCTACAGCTTTTGTATCCCGCAAATTTGCTATTGGTCATACCTCTATAATTATTTGTATTGCTTATACAAGTTTGTCCATAGAATATGTTGGCTTTTCTATGTGAACAATCATAGCATTTTCCAATGCTTGCCTGATTTTTTTCTTGTCCTATTGCATTGTCTATGTCCACCAGGAAAATAAATGTGGAGTGTACGTGTCGATGGTGGCATCTCTGCCTTGGTCTTGGCTTTAATGAGAATACGTGGAAAAATATAACGACCAAGTGTGCTGTCTACCCTGCTTTTGGTAGATGATTTTTTAAAAAGGGTGCACCTGTGCATATGGATGCCTCCAGGCCAGGGACTGAATCTGATCCAGCTGCCATCCCAGGCTGGGGATCAAACTTGCACCTCCCTAGCGACCCAAGCTGCTCCCCACTGCGCCACGGCGGGAACTCCTGGGAGATGATTTTTATCAGGTGTGGCAAAGCCTGCAGGTTGTCCCTGGTTTGCCAATCTGCCTTAATTTTTCCTTCTAGTGACAGAACCACTTTGGGTTTTATCAGGGCACGCAGAAACCAGATGGGAAGTGTATTCTCCAGCCTCAGCGTGGCCACAGGACCAAGTTCTCACTCGTGGAAGTGGGGAGAAGTGTCGTGTGCAAATTCTATGTTATTTTCCCTTTCTGTGGAAGTGATGACGATGCTGGGGGCCACACTTTGACCAGGACCACATCCTGGGGCACGTGAACATGACACAGGAGGGGGGAGGAGCCAAATTATCTTGAAAACTAAATAACCAGTGAATTCTATCAAATGCTTGTTTGGCATCTATTAGGATGAACAAATTGGGTTTTTTACCTCTCCTCCTTTCAGCTCTCGGTGTGCCATTGTTTTGCTAAATGTTTGAACTGAGAACTCTCCTTGTATTTGTGGGATAAACTAAAAGGAGCTGAAGTTCTCTTAAGACCTTAGCAGAATTAATTTGCAAGTCTTCCTCTTAAGATTTTTTTGTTTTGCCCTTAGGTTTATAATTGAAACTGGTATAACATCGTTTTGTGAACTCTCATTTAGTTTTACGCATTAAGTTATACTAGTCTCGGAAAATGAATTAATTTCCCATTTTCTCTCCATCCAACGAAGCAGAATGCATATTCTAGGGCTGATCTGCTCCTCGAACGTCGGATGACTCTTGCTATAGTACTCTTTGAACTGAGTAGCTTTTATTTATCGTCTGGTGGTGCAGTTTTTCTAATCAATTCGCCTTCCACACTGGTTATTTTTTTGTTTATGTCTTTTATTTCACCTTGAATTTATGCTGGTAATTAAATTATCTTTGAGAAAATTGTTCGTTATACCCACATATAAAATTTATTACAAAGTAGATTGTAGTTTCCTTAAACAACTTCTAAATCTGCCCTACATCTGCTCTGTTCCCTTCTTCATTCCTAGCTTGTCTCTTTATGCGTTTTTCTTCTTAGCTGGTTTTGTTAGGAGCTTTTCTATCGTATGTCCTCAGAGAACAACATGTAGCTTTTGCTGATCTTTTCTACTTTTCTTCATTGTCTTTTCATCAATTTCTGTTCAGATTTACTTCCTTTTTCCCATGTTCTTTAGAGGTATTGTCATTTCCGTTACTTCCTTTAGTTTAAACTGTAACGTATATTTTTAGGTTTTCTTGTTTTGCAATAGAGGCATAATTTAAGAATATACCTCTAAAACAATTTTAGGTTCACCCTGGAAAACATAGGCCACGCTTTCGTGTCCATTCAGCATGAAATAATTTGTAATTTCTATTGTAGTTTCCTCTTCAACACAGAAGTCTTTTAGGAGTATGTCTAAATTTTACAAACTTACATGTACATCCATTTAGCTGACTCTGACTGTTAATTCCTAAATTAATTGCATGCGGTCAGAGAGCACAGTTTATGTGAAACTTCCTCGTTGAAATTTGCTGAGGTTCACTTTTTGATCTGGAGGTGGTCAGGTTTTGTAAGTGGGTTCCCTGTGTTTGCAAAGAGCGTTAAAACTCCCTGCAGAGCAAAGCACAGAGACCATTTTTCACTCTGCCCATCCCTGGGCAGCACAAGGTACTTTTGTGACTTTATGTGTGATTCCAAATGGCCCCAGGCGGGAAGCAGGGCAGAAATGAGCTAACACACTTTACAGGCGCAGGACTGAAGCTCAGGGAGGGGGAGCAATGTGTCTGAAGCCACACGGCAACTATGTGCCAGGTAACAGGAAGAGCATAGCTCCTTCTGCCTATGCCTGTGGGACCACCTGGATGGGAGCTGAAAGGAACAGTGTGTAATTGCATGGAACAGCATGGGACGGTGTTTGTGTTTGCCTAAGCTTGAGCACTGGGTCTTGGGCCCGGTGTGGGAAGGAATCACAGAAATCCATCACCTGTTACATGTCCTCGTGTTTGTAATTCCAGACCTGCCCTCTGCCAAGTGGCCCCTCCAGCCTCCTGCCCGCAGTGGCTGCTCTGGCCCAGGCCACCTCAGGGAGCCCATGCACCCTGTGGTCTTGGTCCTCCTGTAATCCAGGAAATGATCAGCTGTTGTCACCCCCACATTTTGTGCCTTCCTGCCTCCGTTTTGCTCAAGTTGGATTCCCCACCCGGCCCCCACTCCTGCAAGGCTGGCCTTGGGGTGCTGCAGCGCCCGCTGAGTGCACACCCTCTGGGCCCTGCTCTACCAGGACAGTCGCCAGGCCCACACCTCTGCCTCCATCCTGGCTCCTGTGTCCCCTGTCCCTACCCGCCGCCGTCCCTCCCCAGAACCCCCCCGGGCCCTCACTGGCTTCCTGGCCTCCTCTCTCCCTTGCTCCAAGCCCAAGGCCTCATCGCTTCCGTGCGCCCCACTGCCCACCTCGCTTCCAGCTTCTCACCTCCCTGCGGCCAGAGCTGCGGACATGACAAACATCTGTCATCTCTTTCTTTGCCCCCAAGTCATGGTCCACACTGCGTCCTGTCTGGAATCCCCTTCTCCTTCTGAGACGTCTGCTCGCCATCCTTGAGACCTGGCTCCAAGTCACGGTCTCCAGGTTGGGTTAGGCCCCTGCCCTCCCATAGCGCCCAGGGCTGCCCTTGGCACTGGCCGTGATCCCTCCAATGGCGTGCTCACTGCTGTCTCCCTCATCGCTGGGAACAGTGCCTGCTTAAAACGCTGAGCCCACCTCCCTGTCTGGCTCTGTCGCCCAGACTGAGGTCCCCGGGCTGCCCCGGGCTGTGGTCCCCGCGGGCCCTGGGCGAGCACTCTGCACGGGGCAGGTGGAGGCCACGTAGCCTTCCTCTGTCTGCTCGCGGCGGACCCCGGACGGAGGGCTCCTGCCTGCTGCCCAAGGTCAATGCCCTTTCCAACGGCCCTTCATTAACGAGTGGCCATCTCGCCGAGTCAGCAGGGCCCTCTTTGCAGCCCCTGTTCAGGGTCACTAGGTCCCTGGAGAATGTGGCCCGGGGCGACCAGCCAACAACGGGGGCCATTGTCCTCGTCTGCCGCGGCCGGGGTCGGCCCGGCCCATCTGGACAGGGCAGGGGTCGTGACCTCAGCCGCTCCCGAGAGGGCCTGCCAAGAGCCCGGGCGCAGCCAGGCCGGTGAGCAGGGAGCACAGATGGCGTCCTTGGGGGCCAGGCCGGGCCCCCGGGGACCTGCTCTAGGGTCCGAGGGAGCAGCTTCATCTGCAAGCCCCCGCCCCTCGGACCCCAGGGGGTCTCTGCCAGCGCAGCCCTTAGGCCAGGCCAGCGCGTCTCAGTGGGGACCCCTTCCCGTGCAGGCCCTCGTCTGCGGACTCTTGATGCCCTGCTGAGCCCTGAGGCCGCCGGCCCGCCCGGATCCCCTCTGGCGGTGTGGACCTGGGTCACATGTCCCAGCCTACTCTCGCGGCCGCCCACTTCCCTCCATCCCCCCCCCATCCTGGCATGGAATTCACGGGAATAATTACAGCACCAGCTGTAATTACCACCCTGGCCCCTGGGCTACGGTGTCCTTGGGCCCCCGAAACGCCGGAGCAGAAGAGACCTGCCCAGCATCACCCAGAGGCGCACGGGGGCGCAGCGGTGGAGAAGGGCCCGGGGCGAGGAACACGTCCGGGGCCCACGGTCAGTCCAGCCTCTTGCCGAGAGCCGCGCTCCCCGCAGGCCTTCGCCCAGTTGTCTTCTTGTCTCTGACGGTGGCCTCTTTGCTTCTCGTACGGCTGGTCCTTCAAGAAAGCGAACCGTACCGGCTCAGCTGCAGCCCCCACCACCCGCCCCTCCCTCCCTGAGGTCACCCCGCTTCCACGCAGGTGGGCTCAGCTGCTTCTGCTCCGGGCGGACGGGGTGCAGACGGGGGAGCTGCTGGTCGGGGTGTTTAGCACGGTGACAACCGGATCCAACCCTGTTGAGCCTTTTCCAAAATTCTTGCCACCGCGCTGGGCGGCTGTTGAGACTTTAAGTCCAGCGTCTGTGGCGGCCATGATGAGGTAGCGGTTTGCTGATGAGGCTCAGAGGGACGAGGGGCCGGCACGCACGTACCAGAGCCGCCCGGGCTTGGCCTCAAGCCGGCCTGGCTGCAGAGGCCGCCCTCTGACCCCCGGCTGCAGCAGCGTCTCCTGGAAGGGGGCTACTGTGCGGTCTCCCAGAGTCAGGGCCCCACTGCCCCCTGAGCTGAGTTCAGCTCGGGTCCAGTGTCCCCGGCCCGGACAAGCCTGTCCCCTCTGGCCTGCTCTCCGCTCCCCTCACCGTCCTCCCAGCCCTGCCACGCTGCCCAGCCTGTCCCACCCTGGGCGTGCCTCCCCTTCTCCCGCTCGCCTGCCTGGGACTCCCGTGGCCTCTAAGGCCCAGCGGAAAGGCCCCTGCCAGGTGCATCCACCCTGGGTTAAAGGGGGACTTAGGGGTCCCTCGGCCAGGTTGGTCACCAGCTCTCCCCAGAGACCCAGGGCCAGGCCTGAGAAGCAACCCCCGCCGCAGTGGGGGGCCAGTTCCAGCAGGTTGTGGAAACCCTCTTGGCTGGATGGCCCACGCCCTGCTCACGCTGCCTCACGCTCCCTGCCCAGGACCGCGCTCCCGCCGGGAGCCCCGCTGAGGACGGAGCTCGGGTCCAAGTCTATGGAAGAAGGGAGACTGCGAACCCCGGGCCAGGCCGGGCCCACGAATCAGCCGTCAGCATCCTGCAGCCGCACAGGCCACGTCCCCGGCCGGTACACGCCCGTAGAGCCAGCCGGCGGGCCGCCAGCACCTGACAGTCCACACAGGAAGCCCGGATCTCCGACTCAGACAGTTTAAGGGATGTCTGGGGTTCTGGCTGCTCCGGAAAAGCCACTAATTAAGATGTCTCTGGTCTTGGTGGCTCAGATCCCTGTCCTGTCACTGATCAGGTTATAGCGAGTGACAGCGCACAGGTGCTAGCGGATGCTGTCCTGGAGGTTGGCGCTGTCATTGCCTTCCGACCTTATTAGGAGAGGGACGCTGGCTGGTTTACAGGCAGGAGAGGGCCCTGCAGCAGTGGAGGCCATCGCTTGCCTGCATCCAGGGCCTGTGGTCACTCATTCAGTCGATCAGGTATCTTTTCACCATTTGCGCCTCCAAATAGTGTTTATGGAGCTCCTGTGATGGGCCAGGTCTTTTGTGGGGCCAGCCCACCCACCAGAGCCCTGCCCACACGGGTCGGCCCTTCTGGGGCCTCTGTGGCAAACAGTATTATTGCTTTCAGCTCTCCGTTCCACCCTCCTGGAAGCCGTCCATCCAGGCCTCTGCTGCCCTAACCCGGGCTGCAGGGCTTCCTAGGCGTCTACATCTTAGCCACCGATGGTGGCATGGGTGGGGGTAGGGCGCTTCGCAGCTGTAGGGCCATTCTGGGTTTTCTCCAGCCCTGTGGGTCTTCGTCCTCTGCTGCGAGAAAAGCATGTCCCAAATTGCCTGCTTCATCCTGGGTCCTGGGACAGGAAGCCACAGACCCAGCTGAGCCGCTGACATGGGCTGTGAGTAAAAAATCAGCGTGTGTGGCTGTGAAGCCAGGGGATGGCTGTTATCCAGCAAAGCTGACTGATACAGTCCTGGGGAGGGATCTGGAAAGCTCACTGTGTGAGCTGAGGGAGGCCGAGGCTGGTCCAGAACCAGAGCTGCACATGGGCAGGCAGAGGAGAGTTCACCCAGTCAAGGGGCCAAGTGACCCGTCAGCTCTTTCTACCAGGAGCAGGTCACTGGACCCCAGCCTCCCGTTCTCCCTGCTCCCCCACACTGCTCTGTTACTTTATGTTACTCTTTCAATAAAGGATTTGTTTTTTTTTTTTGTCTTTTTGCCTTATCTAGAGCCACACTCGCGGCATATGGAGGTTCCCAGGCTAGGGGTCTAACAGGAGCTGAAGCTGCCAGCTTTCGTCACAGCCACAGCAACGCAGGATCCGAACCGCGTCTGCAACCTACACCGCAGCTCACGGCAACGCCGGATCCTTAACCCACTGAGCAAGGCCAGGGATCGAACCCGCAAGCTCATGGTTCCTAGTCGGATTCGTTAACCACTGAGCCACGATGGGAACGCCACCATAAAGGATTTGAAATGGCTTATTGCATGAAGCACATTCAACATGCATCCCCCAAATAAAAATAAATAAAATAAAATATTTAAATAAAATAAAATTGAAACAGAAGCCACTGTACTAACATAAAGGAGGATGCATGTGTTTTATTATAAAGGCCCAGCATTGCTAAGTGTATTAAGTTCTTCTTGGCCTCTGAGCTTCCTGGCAGCCAAGAAGAAAATGAATTGCGATCAAGCTTACAGACTTCACTGAGGGACTGGAGGAACCACAGCACATCGTCCTTTAGCCGGAGCCCTACCCAGCACCTGATTTTAGAAGAGAAATCTCCTGGGGGTGCTGCTGGAGGGAGCGGATGACGGAGTGAATCAGTGAGCTGCCATCTTCTGCAGCCCGGCTGACGTGCTCTTTCCCAACCGAGGTTCCGCTCCAGAGCCGGCTGTTTGCAACATCTCCAGGCTCAAGTGGAAACAAGCCCTGGGATTAGCTCTCCATTTGGGGTCAAAAGGCATGAATTTCAGCGGCAAAATGGTCCACGCTGCAATCTTTGTTTTCTGCATGAGCTGATAAACTCTGAGGCCAGGCCCCCGGGGCCTCCCGCGGCACGGCCCATGAGCTTCGGGGAAACCTTTTGACAGGAGTCATTGTCCGGGACAGCGCCCCAAACGACTTCTCTAAACGGAGTCATTCATTTGGCGATAATGGGAGGCCTGGCGGCCGGGCCCTGCTGATGGTGATGATTTCGCACTGATGACCCCTCCTGTCCGGGCATCTGCAGCCTGAATGCCGGCAGCGCCTCCTGCAGGGAGGAGGGCTCCCCGGGGGTCTGGGGTCTGCACTGTGAGTCTGGGGTTCCTGGGGAGGAAGCAGGCATCTGAGCCCCCTTTCCTTTAACACAGGAAAATGCCGCCGAGGAGGGTGGGCCGCCGGAGAGTCAGGAGGGCGGGGCTGGGGTTCCTCTGGGGCCCGCTGTGACTTTAGGACCCGGACTTCACCTCTTTGGTTGACCTTAGTTTTCTCATCTGTAAAACGGGATCGAAAACGCCTGCGTCTTAGGGGACCCACGGAGCGCTAGAGGACGCCACCCGGTAAGGAGTTTTCTGTCCCAGACCCAGGGAGGCACGGGGTAGAGGACCGCCACATGGGCAGCCGGCAAGCCCTGAGGAGCCAGTACCCGGCCACGCTGAGTGCCCAGCCAGACACCGCGGAGGGGCGTGCGGCCCTGCGTGCGCCGTGGGGACACCTCACAGACTGAGCCGCCTGCGAGGGGCCTGCAGGGGTCAGGAACCAGGAAGCGGCAGCCGGAGCTCCCCCCGCCGCCCAGGAGCCCCCCAGGAGGCCCTGCTGGCGCAGTTGCCCGTCCCGTGCTTCGGAGGCTCGGCGCCGCCCAGCTCTTGGCTCTGCGCTGCCTCCGGGAGGGGCACCCTTACTCCGCGTGTGGCCGCCGCCCTGCGCACGCTCTGCCCGCCTGCATCCTGGCAAACCCCTCAGGCCTGAGCAAGCCTGGATGGTAGATTTGCAGAGCTCGGGCATCGTCTCCCTGGGCGCCGAGAGGAGAGGGAGAGGCCAGGCGGCGGGAGGACGTGGGGCGCAGGTCAGGAGGGGTGGAGATCAGACCCCCGAGCCCCACGCGTGGGGTGGGTTTGTGCCCCCGGCGCCCCAAGCTCAGGTCTTCTTCCCTGCAGGGCCTGGGCCTGCTGGCTCCCTGGGGTTCCTGCCCCCTTATTTTTACTTACACCCTCCCCTACCAGGTCGTGGGTGCTCTGCCCCCACCCAGTACCCCTATCCCCCAGGGACCAGGCACGGCTGAGCCCCTCGGTTGGGCGCGCGGGGCTGGGGATGCCCACTGGGGGGGCCTGGCCCTGGCTCCACTTTATGTAGCCCTGGGGTCAGCAAACGAGAATTTACAGTCAAATCCAGCCCATTGTTTTTGTACACCTGGTGACCTAAGAATGGTTTTCAAAGTTTGAAGACAAAAAGAATATTTTGTGACGTGAAAATTTTACATGAGGGGTTCCCGTCTTGGCGCAGCAGAAACGAATCCGACTAGGAACCATGAGGTTGCGGGTTCCATCCCTGGCCTCGCTCAGGGGCTTAAGGATCCTCGTTGCCATGAGCTGTCATGTAGGTCACAGACGGAACTCAGATCCTGCGTGGCTGTGGCTGTGGCGCAGGCCAGCAGCTGTGTCTCCAATTCGACCCCTAGCCTGGGAACCTCCATATGCCACAGGTGTGGCCCTAAAAAGCAAAAAAAAAAAAAAAAAAAAAACGGTACGTGAAATTCAAAGTCTGTGCCTATGAATAAAGTTTTATTGGCAGCCGGCCCTGCTCATTCACCAGGGTGCAGTCTCTGGCCGCCTTCCGGGTCCAAGGGCAGGGAGGCTGGCCCATCGCGAGCCGAAAGCTTGACTCTCCAGTCCTCTGAAGACGGTTGGCCAACTGTGGTCTGGAGCCTTGTGGGAACAGTTTCACTAACCACAGGTTTCTTTTTTCTAAATACAGACGCGCACAAGGTCCCCCCACAGGTGCCTGGCTGATCTCCTCTGTGCCGGTCTGGTCTCGGCAGATGTGCTGCCGGTTTTTTTAACCTATGAAATGGAACTGTAAAAACCTGCACTGTGTGTGTGTGTGTGTGTGTTTAGGCAAAAGCAGATTTATTAACTTAGCCGCTTGTGAGAGATGCAAGCGGGCAGGCCAGGAGGCTCTGTCATGTGTGTCTTTTAATTGTGGTAAAGTGTCCTTAACATAATCCTTATTATTTAATCGTCTGTACATGTATAATTCAGTGGCATTAAATACACTCAGTGTGTACCCATCGCCACTATTTTTACCCAAAACTTCTTCATCGCCCCTGCAGTTAACTGTGTGCGTCCACTTGATGGGGCCGTGGTTAAGTGGGATTCTGGGTTGTGTCTGTGAGGGTGTTTTCTAGGCGAGATCAGCCTCTGAATGAGTGGACTGAGGAGAGCCGACTGCCCTCCCCCACGCAGGTGGGCCTCACCCAACCAGTTGAAGGCATGACGGGAACAGAGAGGCCAGCACGCCCCAAGCCCACTACAGCAGCTTCTGGCCTCGGGCTCCCCCTGGGACGCGAGCTCTGCCGATTTTGGATCTTCCAGCCTCAGTCAGCCCGCGAGCTACTCCTGGCTCCTGGCGGGCGTGTGTGCGGCCATCCGGAGTTCACATCCGTGACCCTGAAGTTCAACTTCAGCTCCAGAGAACACATTTTCACAGGCTTGTCGATTTCAGGAAAACACCCCGCTCTCCCCAAAGCAGGGTGACTGTGCTCCCCAGGAAGCTGAGGGCCGCCACGTCTCGGGGCCCGGCCCCGGGCAGGGAGGCTCGAGCTTCTGCCGCCTCGTCCGGACTCCGTCGTGGTCACGGCTTCCCCGTGGGAACGGCTGGGCCACACGACCGAAGGACTCGGTGTCCTCCTGTCGCGGGCAGGCGGGGTCCTCTCTGAGCCCCCCGCCCTTTCTCTGTCGAGTCCGCCTGTTCCTGCCTCTCCAGCTTCCCCAGGCTGCCGGGGAACCGACGGAAGGGGCCCAGCGGGGCCGGAGCGCCACGGGCAGCAGCCCCAGGCCGGGGACTGGCTGGAGCGCCGGATCCCCGACCGCCTTCAGCTCCTCCAGCTGCCATCTGGGAATCAGAGACGCCAAGACGGGGGCGCAGCACTTGGCACCAGCAGTCCATGCGCCGGGGACTCTCCCCCTGCCCGGGCTCTGCTCGGGGGCGCGAGCTCGGGAGAGCAGAGGCTCGGGGGGCAGTGGATCTGAGCCTCCCCCGCTCCCCAGGGCCTGCAGGACTCGTGTCTGCTCTGGCACTTGGCTCGGGGTCCCCGCACGCTGCCAGGTCCCGTGGCCTAACCCTCCCCGCCTTGGCCTCCCCCACACTCTCCCAGCTCGCCGCCCGGCTGTGCCTCGCTGCAGGGCCGGCTGGACCCGAGTCCGCCTTCGGGACAGCGTGCGGCCAGCCAGAGGGAGTGAGGGGACAGCAAGCCGTGACCGCCCAGGACCGAGGGTGAGTGCTGGTCAGCCTCTGCGTCACCGTCTTAATTCCTGGCTGCGTCCTTGAAGCTGGAGGACATCTTTACACATAGTTTTGGATTTTGATGATACGGGGTTGTTACTTTCCCAAAAATACTTGTTCATATACTTCCAGAACTCACGGCTCTTTCATGGAGTTATAAATGTGTGTGATTCATTTATTTTCACTGCCAAGCCTATCCACGATGTGACCATGCCATGGTTTGTGCGGCCGTTCTCCCGTACGTCTCCCGATGCTGCGTGGTTTCCAGGTCTGTCGCAGACAGCAGCGCCCTGAGCCACCCTTCCGCGGCCGGGCTCTGGGCCCGCCCACAGGGGTTGCCCTGGACCTACGCCCGGGGGCCAGTGTTTGCAGAAGCTCTGTCCTGCGACTCTGCGCCTTGGCTGACCCGCGAGAACGTGTTTTCCAAGGCGCCCGTGGTGACCTCCGCTCCCTCCATGTCCTGGGCGACAATCCAGAGCCTGGGTCTGTGGACGTGTGACGGCCTTTGGTCGCCGTCTGTTTCTGCTTCCCTCCTGTCGACACGGATCGTTTTTCTGTAAGTCCGGGGTCACTCTTTTTTCCTCCTTTGTGGACCAGTAATTTGTGTCTTTTGCCATTAAAAAATTTTTTCCTGTTGTTTTGTGGGGACTTTTACATATTTGTACACAAATCTTTCACCGTCACTTCTGTTGCAAATACTTCTTCCCAGATGGTGGGCTGAAGCCATGCGGTCTTTTGAGGATGATTTCTGCCTTTTGCTGCTCCCGCTCCGGCTGCTGCTCTTTGGAGGGTGGGCTAGCCGGAGGACGGCTGCGGTCGGGGCAGAGAGGACCATGGCCTGGGGCGGCAGAGTGCGGTGGGGAGCGGGGAGCAGCCCGGAGACCATGCAGCCACGGGGACCTGCTGGCGGGCGTGAGGATGAGGACAGAGGGCATCCAGACTGAGCCAGCTCAGGGACCCGTGTGAGCTGGAACCTTTCAACACTGTGGACCACAGACCCCACCAGGGAGGGCGCTGTCCTGGCCAAGGACTTGGGGGCTCCCCCCTCCCCAGAGCCTGCGGCCCCGTCCTGTTCCTGGAGGAGGGAGGACGCGCCTCCACCCGGCAGCTCCTGGTTCAGGGCGGCCTCCCCTTCCCGCCGGGCGCCTGCTCCCACGTCGAAGCTCAGCACCCTCCTCCGGGCACTGGAGCCCAAGCCTCCCTCCGTGAAAACATGCCTCTTCTCCTGCATCCGCCCGATCTCCCGCCCGGCCCGCGTCTCCATCGGGGCTCCTCCCTCCCCGCCCGTCTGTCCCCCGATGCCCCGGCTTTGGACGACTTCGGACAGGCCTGGGGATGGTTGTGGGGGACGCGTGTCCCCCGCAGGGATCTTCACATCTCAAGCTGGCGCCTGTGAACGTGATCTTATCTGTGAACAGTGTCTCCGTGGAGGTCACGGAGATGCGGGCTAAGGCGAGGCCACCCTGGAGCAGGTCCCCCCAAACCCAGCACGACTGCTGTCCCGGAAAGAGGAGGGGAGACACAGAAGCTCACGGAAGTGACAGAGGCAGACAGAGGCGCTGTGTGTCCAGGACAAGGAACGCCAAGGAAGGCCAGCGAGCCCCGAAGCTGGGAGTGGCCTGGAACCGTGTCTTCTCCTGGCCTCAGGAGCCAGGCCTGTCGACACCTTGATTTCACTCCGGCCTCGAGAAGTAGGAGAGAAGAAGTCTGTTATCCGAAGCCCCCTCATCGGTGTGCTTTGTTTCGGCAGCCCCAAGACCCTGGGCCTGTGACCCCTGGTGTGTGGACAGCTCCAAATGGGGCTGGGGGCTCAGAACGGCCTCGGAGGGTGGGAATCCTGCAGCTGACCACCGCCCAAGCTTCCCAGCTCGGGCCTCCGGGGTCGCAGCACCAGCTCTGGGCCGGGCCTCCCATCAGCAAGCACTCCTGACACCAGCGAAGCCAGCCCGGGGCCGGGGTCAGAGTCCCCGGGTCGCCGCTGCTTTACTGGCAGGAAGCAGAGGCACTCACGGGTTCAGTTAGTTTTCATCAAAGTGCCGGGCGATGCGAGGCCGGAGACCGAGGAGTCGGGCCCCCACTTTTAAAGCGTCCCCCTCCCGTGATGGAGGCAGGTGATCAGTGCAGGGGCAGAGGGGGCCCGGGCCGTGGGGGCTCAGAGGGGCCCCCCCGGCTCAGCTTGGAGGCGAGGATATCTTTCCTGAGGGAGGTGCTCCTGGTGGGATTTTCTGAAAGGGAAGAGAGCGGCTGAGCAGAGACAGGGAGCAGGAGGGCGCTCCAGGCAAAGGCAATGGCTCGTGCGAAGGCCCTGGGGCCGCCTTCTGGAACTGACATTCTCCCCTAGAAAGAAGGCGTGGCTGCGTGCAGACGCACGAGTGTGGTTAGTGGGCCCCGGTGGACTGGGAAGCCACGTTCCCTCGCAAAGGAGCTTATGTGCCAAGCTTAGGAGGTGTAAGAAATCCAAAAAGATTAAAAATTAACGAAACTGTGACAGTTCAGTTACTTGCTTTGTGGCTCAGGGCAACCCTTTCTTCCTTGGGTTTCCCATCTGTGACGGGGACCCAGGCCGGGCCCTGGCAGCTCAGATGCCCTGAGGACGGGGCACCCGTGGCAGCTGAGGCCTCGTCCCCTGGCCCAGCCCAGGTGCCCCCTTGTGGCTCCCGGAACCCAGCCCCGTGTGTGGAGGGCGCTGGCTCCCTGCACGGCCCCCAGCGCCGTGTAATGAGAGCCGGGGCCGCACGGCTGTTACAACGTCAACAACAACCCCCCCTATTAATCCTGCAGCTGGAGAGGGGACCACCTCGGCGGCTTATTGATCCGGAGATGAGGCGCTGGGTGACAGCGCGAGGCTCCTCAGCTGTCGCTCGGTCTGGCCGGAGACCCCGCCGGGCGCCCGGAGCAGCCCAGGCTCAGGCCGAGAAGCACGGGGGTTTTACGTTCGCTCCGTACAGAGGCTGCTGTTGAGGGTCTGTTCTCTGTCCACCAAAGAAGTTTGCCAGAAACCATCGCGGTGCAGCCACTGCCGCCACGCCAGGTTCCCGGGCTTCGTTACTCACCCGGGGGGCCGAGATGATCTGGCCCCAGGCAAGGAGCAGGTGGGCTCGGCCCGCGGGAGCCTGGCTCCGGAGGGCATCTCCGCATCCCGCCAGCGCCCAGCCCCTGACTGCAGCCCGGGCCGCGCCCGCAGGCACTGGAGCGCGGCTGGATCCGAGCGGCTCTGGCCCGTCTCTGCCGTCCTGCCCCGCGCTCACCGCTCCCCCGCCCCTCCATCAGCCACGGTCGCCCCCTCCCCGTGATTCCAGCCTGGCTCCGAATACAGAAGCCCGCACAGCCCTTGGGAGGCTGGGCACCTTCCACCCGCAGGCGAGCTGGGGTTTCTCTCTTACGTGTGTGTGGTTCAATATATAAAACGTAGAATTTGCCTTGTTAGCCGCTTTCAAGTGTACAATTCGGTGGCAGGAAGCACATTCAGTGTTGTGCAGCCATCACCACCATCGATTTCCAAAACCCCTTCTCCCACTGTATCTGGGGGTTCACGTGGTTAATGATGACAGCGCTCTCTGTGGCACATGGACCGAGCTCTCTGTGTCCACGTCATCTCGCTGCATGCCCACAGCAGCTCTGGCATGTGGCCTTGCTGCTGTCACCAGCTCGCAGACACCAAGGGTCCTCCTGTGGGAGGGGACAGCGTCAGGCTAGGCTGTCTCCAGCCGTGAACGCTCGCGCCCCGTGTAAAGGGCTGCCGCTCCCCAGGCTGAGACCCCTGTATCGGAGGAGGTGCCCAAGCCTCGATTTGACTCTTTCTTGTGGGTCCCGGGCTCGGCAGGCGCTGCTGCTCTTCCTTGCAAGTACCGAGGCCATCAGTGCACATCTGCAGTGTTGGACACCTGCTTAGCTCACACCTGGACGGAAGTGGGTGGAGGAGTATGAGCTGGCCCAGGTGCGACTGTCCCTAGTGTCTTGGAGACCAGCAGTGTGGGTCGCTCTAACCTGTTCCCATCTTCTTTCTTTCTCTCTTTCTTTTTTTCTTTCTTTCTTTCTTTTTTTTTGTCTTTTGGTCTTTTTAGGGCCGCACCCACGGCATATGGAGGTTCCCAGGCTAGGGGTCTAACAGAAGCTGTGGCCACCAGCCTACACCACGGCCACAGGAACGCGGGATCCGAGCCGTGTCTGCGACCTACACCACAGCTCATGGCAACGCCGGATCCTTAACCTACTGGGCGAGGCCAGGATGGAACCCGTATCTTCATGGATGCTAGTTGGGTTCGCTAACCGCTGAGCCAGGACGGGAACTCCTCTGGGGCAGATTTTGCCTCCGTCCACCTGTCTGTCCATCCGTCCATTCTCATAGCCCAAGGCCAGCAGTTCAGGCTCCGCCGTCTCATGTCTGGATGACCCCACCTGGTCCCGCAGGTCTGCTGGCATCCACGCCACCGTCCGCCCTTCGTCCTGCTCCCTGTTCCCTCCCAGAGGGCGTCCAGGCTCCTTCACGTGGCTCCCCGGACACCCTCTCCGTGCAGCGGCCGCCGGGGCCGGGCCGGTCCTCCCCAGCCGAGGGGGCTCTGGTCAGCCGCGCTCTGGCCGGGTGCCTCTCTCGAAGTCGGGACAGGTGTGACCTCCCCCCCGGCTGGCCCCGCACGGCCTGGGGGGGGACCCGGCTCGGCGGCGCTGACCGAGGCCTGGGAGGTGCCTCTGAGCGAAGCCCCTGAGCGGGACCTGGGTGTCCTGACCGCTCCTGCCACATGTCCGAGGGCTCCTGCCCCGCTTTGGCGGCAGCGGGCTCTGGGCAGAAGGACTCGCTCTTGGAAGCCTGCTGGCCTCTGCCCTCAGGCCAGCAGGACTGTCCCAGTGTCCCCTGCTGGCCTCCCCGGGGCACAGGGCCCCCGAGCGGGCCTTCCCGGGATCGATAGCCGAGCCGATGGGCTGGCAACGTGATACTAATGGACGCAGAATTAAAACGCGAGGCACGTTTGGATCTGGACAGCCACGGGGCTGGACGGGGCGGGCGGGGCCGGGCGAGCGGCCCCTAATGGAACCGTATTGACCAGGCCGCCAAGACCGCAGCTGGGTCGGATGTCACTCTGCGGCCCGGGAGCTGGGTGTTGATGGATTTCAGTGTTTCATAGGTTTGGGTTTTTAAAGAAAAGGGACCTCTCTTTTCCCTCAGTCGATACACTCTCTTTAGCTGGGCATGATCGCCAGTATTCCATCAGCGCAGCCTCTGGGGAGGTGTGTAAATATCAGTGTTGGAAATATTAATATCTGCCGGTGACGGGGCCTTGGTGACACGGAGGCCAGGAGCGGGCGGGCGGTGGGCTTCCTCCCAAACGCGCCCCTCTCCTTTGCGCTCCGTCTTCTGTCTCTGGTGGGAGCCTGGGTTGTCACAGCTGCTGGTGGGGGCACCCGCCTGCCCTCCCACGCTCAGGGCACTCTACAGTTTGCACAGCCGGCCCAGGAGGACGGTCCAGAGGAGGCCACTGAGGCTCAGGGATGGCCAGCGCGTGGCACGGCCCTGCGGTGGGGGTTCGGGCCCAGCCGCCTAGGCCGCCGCTCGCTCCCGTGCGCACAGGCAGCCTCCCGCCGGGCCCCCTCCTCTCTCACCGTCCAACCTTCCAGGGAGGCAGAGGGTGGACCGGGGCCCCTCCCGCCCGAGCGCTGTGAGGCTGGTTGAGAGCTCCTGGGCCTTGTGCCCCGGGGTCCAGAGACAGCCCCCCACTCCACGCCTTCCCCACGGCCATGGCCTCCTGGGGCCTCTCGCTCCACCGCCCCGGGGCGGTAACGGACGAGCCCCACCAAGTCCAGGGCTGGCAAGGCAGCCCCTCCCTGCAGCCCACCGGGCTGCGCAGGTGCCTGTGGCCCTTCCCTCTGGTTCCACTGCCCCCACCTACGCCAGAACTCCGCCCTCTCTGCTCCAGCCCCACCGTCCCTGATCTGTCCCCTCTGTGGCCAGAGTGACCTTCCTCAAGGTCAGATCTGACCCCTCCCCATTCCACGCCCTCTCCCCCACCCCACCCAGTGGGCTGAACCCTGGCCAAAGGGGCCACGCGGAATGTGGAGGGAAGGGGACAAGAGGGACCAGGAGCAGGCTGAGGGGGCCCAGCCACCTCTCGGCTGGTGGCCCTGCTGCAGCTTCAATGTGCCTGTCCATCGTAGGTGGAAGGCGGGGGACCTGGCTTCTAGCACACTCCATGAGGGGCTTTGGAGCCGGCGTGCTGCCGTCAAATGCACCCCTCGAGGGCTCTGAGAGGGCGTTTCCGCGGCTGTCCTGGCTGAGAGCGTCTGGCCACCCCTGAGCACAGCCGGCCCCGCTGGCAGGGAAGTGAGCGCCAGCGTGCTTGACACTGAATAATTAATTTTCGTTCTGTGATAAAAACCTTGTCTATCGATTTACAACCCCTCCCGGCAATAAAGCTTTCGGACGGAAATCTGAGTCTTAATTATTGTCCCCGGACCGGCCAGGAGGCGTGTCCAGCTGCCACAGGAGCAGCCCCAACTGTTCCCAGGCGTTGGAGCCGTGGGGCCAGCTGCTCCCCCGCCCCCCCCCGTGCTGTCCCGTGACTGTGCCGGTGGCCGCCCCCTCAGCAGACGCCACCCTGGCCAACGCCGGCCTGGGCGAGAAGCAGGTTGGGGGAGGGGGGAAAGCCACTCCATGCCCAGTGGGCAGCAGCTGTGCTAGGGGATCAGGTCACTTGTGGGCTGGACAAGGCGGGAGAGGTTCAGCGTGGCCCGCACTCCTGGTCCGCCGCGGCTTTAGCGGAGTAGAGGACAGCTGAGGTCGCCACCGGCGGGTATGGACCTGGAGCGCCCACCGCTGTGCCCTGTGGACCCGTGTCGCTCCCCAGCACGGCCTCTGGGCTGGAGCCCGAGCGCGGTCTTCCCCGCAGTCCCCCCGCGTCTGCAGGGTGCCAGCTGCCCTGGGTCCCAGGTTCCCTCTGGCAAACCCAGCAGGGTGAGGGTGACAAGCCCCGTCCTGAGCACCCAGGACGCTACGCGGCCTTGGCATCCCGTAAACGTTGCGGAACAACCCGGAGAACGAACGACATGCAGCAATGTCAGCAGGCAGTCCAGGAGGCTTGTCCAAACCTCCCCCGAGGATGAGCCGCCTGGCGGCAGCCTGGCCCGCCTGCGCCCCTCTGAGCCTCTGCCCGGTCTGGACGGAGCCCATCGCGCCTGCGCTCAGAGGCATGGCCTGAGCACGGGACTGGGGGGTGGCAGGGCGGGCGCCGGGCTCCCGGGGGCGCTGGTTCTTCCCCGTGGAGCTTATTAACCACCGCCGCTGTGTTAACGCTGCCGCCCGCGCGCCCCTGTGTGTAGGTGGGTGTGTCTTCTCGCGGCGGGACACGAGATGACGGCCAGTAAAGCCGGGGGAAGGACATGGCTGGGGGGACGTGGGACTCACCCTGCTGATTTCTGTGACTCCCTCCTTCCTGTGCCTCCCTTTCGCAGACCTTGCTGCGTCCCTGGGTGACGTCTCCGCAGCTGGCATAGCTTTGGATGCCCAGGCTGAGGTCCCAGGAACTGAACGGCGTGTCCCCGGGCGGACCCAGCCCCGGGCTGTCGGGGACGTTCCTGCCCCCACACCCTAGGGGACGAGGCCGGATGGGCTCTGCTTTACAGACAAGAGATGGCGAGGCGGGGAGGGGGCTCCTTCCCCAGGCGCAGACCCTCCCCACCCGGCTCCGCGCGCTGTCCCTTGGGACCGAGGCAGCGGCTTCCTGGTGGAGGGGCTCCCAGCACAGAGAGCCCATGGCTTGGACGTAAATCAGCTCAGCAGCCGTTCAGGGTGCTCCTCGTCTTCCCAGAGCCACCACGGAGGCTGATCTGCGTGTGCAGAAGGTCCAGGCTGTTGGTGGCCTCGGCCGTCAGAGGATGAGCGGGCAGTCGGGGGCTGGACCGACGGGGGCCCATGAGCTGGGTGCGCAGGAAGCAGACCAAACATGTGAAGAATTCAGAAAAGAAGGCCTGTCTGGCCAGTGGCAGGCTGACTGGGGTGCACCCGGAGTGGCAGTGGGTGGGGGGAGCCCAGTGGGGCGCCTCTGAGAGAGGGGGCCAAGGGGGCAGAGGGCAGAGATGGCTGGTCCAGGGCGACTTCTGGAATGCAGAGACATGAGGGAGCTGGAGAGGGAGCAGGGTCAGGCGGTGGCTGCTTGTCACGCTGGCAGGTGTACTGCGGCACTGGCATGGCAGGGGACAGCCCAGCCGAGAGCGAACAATTCAGGAGAGATGGGGCGGATGCATGGAGGGGACGGATGCGGCCACCAGCTGCCGCGGCTCAGCTGGCCTCCCCTGAAACTTGCCCCCCACTCCCGAGGCTGCTCGGTTCTCTGTGTCTCAGTTTCCCCATCTGCCAAGTGCCACCTTGAGGGTCACAAGCAATGAACAGGGCCCTTGGCTCCGTGCCTGGTATAGAGCTCCCCGGGCGACCCCAAGGCACTCCCACCAGCCCAGGAGCACACAGGGGTGGGAACGCCCCTCTTCTCCTTCCCGTGCTCTGGTCAAAGGGACTTTGGGATGAGCCAGTCTGTGGTGCCGGCTGGCCTCACACACCACAAAGAGCTGCAGAGACGGACCCGAGCACGAGAGGGTCGCCAGTCCCGGCTGCCCACCTGCCACAGGGCCTTTGCACTCTCTGGGCCTATCGGGCGGCTCCTCCTTTAGGTTCTGGGGAGTCTGGGAAACCCCGTCCCCCCTGAATTTCCCTCACACCGGAGGGTTCTTGAGAGCCCGCTGCAGCAGCAGCACAGTGCAGACACACAGTAGGGCCGCAGTTACAGCCCACCCACCTGCGGCCCTTGGTGGGTTTGCATTTCATCCGAGGCGGGAGTAACCCGACCCGTCACTTCCCGATCGCACTTGGCAAATGCCCAGCATTGACCTCTGCCTGGAGCTGAGCGCGGGAGGCGCTTAATGGGGCAATTACAGGGTTTCCATCACTCGCTGGCCCGCCCTGCTCCGTCCGCCTGGATGTCAACTCAGAGCGGGGAAATTCGCACGCGCCCTGCTGCCCGGCACACTCTTCACCCCGAGGTCCCGGGCGGGGAGGCAGGGACAACACCAGTGCGGGCCAGGCGGGACCCCGCAGTGTGCCAGGCCGCCTGTCGCCTTGCCCACCCGGTGGGGCGGCAGCTGGGCACCACTCGCTCTGTGCCAGGCTGCATGCTGGGTGCTGGAGGCTGTGCGTGACCAGGGGACCCAGTCTGGAGCCAGCACGGCTTCCTGCGTGTCTGCCCCCGACCCCGAAGTTACAGGCAGGGTCTTTTGTGACTTTTCCTGGCCCCCAGGGTCTCCGCCAACAACAGCCTTTCTGCTTCCCCATGCGGGCATTGAGCTGAGGGGGTCTCATTCCAAGGGGACTGGGGCCCCCAAAGCAGGAGCAGGGACCCCAAGGCTGCCGCTCACAGCAGGGGACAGCCCCAGGCAAATGCACGGCACCTCAGGGGACCGCCACCTCCCCTCAGTCTCACCAGATGGAAGGGGGAGCCCCCACGCAGGACAGGGAGGGCGGTGGGCCCCCCTCCTAGCTGGCGGCTGGGGGCTGCATGTGGGGCCAACCCGCCCCTTCCAGGGACAGCAGGGGCCAGTGGTAAGAGTGAACCCCTGGGGCCAGCACCCCCTGCTGCTTCCGGTGACCTGATCTTTAGGACACTCCCCCAGGAAGGGGCTGCCGTCACCCCAGAGGTGAGCGACACGCCCGAGACCACACGGCTGTGGGGCAGCAGGGCTGGGACCCAAGCCGGCCCCAGCACAGAGCAGGCCCTCGGGAAGTGACACTGCTGCGTTGCCCCAGCAGGGAGGGCGACAGGGGATGGACACGCCGTCCCCTCCTGGAGTCGCCACTCACTGCCCCTCGGGCCCAGAGCCAGCTGGGGAAGAGGGTGAGGGTCTCAGGGGGCCCCTGGGAGCCGCTGCGTGGGCACCCCTCGGAAGGCTCTCAGCACTGGCCCAGACCGTCTGTGAGCAGTTGTGGTTCGTTAGCCCCGCCTGGGGTGCCACCCGGTCTGACCAGAGAGGGGCCAGGAGCGGGGACACGGGGGTGAAGGGAGAGGGGTCTGCCTCCCGGAGGAGCGGCCTCTAGCTGGGATGTGGGAGCCCAGAGCTGCAAACAGGTGGAGCCCCCTGCCCCCCAAAGGGCTTGGGAACTAAAGAAAGGCACAGGGACCCACTGTGCTGGTTGTGAGGGGCCCTGAGCCTTGTCCTCAGCACTGAGAGACCCTGAGATGGGCCGAGAGGCTGTGTCACTGCCAGGGGCCACCGTGCACACCCCGCCCCCGGCCCCAGCCACCTTGCCCTCCACTGCCGCCTGGAGAATCAAGAACTGAGCTGGCAGGGCCCGTAACGGGACACCGAGGCTCAAGGCGGGGGAAAGACGTGTCCGAGGTCCTGAGGAGCAGTGCTGGGCCTCCTGCTGCACGAGGTCACTTCCCTGGACCGGCCCGCCGAGGCCTCACAGCCGCTTCTGCTGTGGGACACTTGTTCCCATTTTACAGATGAGCAAAGCGAGGGAACGTATGCCATGGGTCACGCCAAGGTCCACAGCAGGACGGGAGGCGCTGGGGCTGCACGGGCTCTTAGCTCTGCCTCTCGGGCCGGCTCCAGGCTGCCCTGGGCACCTCACCGCCCCCGGCACCGCCCCCCACCCAGAGGCGCTGGCCAGGACGGCAAGGACATGGCGCGTCCTGAGCCTCAGGACGGCAAGGTCATGGCGTCTGGGCTGCCTCCCTCTGTGCATCGCGGTCCTGGCAGCTGGACAGACGTGGTCACTCACGGCGCAGGGTTGGGGGGGAGGGGACGCTGCCGCCCAGGGACTCTGTGTGGCCACAGCCTCAGCCAGGCGGCCGTGGCTAGCGGAGGGCTCCCCGGGCCTTCTTCTTCTTCTCCCGGCGGCGGGGGGTGGGGGTGGGGGGCTTTTGAAGGCGCTTCGGAGAGGAGGCGGGGGCTCCCCAAAGACCCCGCAGAAGTGCAGCCGCTCCGGGGCTGCGGAGGATGGAGGAAGAGAGGGTCCCCGGAGGCCACGCCAGAAAAATGGTCACAAAGTGCTTTACCTCCCCTGAGGACCCTGGAGGAGGGACGGGGGCTGGGGGGAGGCCGTGGGCACCGGGGGGAGGGGCTCACAGCCTCCTGTCCCCTCCCGCCCACCCCTCAGGCCTGGTGTTTGATTTTGCAGCCTCAAACCCAGAGCTTGTCACGAGAGAGCCTGTAGTCCCGAACTGTAGGCTCGGGTCCCCAAAAGCTGCTGCTCCTGGAGGGGGGGCCTCTTGCGCACGCATCCCGGCTTCAAGACCGGCCCTTCCCAGGGACCCTGACAGGTGCCAAAAGGAGGAGGGGGGAGCAAGGGCCCAAGGCACGAATAAAGGGGGTTGGTGGCCTGAGGTCGTCCCACTTGCATGCGGGTTTGCGCAGAGAGCGGACACAGCTCCGCTGGCACTGTCACAGATGAGACTAATAAAAACCCGTGGGTGTCCTAGGCAGGCCGGGTCAGCTGTGTGGAAGGTACAGTGGTGGGGGCAGCTTGGCGCCCCCCAACCCAGAGGAAGGCGGGCAGGCGCCCCAGCAAAGACCAGTCCCCAGCCCGCGTCTCTGTGCTCTCAGGACCCCCAGGCACCCCGGGGGCTTTGAGGGGAGTTAAGTGATTTGCCCACAGTCCCCGGGGCTTCTGCGGGGGCCGGTGGGGGGCCGGCCCCGTCGGATTCCAGCCCCGCGCTGACGGCTCCTCTCTAAGGGATGGTAATGAAATAATGTCGGTGGGACACAGGGTTCTTGTCGCCTGAGAGTGTCTAAGTGCTTTATAAACAATTAATCGCTCTCGCCCACTCTGGTGGCTGAGCGTGAGAGCCCGGAGGCTGGGGACAGCCGAGGGAGGCTGGCCTCGGGGGAGCACGCTCCCGCAGCCCGCGGCCCCGAGCCAGCGCCGAGCACCTGCGCTGATGCTTCTAAACCACAGGGGCCTCGGCCCTCCGGACAGAGAAGCTGAGAGTCAGGGCAGTTTAGAGTAACGGCTACATGAAAGGCAGAATCACGGGCTCAGAGATGTTTGGACGAAGGGGTCTCAGAATCTTAGGAAGACGCAGCCCGGCCAGCTTCTGACCGTCCACGCCGTCCTCCCGCCCACCCTGGGCCCCCCCGCTTCTCCTCCCCCATTCTCAGCACCCCTCTCTCTGTGGGAGGAATAAATCCCACAAATTAGGTGCAACACCCAGTGTGGGCAGCACCCAGTGGCATACAGTAGGTGCTCAAGAAATAGTGACTGTGGAATATAGAAGACGAAACCGGAGGACCTGGGAATCGTCAGCTCAGAGCCTTAGACAAGCAAGCTGCCTCCCTCCCTCCCCGGGTGTCTGCCCGTCTCCTGCTCGTCTACAGCTTGTGAAGGAAGCACCTCTGTTAGCCATCCCTTTCTCCAGGGGCCGGATGCACACAGTAGGGGTTTAATCCATGCCGGCAGCATCAGTTGTCTTTTACCTGAGACTCCCCGGGTCTCAGATTCGTGGACTCAGGGGCTGCTGAGGTGAGAGCGGGCCTTGGAGGCCATCCGGTCCACATTCTGACCAGTTGCGGCAGGGACCACACACGGACCACTTGCTTGCCTCCCGTGACCAGGGGCTCACTACCCGTTAGAGCCGTTGTTGCACTGACACCTTCTGCCTCAAACTGACAGCCACTGACTTAAGATGCTCACAGATTTTATAGACTCTTGCTCAGGGTTGCTACGTGCCAGACAGCCGAGGGCAGCTTCTCTTGAAAGCCCTTACCAGTTTCTGTCCAGCTGCCTTGCTTCTTATCACCCACTGTTTCATTTCTGCAACTGTGGCCTCCCTGCCCATCTCCAGCTACTATTATTGCTACAGCTTCCTTTCAACCGTCCCGCACGGCCTTGGAGCTCTGCGACCACTCGCCTTGCAGGTGAGGAAACCGAGGAGCACGGGACTGTGAGGAACTTGGGGGTCAGGTAACCAGCTCGCAGCTGGGAAGAGGGGGTGCAGCCAGAACTCAAACCACAAAGACTCCGCCTGGCTCTCCTGACTCTTCCACGCAATCTTTCCTGGCGTGGAACATTCTGGATTGAATGGCAGGCAGGCTCCTTGGGTGGGTCCTTGCTTCTCCCAGGAGGTGACAATAGCTCACACGGACCACCTCCCGGCCTGGGCAGGATCCCTCCCACTCTGCTCCCCGGAGCGGAGGGCCTGGGGCTTCTGCCTGCCTCCGCCGTCAGACTGCGATGCCTCAGGACCTGGGCCTCCTCACCCCTCGGTCTCCAGCGTCCAGCACGGACTCAGACAAGACATTCCGGACGTCTCTGCAGAACGAAGAAAAGAGCTCGCATCTCAGCAGCACGGCCTGGTGATGACCAGCCCCGTTTAGCAGGTGAGGCTGCCGGGGCCGAGGAGCGAAGAGAAATGGCCCGGAGCGCGGCCACCCTGGGGCCGCTGCTCTCCCAGCAGCCTCACGCCCTCATCCTGCAGGCGACATCGCACGCTTTCCCCATCTGAGCGGGAGGGGCTGGCGCTCCCCTGCCGTCCCCGCCCTATTTGACACCTGTTGTCCCGACCCGCTCCCGTCCCCCGTCCCGGACAGAGGGACAGAGCGATGGGGCGGGAGCAGGAGGCCGCTGCTGGGTTTCAAGGGCCGCCTCTGTGCGTGACCCACCCAATCACAAGGCGACCCCGGAATCTGTCATCTTCACCTGGCGGCTGAGGAAAATGAGGCACAGAGAGCTCAAGTGCCGCGCCCGGAGTCACACAGCTATGGGGCCCGCGCTGAGCTTTCAACCCGGCACTCGGGACCCAGGCCTCCTCCCAGACCCTCTTCAGCTTGGAGGACGCTGGGGGCCAGACGACCCTCTCCACGTTACAGACTTGGCTCTTCTTTCCAGATGAAGTTGGTCAAGTCCTGAAGATGAAGGCGGGGGGGGGGGGGGGGGAGGTGGGAGCTGAGTTGACAGCCTGCGGTGGGCAGGCAAACACCCGGGGCTTGTTTCTGCACCGAGAGAATGCGGTGGAGACTATAGGTCGGAGCACAGCACGACCAGCACCCCGAGAAGAGCGGGGATTTTGAATAGGACAGAATAAGAGAGTTTGACTGAATTAAGAAGTAGCGGTGGTTATAACTGACTGTGTGTGTTTTCCAGGGCTAAGTGCTTGGGAAGGTTTTCACGTCCCGTCTCTAACTGCGCCCTGCCAGTCACTCGAAATTTTTGGAAAACAGTAAAAACAACTCAGAGACATTAATCTTTCCAATGCAGTTTAAAAGGCCTAATTAATTAGGTTTGCAAAGTGGGCTAATTATATCCCGGGGTTCCACGTGTTCATCTTGAGAGACTCAGATGTTAGTGAAAGGACACAAAGCCAACAGGGACTGGCTTTGTAAGTGACACAATGAGATCTGTGAGTTGAGCCTAAAGGCTTAAGAGAGTCAGCTTTCTGTATATGTAAATTAACGTTAACTTCAATAAGTTTCATATTCAGGAGTTCCCTTCATGGCTCAGTGGTTAACGAATCCGACTAAGAACCATGAGTTTGCAGGTTCGATCCCTGGCCTTGCTCAGTGGGTCAAAGGATCCGGCGTTGCCGTGAGCTGTGGTGTAGGTCGCAGACGCAGCTTGGATCCCGCGTTGCTGTGGCTGTGGCGAAGGCCAGCAGCTACAGCTCCTGTTAGGCCCCTAGCCTGGGAACCTCCGTATGCCGCGGGTGAGGCTCTACATAAAAGGCAAAAGATAAAAAAAAAATAAGTTTCATATTCATCAAAACCCCCATTGAGTGGGAAATGGCCACGAAAATTCTCTGCCACCGGCCCTCAAGGCCCCATGGGTTGCTCTGGGTGCCGAGAGGGAGGTGATTTCGGGCTGGAGTCAGCAGCCTCGGCCCAAGATGTTCTGAGCTGAGAGGGGGTGCTGGACAGCAGACAGAAAAGCATTGCCAGCAGACGGAACGGCACACGCTGGGAGCCCCGTGCGGCTGAGGCCAGGACGGAGGAGGCTCAGACAGGTCTGCGGAGGGACAGGACACAGGGCCTGGTAGGCAGTAGCGGGGGACAGAGACGTGCGCTGAGTCTGGCCTTGACCCAGGTGGACCTGGCTACGGACCTACTTGCCCCTCTGGGCTGTGTCCACCGAATGTCCAGCGGCCGCTGGGCCCAGGCTTCCTCCGCAGCCGTGTGCCGAGATGTCTTAGTTTCACTCTCACCCAGGGGCTGGGAGCCCCACGCGGGGCGGGACCGCAGCTGCGTCCAGCAAGGCTGTGTCCACTCCCCAGCGCCCGCGTATGTCGGCGTGGAAGGAGGGAGCGAATGAACCAGGCGGAAGGTGGCTGCCCGTGTGCAGCTGCCAAGAGGGAGGTCGTGGGCCCAGCATTGCGCCGCCTGGCCCGGCTCCCTCCTTCTCCCCTCTGGTCAGGGGACCCTCCTGGGACAGCCCTGGGGCCACAGAGACGCTGGACAGGCAGGTCCCGCCACATCTCCACAGCCGTCCCCCACCCAGCCCCAGGGCGGCCCTGCTTTCCCGGCCTCGAGGCTGCTCCATCCGCTGTCTTCCAGATGGTTCCAGTGACCTAATGACAGCAAACAGCTGGGAATTCCAGTAGTGGGGACACTGCTCCCTTGAGACCCACCCCGGGTGCCGGGCCCTTCAAGGTGCTGGCCCGAGACGGGAAGGCTTCCGGCAGCGGCTGTGGTGCCACCTGCTCGGAGGTCTGGGCGGCTCGCGGCCGGTCTGCGGGGCGCCTGAGCCCTCGGGTTCAGAAACGGTGAGTCCTCGGTGGAGCCATCGATCCGGACTCCTTGAGAGCATGTCCCCCCCGCCCGCCGGTGGCCTCGCGCTAATGCGCGGGGTGCGATCGCCTCTCCCAGCTGCACGCCCCGAGCGCCAGAACCCTCCCCGCCGGCCCAGGAAGGGGCCCATCTGGGGGGGGCGCGTCCCTCGGCGAGGGCCACCTCTCCAAAGTGCTCAGAAGTGCTCAATGGCTCTCCGGGGACACTGGCTTCCCTGCTAAGTGTTGGGGGGCCCCGTGGGACCCCTGCGGTGCCGGCAACAAGTTGGCCGAAATGCCCCAGCTCAGCGCGAGGCCTCACCCCACTCAGGCACTCTGGGGTCTCAGTGGCAGGGGCTGTGGGCCGGCAGGAAACCCACCCTTTCTGGATCATACGTTCAGACTCAGGTCTCCTCTTCCTCGGGCCGCACTGGCCTCCTTGCTGCTCCGTTTTCCATCTGGAGTTTTGCTCCGACCCCCGCCCCGAACCTTCCACTTGGAGCCTTAAGGCTCTGGCCGCTTCTCACGTCAGATGCCCGCACAAGAAAACGGTCCGGTTACGGAATTCTCTCGTGGTTCAGGAGGTTAAGGATCCAGCACTGTCACTGCCGTGGCCCCGGTCGCAGCTGTGACATGGGTGCCGTCTCCGGCCTGGGAAGTTTCACATGCCAGGGGCACAGCCAAACAAAGAAGGAAGAATTGGTCCTAAAAGAATGACGCATCGAGTAAATGCGGGGCTCTGAGGAACAAAATGTGATTGTTTTCTTTGTTTCATATAATTACACTGAGAACATAGTCGATTTTACAGGTTGGATTTGTATAAAACTTCCAAGTAACTTTTCCTAAATATTAACGGAGAACTAGAGCTTGCAGCACCTCGAGAGAAAAAACGGGAAGCTTTTTATATTGTTTTATGCATAAAATTGCTGTAACTCCCCCGGGCGGGCGGCTCGACTGCTGCCCGCATGGGTGAGAACCTGGGAACCGTATCCCGGCAGCAACAGGAGCGTGCGGGGTGAGGGGCCTGGACAGGGAGGCAGGGGTTCAACAGGAGGCAGGGGGTGCTATCCACATCCTGTGCCCGCGGGGGCCCCCCTGGCCTCACCCAGCACACGGTCCCGCTCCTCTGGGCCACTAAGGAGCGGGGGGGCAGGTCACTCTGAGACCCGCCTTGCAGTGCAGACCTTCTAGACACTTCTAGAAGAACCTTTCCCTTGGGAGTTTGTAACAGCGAAGAGCACGCTCTGGGCTCACCGTCTAAGCCAAGCTGTGGCCTTGCCCTTGTGTCTGCCTTCCCACCGCCACCCCCAGCCCCGCAGGACCTGCTGCTGCGGCTCCCTGCGCTCCCACACCGCCCAGGTCTCGGGCCTGCCCTCTCCCCACGGGATGGTCAGCAGCTCCGGGGGAGCCACACGGATGCCCTGCAGCGTGGGCTGCCAGGGGGTCCCCACTCGGGACCCTGGGTGATGGGGCTGGTGTGCGGGAAAGCAGATTCTCCCAGCCCAAGTGCAGTTCTAGAATTTGCTCTGCGGCGCGTGGCTTGCAGGCCCCGTTACTGCCCGCACCGGTGAGCCGGGGCTTCCGGACGGACGTGGCGAGCGGCTTGGCCGGGCTCCGACGCGCTGGTCCGTGCCGGCCTGGAGAGCCACCGCGGGGCTGGTGTCACAAGGGACAGAGCCATTTGGCTGTGAGACGCGCGGCCCCGAATGGCTCGAGCCCCGGAAGGCAGAGAGGTGGGCCCTAGAGCGGTTGGGAGTGAGAAGCGGTCTGCAATTAGCAGATGTGGCCCAATTAATGGGGCTGCGAAGGGGGGCCGTGGCAGGGCTCCGGGGAAGGCGGCAGCTGTGTCGGAGCTATGGGGCCTGGCTTTTGCCAAGAGGAGAGCAAGTCCGGTCCTCTCTGAGTGCGGGCCTGGGCTGGGGCTGGCCCCGGCAGATCCACGCCCAGGGCCTTGCTGGGGGCTCCCTGGCCCTGGTTTGGGGGCCTTCCTGCCTCCACGCTGAGGCTTGCCCTTCCCAGGCTCCCGCCTGCTCAGGGACAGTGGAGCAGGGTCCTGAGGAGGCCACGAGCCTGGGGGTGCTGCCAGGAGTGACAGCCGCAGACCTGGGGGGCACCCAGCGGCCTGGGGAGCAGGAATCGAGCCCCAGCTGGAGCCTCGGCCTGTCCCAGACCAAAAGGGGGCAGGAAGGAGCAGCCTCCCCAGGCCGAAGCCAGGCCCGTCTGCCTCAGAGGGGCTCGGGACTCTTCATCCTGGACCCTTCCAAAGGGCAGGGGATGGGGCCGCCGACCACTCTTGTCACACCCTCAGAGCCCAAATCCACAGAAAAGGGAGGCCAAAATGCCAGGGCAGGCTTCTGATTGGCTCAGCCAGGTCCCGGAGGGACCACCCAGAGAGGGAGGGAGGCGGTTCTCAAAGGCCAGCAGGCGTAGTGGCACGGGACTGCGGCTCTTGGGTCCTCTGGTTGAGTGTACGTTAAACTTGGTTAGAAGCTGCCAGTCCATTCTCCATACATTCTCACCAACAACGAGGGAGCGTCCTGGTTCCTTCTCTTCCTTGTCAGCCCTGGTGTTATCGGTCTAATCAGCTGTCTTAATAAGTGTGGAGCGGCATTTCATGGTGGTTTTAGCGTGTGCTTCCTAACACACCACACGGAGCATCTTTTCATCGGCTTACTTGCCATCCATATGTCTTTGCTGCTGAAGTGTCTGTTCAACTACTTGGCCCAGTTTTTGTTAGATTGTTAATATGCTTATTACTGAACTTGAGGGGTCTTTAGATATTCTGAATACAAGCGTTTTATTGGCCATGTGATTTGTAAGTATTTTCTCCTAGTCTGTGGTTCCTCTTATCATTTTCTTGCTAATGTATATATATTTTTTTGTCTTTTTGCCTTTATGTAGAGCCGCACCCGCGGCATATGGAGGTTCCCAGGCTAGGGGTCTAACAGGAGCTGTAGCCGCCGGCCTACACCACAGCCACAGCAACGCGGGATCTGAGCCATGTCTGCAACCTACACCACAGCTCACGTCAACGCCGGATCCTTAACCCACTGAGCAAGGCCAGGGATCGAACCCACAACCTCATGGTTCTTAGTCGGATTCGTTAACCACTGAGCCATGAAGGGAACTCCAACTAATATGGTTTTTGACTGTGCCCACAGCATGTGGGAGTTCAGGGGCTAGGGGTCAGAGCAGTGCCACAGCAGTGACAGCGCTGGATCCTTAACCCACCAAGCCACAAGGGAACTCCTTAGTAATAGCTCTTGCAAAGCAAATTTTTAAAAACTTTGTTGCAGTCAAATTTATCTTTTTTGTGTGCGTGTCTTCTTTTGTCATTTTAGGGCCGCACCTGCGGCATGTGGAGGTTCCCAGGCTAGGGGTCTAATCGGAGCTATAGCTGCCGTCCTACGCCACAGCCACAGCAATGCAGGATCCGACCCACGTCTGCAACCTACACCACAGCTCACGGCAATGCCGGATCCTTAACCCACTGAGTGAGGCCAGGGATCGAACCCGCAACCTCATTGTTCCTAGTCGGATTTGTTAACCAGTGCGCCACCACGGGAACTCCTCTATCTTTTTTTTTTCTATTATGGGTCATGCTTTTACTGATATATCTAAGAGAATTTTACTAATCCAAGGTCATGCATATTTTCTTCTAAAAGGTTTATCGTTTTACATTTTCCATTTGGGCTTAAAATGCATTTTGAGTTAATTTTTTATAAGGTGGAGCTAAGGGTGCTGTCTCCCTGCGTTGCTCATGGCTGTTGAATTGTCCCAGAATCACAAGGTGAAGACACCTTAGCATCTTTGTTAAAAATCAATCGGCCAGATGTGCATATGGCTCTATTTCTGGACCCTGTACTCTATTCGATTGATCTTTGCGTCCATCTCTTTTTTCCAATATCACACTGATTGAACTACTGTAGTTTTACAGGAAACCTTAAAATCAGGCTCTGTGCAAAGTCCAACTTTTTTTTTCTAACGACTTTCTGCTTGTCACTTCTTACTTGCAGATAATTTTAGACTTAGAGAGTTACAAGAACAGTACAGAAAATGCCCCAAACCCTTCACACAGGCTCCCCGGATAACATCTTCAGTAACCGCTGTCCAAAGAGCCACACTAAGAATTAACTTCGATAGACTGCCTTTCCTAACTCAAGCTTCCATTCCAATTTCTCTAATTTTTCCATAAACTTCTGATTCCATTCCAGAGTCTAGTCTATGATTCCACATCAGAGTTAGCTTTCCTGGGTCCTTTGCCTCTGTGACAGCTGTGACAGCTCCTCAAACTTCCCCTTTCTCTCACGACCTGGAGACTTGCAGCGTGACGGTCGGTTATTCTGCAGACTGCTTCTCAACGTGGGTTCTTCTGGTGTTTTCTCCCGATCCGACTGAGGTTCTGCATCACCAGAAAGAATGCCACGGAGGAGGGGTGCCATTCTCGACCGGTCGTACCGGGACTGATCTCATGTCCGTCACCAGGGCACCTGACCTTGGCCACTAAGTCAGGGTGGTTTGGGCCAGACTTCTCCATCGTAAAGTCATTGTTTTTCCTTTGTCACTGGCAATATTTTTGGAAGAGATGCATTGAGGCTATGCAAATATCCTGTCTCTCCTGAAATTTCGCCCGCTAATTTTAGCATTCAATGATGTATTTTTGCCTGTAGTCATCTAATGGTAATTGTCTATTTTCCTTATTTCTTCTACACTTGTTATTTGTAATTCTTCTCTAAGTAAGAGTCGCTGTGTCTTCCTCCCTCCCCCTTCCTTCCTTCTTTCCTTCCTTCCTTCCTCCCTCCCTCTCTCTCTTTCCCTCTTTCTTTCTTTCTTTCTTTCTTTTTCTTTCTTTCTTTCTTTCTCTCTGTATCCATATGGACTCAAAGTTGTTCATTTTATTCTTTGGTTTCTAATCCAACATTATCTTTGTCTATTTTCTTGCTTACAGTGTTCTAGCTTTGGTCACTACACACTTTCCCAGATGAGGTCCTGGGGTCTTTTGACGCGCACCTGTCTCTCCTTGGACAGCAATTCCCTGATGCCTAGAACCCAACATGCCCCAGGTCCTTCTTTTTTCTCTGCATTTTTCTGTATGCCTGTTTGGCATCTGTGTATCCTTTTTAAGGAATTGTTGGTCTAAAATCATTGCCTCTTTTTTAAAAAATGGGTTTGTTGACTTTGAGAGATTTTCGTTTTATTATGTACAGTTTGAATGTAGTGCTTTGTCAGAAATGTGATTTGAGATTATTTTCTTCCGGTATGTGGTTTGTTTTTTCATTCTCTCATCAGTTCTTTTGTTTCTTTTTCATTTCTGTTTTGCAGAGCAGCTGTTTTAAATTTTGATAAAGTTCAACTTAACCACTTTTTCCTTTTGTGGGTCGTGTTATTGGTGTCCTATGTAGGAAGACTGTCTGATTCAAGGTCATACAGATTTACTTCTACCTTCCAGAAGGTTTATTCGTTTATATATTTTTAAAATGTTTCATTCTGAGTTGATTTTGCCGTAGGAGATAAAGTTGAGAGTTCATTAATTAATTGCACAGGGATGCACAATTTTTCTAGCATCGTCTGCTGAAAAGACTGTCCTTTTTCTATTTAATTGCTTTTGCACCTCTGTCAAAAACCGTTTGACTATCTGTCCGTGGGTCTGTTTTCAGGCTGTGTATTCTGTTCCAACCACCTGTGTGTCTGGCCTTTCACTAGCACTGCAGTGTCACAACTCCTGTCACTTTGTAGCAAGTTTTGAAATCACCAGGTGTGAGCAGTCCTGCTTTGTTTTTTTTT
>PVHT021183716.1:420201-432985 GCA_004024745.2 Catagonus wagneri
CAGAGCCTTTTGTGTTTATGAGTTTATTTCTTAAAACTACTTTGGAAAACTCTAGGTCAATAATTCTTCAAATTTTCTTTGGCCCCATTTTCTTTCTTCTCCTTCTGGGACTTCCATTACAGCGACGCTAGAGATTAATACAGCCTCCCACATGGTCTTCCTGCTCTTTTACACACTCCCATTTTCCCTCAATTTGCCCTAATTTCAATATTTTCTATTAACCTGGCTTCCATTTCATGAATCCTTCACCGCCCTCTGCTATTCCTACCCTGCGGTAAAATCGATTTATTTTTTTTTGCCTTTTTGTCATTTTTTATGGCTGCACCCACGGCATGTGGAGGTTCCCAGGCTAGGGGTCTAATCGGAGCTATGGCCACTGGCCTGCGCCGCAGCCACAGCAATGCAGGATCCGAGCCGCGTCTGCAACCTACACCACAGCTCACGGCAACGCCGGATCCTTAACCCACTGAGCAAGAGCAGGGATCGAACCCACAACCTCATGGTTCCTAGTCGGATTCGTTAACCACTGCGCCACGACGGGAACTCCAATTTCTTGGACTAGTAATTTTAGATACTTTTTCATTTCTACTGTTTTTTTTTTTTTTTTTTCACTTGATGTTCTTTAGATTTCTAACTCTTGGCTGGAATTCTTTACAAAATGGAGTTGCTCCTTAATTTACTTGTTTTAAACATACATCAGTTGCAGTTATTTAGTTCTTGCCAGCATCCTCCAGTGCTTGGATAAAAGCTGGGTCTGTTTTGGTTGCCTGTGTTGCCCCTCTTGGCTCTCTGACATGTCACTCTGCCTCTTAGCATCTTAATGATTTCATTTGTTGGCAGACATCGCATATAAAATGGTAGCAGCTCCAGGTGACTTGACTTTCTATCTGGGAGTGTCCTTTGTTTCCTCTGATAGACAGGCAACGTGTGAAGCTGATCCCCTCCTGAGCTGATGCTAGTGAGCCTGGGTTTCCGATCTGAAAGGGCACAGCCTGCTTCTGGACCCCTGTTCTTCCAGTGCAGCCCTCCAGGTCTTCAAACGGGAGCTTGCCATGTTGCCCGCTCATCTCGTCCGGATGGCCCTTGATCTCTTTAGGCCTCAAGACAGGAAAATTCCATTCAGCTTTTCAGAAATTTTGGCCAGGTTGTTGCCATCTCTGTCCATTCCCCGAGCAGCTTCAGAACCTGGCAAAAATCTCAGCAGGGAAACGGTCCTTGGAAGCCTCCGAAGCCTCCGATTACGTTCCTCCAGCTCTGCGAGTCACCAAGAGTTCAAGTGGTCCTTTAGCCGTGCCCGTCCCAGCAGTGCCTTCTGCCCAGGACCGCCCCAAATCTCAGCTTCTTGCTCCTGCCCAGAAGTCAAATGGCGCCTGGAAAAGTGGCCACGGGTGGTTTGCCCACCTTCTGCGCATAAGCCTCTTGCTTCCTGCTGTTTCTGCAGCATCCGATAGGCAGACAGTTTGGTCCTTGGGGAGTGCCTTGCTCCGCCCTGGCCTCGCTGTGCAGAAACTGTAATGGGTTCAAACAAATAAATTACATGTACTTCTGGGGGGGCGGTTTATTTGCACGGTCTTCCCACTCTCACACAAAAATTACATTGTTTAGTGTCCACAAAAACACTGAACAAGCTTCTCCGTGACGGCTGCACCCCTACCTTCTCCAGGCTGCGCTGGAAAAGTCTGCCCTCTCAGGAAGACTTCTGCGACCACCCCATCGATGCTGGCACTGCCCCCTCACCCCATGACCCCCTGCCTGATCCTCACATCTCGTGTCGCGTCTGCCTCCCCCAGGCATCAGGGGTCCCACAAGTGGGAGTTCTTCTCACTTCGTTTGCTGCCGAGGATGGCGTGTAACAGGTGCTAGGTAAACACATGTGGGATGGATGTGGACGGCCATCCTGTCTAACAGATAAGCAAACGGGGGCAGCTTTAACAACAAATAAGGGCCCAGGCTCCAGCGCCCAGGCAGCACATCTACTCAGGGGACACAGCTTCACTGACAACAGGGACAAGGACAGCTGGGGGTCCCCTTACCTGCCCAGCCGTCAGCTCCTGCAGGGCGGTCTCTGGTGGACCCCCGGCAGCCCCGCCAGCCCACATTAGCTTGCTGGGTGCTTCACGCCCACCGAGTCCAGCTCTGGGCACCAGGGACCCTGAGGGAATGAGGCCGCCAGGAGGCTGGGGGGAGGGGGACAGACGGGTAAGTGCAGATGGGGGTGACAAGGCTCCCCCGTGGGGACAGGTGAGCACCCTGTTGGGGACATAACACTCTAACAAGGGGAAGCAGGTTCCAGAAGCATGAGTGGGAATTCCCAGGAGACAGCAGGGCCCGGCCGGGAGCCTGAGCATCTCTGCAGGGGACGGCGTGTGCGTGCAGGGCCGGGGCTGGGGTACGCGTGGGGGTCGGACAGCAGAGGGGCCGCCCGCCCAGCCTCTCATCAGGCCAGAGAAGCCGCCCCTCCCGAGACCCCAGCGCGGGGGAAACGCCAGCGCCTCGAAGAGAATCCCAGCGAGCGGGGAGGGCCGGGGAGGGTGGCGCCCGGCCCGCCACCGGGAGCAGCCTGGGTGTGGGGGCGGGCATTGATCCACGCGCCGGGCAGGAGGAGGCGGCTGATGGATGAAGCTCTCGGTCCCTCGGCAGGCCCGGCGCTTCCACATCAGGCCACTGGCGCCAAAATTGTCTAGAAAGCCCATCACAGACGGCGGCACACAGCGCGCACTGAAACGGCAATTACAGAGCCAGTCATTAATTAAATAAGACCTGCTTTTTGCGGCCACACGCGGGAAACATGCTGCTCATTCAGCTGTGTATTCATTCAGCCTCTACTGGGCGTGGGGCGTGCGTGAGATGTTGGGAGGCAGGGCCTGGCTTCCGAGGCTGCACCTGACACCAGGCCCGTCTCTGCTCCTCCTAAACCGCTTGGACCCCTGGGCCTCGGCTCCTCCCCATGGGACGGGCTTGGCTGCACCCCCTACGGGGGGAGCTCTGTGGATAAATGAGATGAGCAGGTGAGGTACCCGGCTTGGGCCAGCATTCAGGTCCTGGATCAATACTCACCCGTGTCCCCGCTGGGAAAATGCAAGGGTGAAGGGGTGTCCGGCCTCTGGGAGCACAGGGTGGCCCCCAGGGCGAGCACCTACCTCTCAGCTGGGCCCTGCACTGAGCCAGATCGAGGCCCTGGGTGCACCCCGGACCCTGCTGGCACGGAGGGTGCAGTGCAGTTGAAAGGCATGTGTGTCCAACAGACACCGCCATGGTCACCCGTTCCCGCAGCCCAGCCTGCGTCTGCGGTCACCTGTCCTTGCGACTGGGCTTTGGCTGCGTGCGGCCTCTCTCCCTCCCGTAGCCCGGGGGACCCAGGGCAGACTCTGCGCTGGCACCGGAGCCTCCCTGCTTTCCCGCTGCTGGTGCCCAGGTTCCTGCCCGGGCAGCCGGTCCTGCTCCCGCGGCTCCCCCTGCAGGTCCGGCCCCAGCCCTGGCTGGCGGGGTCCCCCTCAAAGAGCGGATCTGCCTGGGGCACACACCACCCGCTTCGGGGACGCCCGCGCCCGGCTCCGCCTGCAGCTCTCTCTGGACTTCCTGGCCACCTCCCCGTCTCCTGTCTTTCTCCTGGACATCTTTCTACGACTTGTTGCTTTTCTTTCACCGTGCTCGTATGCGTAGGAATTTTAAAAATTGCCTTTATAAAACTATTTCATTTGATCAGCACTAAAAGTTTTTTCAAAGGCTTGAAAAGTCTGTGATAAGAGGTCACTGAAGACTTGACAAACAATAGATAAATTAAATTCTTAAATTCAGAACCATGAGGTTGCGGGTTTGATCCCTGGCCTCACTCAGTGGGTTAAGGATCCAGCGTTGCCATGAGCTGTGGTGTAGGTCACAGACATGGCTCGGATCTGGCGTTACTGTGGCTGTGGTGTAGGCCGGCAGCTGTAGTTCTGATTCGACCCCTAGCCTGGGAACCTCCATATGCCATGGGTGAGGCCCTAAAAGAAAAAAAGACACAAAAAATTAAATTCCTAAATTCAGTTTTAGGACGTGAATTTTAAAATGTTGCTGGATACCATGTCAGCCCATCACCCAAAGACACTGTGGGTTGTCTTTGTTTGTTTGGCTTTTTTTTTTTTAGGGCCACACCTGCAAGATATGGAGGTTCCCAGACTAGGGATCAAATAAAAGCTATAGCTGCTGGCCTACACCACAGCCATAGCAACACCAGATCCTTAACCCACTGAGTGCGGCCAGGGATTGAACCTGCATCCTCATGGGTACTAGTCAGATTCGTTTCTGCTGAGCCATAACAGGAACTCCCTTTGTTTGTTTTCAGGGCCGCATCTGCAGCATATGGAAGTTCCTACGCCAGGGACTGAATCCGAGCCACATTCTTTAACCCATTGCACCAGGCTGGGGATAAAACCCACGCGTCCACAGTGACCTGACCCGCTGCAGTCAGACTCTCAAGCCCCCGGGCCACAGGGGGACTCCCCGTCGCTGTGTGTTATCAGCCGACTTGGACCCACAAGATTTGGTCTGATACAAGTATAATTTCAACTGTCCTGATATAACAGCAAACATCAAAGGGCACCGTTACGTGGCCTCTTTGTCTGAGTGTCTCAGTTACGCTTTGGACACTGACATTATTTACATGCGTCTAGAAAAGGCCATCGTAACAGTGCTGAGAAGCTGAGTACGACCGACAGGACGGCGGGTGAAAGCGACGGTCTCCGGGGTCCGTGGTGGGAGGCCACGCGTGGGCGTGGAAGCCGGGAGAAGACGGCTCCCTCGCTCTGGGTCCTCCAGGCTCAGGGCCAGTGTCCGCGCCACGCGGATCGGCTGCGCTCCAAGGAGTTTCTTCCCACGAAACTCTCCTCCATGACGCCACTTCCAGCCCCTGCCGTAGACACCTGACTGGCCTTAGCCCCGTAGCGGCTGGGACGGGGAAGGTGTGCCATGGTGACAAGCAGCTCCGCAGGCCGCCCTGACCGCGAGTCTGCTCCATGGGGCGCCCAAGGCAGGGGTGCGGGGGGTCTGGGCGGGGGCAGCTCGGTCCACGCTGTCGGGGGACACAGTCAGGTGATGCGTCAAAGATTCACGGGCGAGTTGCCTGCGCTGTGCTGGTGGGGGAAGGGGTGGGGCAACCCTGAGGAGGGAGCCTGGGCATCCCCGGGGGTGGCAGGGATGGAAGGGTGGCGCTCTCTGTTACGAGCCGGGCTCGGAACCCCAGCCTCCCACCCGAGGCAGCGTCCAGGGCCTGCGCCCCCAGCTGCCCTCCTCGGCCGTTCCTGGGCCTGGGCGAGAAGACCAGGTCGTGGGAGGTGGGCTGGAGGGCACGTAGCAGCCCCGTTACCTCTGAGCACCGCCCCTCACTCAGTGTCTTCCTGCATGCCCTTCCCAGTGGGTCCCAGGCCCCTCTGGAGATAAGACCCTCGTGGGCTGCTGCTTACCTCACTGGCCTCATCTGAGGCAGCCTGACGATGGTGCCAGCTCTCTGTGGTCCAATCTCATCAGCTGTGAAATGGGCTAAGACTCTCAGGACCGTCAGAAGGGGTGAGTCAGTGCAGGCCAAGTTCTCTGCTCTGTGCAGTGCTTGTTGACTGACTGACTGACCGATCACCTCTCCCCCCACCAGCTCCCCAGCTAGAAGTGAAGGAGCCCAGAGCCCACATCTCAGCCGCCTGGCTGCCTGCAGGCCCCGGGGGAGCCATTGTGGCTTTAGGCAGGCAGGCGGTACGGGGACCACCCCCACAGAGGCCCCCAGGACCCAGACCCAGTGACCCTGATGGCGCTCCCCGAGCTCATTACGGCAATTAGGAGCCGAGCGCTCCACTTAACTGCCTAAGTGAAATCTCAGCTCCGGGCAGGGGCAGGCGGGTGGCGGCCGTCTCGCCAGCCTGGAGCCCCTGACCCACCCGGGCCTGGCGTAAACCTGCCAGTGGGCGCTGGGGTTTGGACCGCGGCCTGGGTGGGCCCGGAGGGCTCCAACTGGGAGAGAGGACGGCAGAGGTGCTGGGGAGCCATGTCCCGTGCCCAAGGAACCACCCCTGGACATGTCACCGCATGTCCCCTGCTTACCTGACCTGACAGGTTACCCCAGGCTGGGCTCCAAATGCCCACTGTGTTAGCTGGGCCACCAGAGCAAACCTCTACAGGCTGGGGGCTTGCACTGCAGAATTTACATGCTCACGGTCCTGGAGGCTGAGCCCGAGGTCAAGGTGAGGGCAGGTTAGCTGCACGCGAGGTGTCTGTCCTTGGCCGCCTTCCCCCTGTGTGTGTCCTGACTCCCCTTAGAAAGTCGGGGGGCGTGTTGTACTGGACCCAACCTGATGACCTTTGGCCTTGACCCCTTTTTAAAGACCCTCTCTCCAAATACAGTCACCTCCTGGGGTCTCGTGGCTTAGGGTTTGACAGGTGCATTTGGCGGAAGACATCATTCAGCTCATAAATCTGTATTCCTGGACCCCAAGGCCAGCAGGATTTGGACTCAGGGCTCCAGGACCCGTTCCAGTCACAGCAGGACGTGGACGCGAGCTGCCCTGAGGCTGGCCCCGTGTCGTGTTTCTCCGGGGACTTCCACGCGGCTCGGAGGGGCCGGCCTCTGCCGGACACTCCGGGAACAGTGTGTGTTGGGGGGCTGCGCTCAGCCTCAGCCCAGCTCCCGCGCTGTCGGACGGAAAACGGGACCCGTCCCGTCCTGGCGAGGGGCTGCTGGCCTGTCCGGGCATCCGCAGGCTGGTGACACACCTGCTCTTCTGTGGCCCTGCAGGTGACATCTCCTCCCCAGAAGCACCATGAGCTCCTCCTCTCAGCGCTTCTGGAATTACACCCCGGGGACTTTGGGCAGAATTTTCCCGTGTGTTCCTCGGGGTGAGAAATCCCCCAACATCCTTTTGGTGCCTCCACGCTCCCCAGGCCTGAGCCCAGAAATCACCGCTTCGGAACAGCGCACGCAATCAGGGTCTGCTGTTTTCAGCTGCAGGGCTTCCTCTGTTATTTCTGAAATGTGTCTAGGTGACACGCAGGGCCACCAGACAAGACGAATTCATTAGTCTCCTGAATAATTCAGGGAGATTTGGGGAGCAAACGGGCCCGAGCTGTTCCCTCGTCGGCTCTGCACGTATAGATTTTCCTCGGAGAGGCAGAGCACAGCGAGTAAGAGTCTGATCGTTGTTAATGACCCGGGCGCACCGGCCCTTGGCTCTCAGACAGCCCCTCATTAAGAAAACGCTCATTTTCTCCCCTGGACGGCTTTGCTGGTTAAGTTCTTAGAAGCAGCCCCTCCCGCCCGCCGGTCAGCGTCGACCCCGCGGACTGTGAGTTGCACAGCCCTAATGTTTTACGTCAGAGGAAGAACTCTCTAGAGAAGTCATTCTCTTTCGGGAACCGCCCCAGAGTGGTCCCGCCCCCGTCCCCCACTCTGACCCCACCCCCACCGACCAGCAGACCCAAATCAGTGAATGGGGAACCGCTTTCAAGGGGGAGGGGTTTCCCCAGCTTCGGAAGGAGTTGTCTTCCTGGACAAAGGCCGAAATCTGGTCAGATTTCCTTCTTTCTCTTTTCTTTTCTGCACTGCACCTGCGGCGTGTGGAAGTTCCGGGCCAGGGGTCGAACTGGAGCTGCCGCGACGGCCTGCACCACAGCCACGGCAACACTGGGAGCCAAGCTGCCTCTGCGACCCACGCCACAGCTTGCAGCAACACCAGCTCCTTAGCCCAACGATCAAGGCCAGGGATCGAACCCACACCCTCATGGATACTAGTCCAGTTCTTAACCCGCTGAGCCACAGTGGGAACTCCCACATCACCCTTTCTTGCTAACGACACCAGCTGTCTGTCTGTCCCTGTGTTTCCTTTCCCCACCACGGAGGCCTGAGCTTCCTCTGGAAGGATGGTTCCAGACACACCTACTGCTTTCTGCTGCGAACACCTGCTCCGTCTCCATCTGGCCTCGCACTGGCCTTGGGAGCAAATTTAGGCCACTTGCAGGGCAGAGACGCCAGGGACCACATCCCTTAGCGACCCTCCATGGGCGAAGGGGAAGGACTGGTCAATGAACGGCCTCGTTGGCCACGCCTGTGCTCCGAGCGCCTCTGTGATATCCCCCAGCGAGGCCGGGCCCGGGCCAGCCACAGCGGTCTCTTTCTCAGCTCTCCTCCCTCGCTGTCTCTCTCCCCAGCCCACAATCTGCTTCTCAGGGTCACCTCCTGAATAGATGCTTGTCCGTCTGTAAGTGGGCAATGTGCGGGGGTGGTGAGCTAAAGCTCAGGTTCAGGGTGCCGCAGCCCGGTCACGCGTTCACACGCCCCTCCCGGGCCACCCCCCGAGGGACCTGAGGCCCTACCGGGGACACACCCTGGAGACTGCATGAGTCCAGGGCGCTGGAGACCCAGAACCACGAGGATGGAGCCATGCAGGGTTTATCACCCTTGTCACCAGGAGGTGGCGCACACGGCATCGGGGCTGAGAGCCAGGGGTGCCGCGGAAGGCAGCTCCAGGCCCAGGGCGAGAAACCAAGGCCCCAGCTCAGTAGTCGGGCAGGCGAAGGCCCTTCTCACTCAGCCTGTTTGTTCCAGCCAGGCCTTCAACTGATGGGACGAGGCCCACCCCCACGGGACAGTGCTCTGCTCGACCTCTGACCCAAAGGCAGGTGTCATCCGGGAACCCCCTGGCAGGTGCACCCCGAGCCAGGCCGACCCCGTGGCTGAGTCAAGGTAACACAACTTAGGAGCCATCACATAGCCTGCCAGGCATTGCCAGGTGATGGCTGGGAACTGACCTCAGTACCCAGGGACCTGAAAGGCCACCACGGTCCACAGGTCTGCGTGGGGACATAGGGAGGTCAGGGCTGTCACCTCCCCCCGCAGGAAGGCGCTGGCCAGCAGGTCTGCTCTCCCAGGCCGTCCCCCCACCCCGGGGCGGCCTCGGCTCCTCTGGGCAGAAGGCCCGCCTCTCCACACCCCACCCCATCGCCCAGGCCCCGGCTCGCTGTTTCCGCAGATATCTGCAGCCGGACCTCTCCGGGTCGGGAACCAGCCTGACCTGCGGTGGACGCAGACGTCTGCTTGGCTCTAGGGGCCTCCTCTCCGGGTCTGGGGACGGCGCGGTGCAGCCTTGGGGTTCTCTCCAGCAGCCGGCCGCCTGCAGTGGGTATAAGTTTAGGGCAGAGTTTTGATAACGCTGGCCAGGGGAGGTCTCCGTTGCCAAAGGATCACTGACCCGAAATGTTTGCCAACATCATGAATTTTAAAATGCAGGTGGGTCTGCAATCTGAGCAGCGCCATTGTGATTTCAACGAGCGAGGAAGTCACAGCAAGGCAGACGAGGTCAGGGGACCGGGGTGGCCCTCGAGTGACCCGGTGCCCTGAAGGTCCCTGGCATCTCGCCGCTTGCATGAAGGGCCCCATGGTGGTCCCAGCCCTTCCAGTAGCCAGAGCCAGGGCCGAGAGTGGACTGCCACACGTGCGCCGTGGGGACGCTCCGGGGCCTTCGGGCGGAAGCACTATGCGTCCCCCTGGAGCCCAGGCCGGAGCGTCCGAGCCCAGGAAGCGCTCCAGGCAGGAGGCGGGAGGTCAGGGGAGGCTGGCCCTGACCACAGAGGCCTCATCCGCGGGCCTCTCACCTCCGTCCCCACACCCCAGCTCCCACCCATGTCCACGTGGCCAGCCCCCACCTCTCCGTGGGGCTCAGTGCACCCACCCCCTCCTCCAGGAAGCCTTCAGCGCTCACAGCCCATGCCAGGTCCCAGTCCAGGTCCCTCCTCTGAGCTCTGGGTGGGGGTGAAGCCAGGAGCCCTCACCCTCTGTGCTCCGGTGGCCCCCCACCCCCGAGGGCCACAGGCAGGAATGGCATTCTGCGTACGCGGCCATGGGACCCAGGCCTGGCTTCTCCAGCAGTGACGGTTCTCCAGGGGTGGCCAGTGGGGTCAAGCCAGCCGTGGACTTATGCAGCCCATTGAGAGGGGGACTGCTTTAATGCCCATTTGTAGATGTCCCCTTCTCTGCTGGGTGGTCCCCGTGGCAGGCAGCCCCGCCGTCCCACAGCTTTGTCACTTCCACAAGTGGCTCAACGGGGCGCCATCCCCGGATCTTGTCTCCCCAAGGCCGAGGCCCATGTAAGCTGACCCTGCGGCTCCCCCTGTGCCCGCGAGCCTCCCCCCAGCCCCGGGGCTGCGGAACAGCTGAGCGGGTTGGGTGGGAAAGTTCCAGGTCCTAGCCCGTCCCCGAAGAGGTGACCTGTGGCAGGAGGGTCTTCGCCGAGGCAGCGAGTCGCGGCGAGGCCACGCCGGGTTAGGGGGGTCCTAAACCCAGTGACTGGAGCCTCGGGGAGGAGAGGGGGGGCGGAGGCACACGGGGAGAAGCTGTGTGACAGCGCGGGCAGAGAGCGGGCGACGCGTGTACAAGCCAAGCATCCCTGGAGCCGCAGAAGCTGGGAGAGGGACCTGGGACGGTGCCCCCGGCCAGCGAGGGAACCGAGCCCCCGGAACGGGGAGGGGAGTGTCTGCTGCCCCAGGCGGTCCGGGTGGTGACGATTAGTTCGGGCAGCACTAGGGGACTCCGCAGGCTAGAGCGACAGCAGAAGGGCCAGGCTCATGTTGGCCTAGAAATTAAATAATAGGTGTAATAGCCTAGTCATCTGTTCATTCGTTCAACAAGTAGTAACCGAACGCATATTACGTATCCAAGCGCTCTAAACATTGAGATCACGACAGGGAACACGTATGCACACACGCGTACACACACATACACACACGTACACACGCACATGCTCCTGGTCCAGGAATGGTTGGCATCTGCCCAGTGAAGAGTCACGACAGATGGAGGCCTGGGGGCCCAGAGGAGCCCCTCGCCCAGTGCAGGGGCATCTGGGAAGGCTTCCTGGAGGAAGCGACCCTCTCGAAAAGGCCAGACACTTAGTTGACACGGAAATGTCCACCTCCAGGACAAGTCTCCAATCCAGACCTAGGAAAGTGAGCATAAACGGGCCGTGGTGTGGACTTTTTTGCATTATCTTGTTCTTTGTTAATAAAACAGCAGCCCGTCCCGCGCTCTTCCTGGGCCCCGACGTGACGGCCCGAGGCGGCCCTGCGGAGGAGAGCGGCCGGAGCTCTGAGGCGGGGAGGGTGACACAGCCGGTTTCGGGGCGGGGGCCGCAGGTTGCAGGCACAGCCCCGCGTTTTGGACACAATGAGCACAGAGTGCCGGGCGTAGCAGCTTGGACGGGGGTCGAGGGGAGACCGACTGCCCACACAGCAGAACGGGCCTCAGGGGCTGGAGCAGGGGCCCTGGGAGAAGCCGCTGAGCTGACCCAGCTCTGCCCTGGGGACGGGGACCCGGCCTTTCGACGACAGCCAGTGACACATCACACACTGAACCCATCGGTACCTGAGGCCGGGGTCTCCCTCGGGGTTTGCTTGCCTGGCGTCTCCAGGCTGCATGTGGTCCAGGAGGCTCCCCGGGAAGGGGCTGGGGGCAGGGGAGGGGCTCGCCCACTGCTCCTGCCCCGCGGCTCCTGGGCTCCGTCGGGCTGCCTGCGGTCCGCAGACCGGACTCCCGGGCCGTCTGACTTCAGTCCTCGCTTGGATGATTTCAGACTCAGGAATCAGTTGCGAGAAAATTACAAAGAATTCCTGCGGACCCTTCGTTCCGATTTCCCGTATGTCAACACTCACCCTATTGGCCTTAACCGCGCCCCCCTCTCTCTTTCACACATTCACACACGCGCGCGCACTTTCCCTGTGCCGCCCACGTCCACGTGTGCAGTGCCCGCGGCCGGAGGTGACAGGCTGGGTCCAACGCAGCCTGCTTGGCCCTCCTGTCCCAGGTGGTGACCGTCTCAGTCAGCGACCGCCACCACCCTGGGGCGTGTGACACCCCCACGGTGGCAC
Source organism: Catagonus wagneri (assembly GCA_004024745.2). Lineage (NCBI taxonomy): Eukaryota > Metazoa > Chordata > Mammalia > Artiodactyla > Tayassuidae > Catagonus > Catagonus wagneri. The sequence continues at coordinate 432,082 of PVHT021183716.1, forward strand.
TGCACCTCCATGTCCTCAGGCCTGGGGGTCCCGTCCATCCACAGACGGGGCGCAGAAGCCGGGTGACAGCGCAGGCACCCGTGTGCCGGAGGTCCCGCGGAGCAGGTCTCCTGCCGCGGCCGAGGCGTGGGAACAGACATGTCCCCGGCAGCTGGCGGCCACCCCGGCCCCCACGTCAGGGTCAGGGCCCGGGGACCCCACACCGGCTCACCCTGCTTTGGGGTAGAGAAAGTGGACTTTTAAGCTCCGTGACTTAAATTAGGAAAAGTAACCAAGACAAAGCGGAAAAGAAGGAACAGGGTGGAGGAGAGGAGGGCTGGCCCGGGAGCGGAGGCCGGGACCCCCGGCCCCCCACCCCGGGGTCTCCAACGGCACTTAGGGGGAGCCCGCGTTCCTGAGGCTGATAAAGGCCCAGGGAGGGGCCGGTGGCGGGGCCCAGGGCGGTGAAGAGGGGACCCTATGAGCGTTTCTGCTGTCGGGCTGCGTCCTGAGCGGGTGGTGTCGGGCGGACCCGCGTGTTTGTGGCGCACGGTGTTCGCAGCACGGCCCGGTGTGGACCCCAGGGAGCCAACGGGGGCCCCTGCCCCTGCCCCTGGCCTCGCCTCCGCCTGCCCCGGGCGGGTGATGAGAGGTGGCTTTGAAAGGGAAGCGGTGTCCGGCGAGCCGGCTGTGGGGGAGGGCAGGGGTCCTGGGAACACTTAGGCCCTTATCGCTGATCAAAGGCGCGAGGCGCCGCCCGACAGGCGGGGTGTGGCCCCACCTGGCTCTCATTAGGTGCGGGCGGCCGGGCCGGGGGCTCTGCTCTGGCTCACAGACCCTCGGAGACAGAGCTCCCCAGCTGCCCTTCCACCACACCTGGCGGCCCAGCGGCGGGCCAAGCCGGGCCCTCGGGCCGCGGGGAGAC
>PVHT021183717.1:0-58748 GCA_004024745.2 Catagonus wagneri
TGGCACAGAACCTGCCCTAGTGCCCTGACTCTGGCACAGAACCTGCCCTAGTGCCCTGACTCTGGCACAGAACCTGCCCTAGTGCCCTGGGTGTGGCACAGAACCTGCCCTAGTGCCCTGGGTGTGGCACAGAACCTGCCCTAGTGCCCTGACTCTGGCACAGAACCTGCCCTAGTGCCCTGGGTGTGGCCTGTGTGCACAGCAGTGGGGAGGTGGCTGGGGAGGCGGGGCGGGACGGGGGCGGCCCACCTCTCCCAGCAGATGGGGTCCTCTGGGGCAGACAGGAGGCACGGGCCACCCAGGAACCCCAGCCGCGGGCGCTGAGCTCCCGAGACCCGACCTGCACTGGCAGAGGCGGGGCAGCCGGCCGGGCCCGCACCGAGGCATCCCACAGGGAGGGTGTGGACCCAAACCTGAGCCTGGAGCTCCAGGAGCTCGGCCACCAAGTGCCACGGTGGCCCACAGGGCGTGGGCGAGCACACGGAGAGGGCCCGGGCCCCCCACTGGCCCTGTTCTGGTCCCGTGTGCTTTCTATGGACCCAGCAACACTCAGGTATGCACGTAACAACCCTCCGGGTTCCCGCGGCCACCAGCAGGGGCCACGTTGTGCACACGGCCAGTGGGGGGGTGTGGGTATGTGAGTGGCTCTAGCACCCGACCCTCACTGGCGTCCGCCGGTGGCGAGGAGTGGCACCTGGGACCCCAGCACGCCTGGGTGGCCAGTGAGGCCTGAGAAGCCACCACGGGCTGAGCTGCCAGGAAGGTCGGCCGAGGGCCGCGGCTGTCACTGGCAAGAATTCAGCCGGCCGGGTGTCGGGGGGCAGCATCTCCCCGGGGGCAGGGGTGGGGGTGGCTGGAGAGCTGTGGCTTCTAAAGACTCAGACCCCAGACCACCCCAGGGCCCGACTGTACCCCCTACAGCAGTAGGCTTGTAGAGGCGGGTGCTCCTGCCCAGCTCGGCGAGGCCTGGGGTCCTTGCAAGGAACGCTCAATGGGGGCCCCCGGCCAGACGGGAGAAGCCCCTTCTGGGCACTCTGGACCCCACTGGAGCTAGAAGATGCGACGGAACAGTCTGCCTGCAACCACCAGCAAACCTTCGGGATGGTCTCCCCAGCTCTGAGCACCGTCTCCCCAGGCCCGCTCTCCGCCACCACCCCAGGCCCCCACAGGGCAGGTTCTGTGCCAGAGCTGTTCCTGCCTCAGTGGGCCACCCACCTGGGGTGTCCGTCTGTCAGCCTGACTGAAGATTAACACAGAGTTTCCCCCACGACCTGGAAGTGGGTCACAATGCACCAGACAGGGGTCAGACACTGCTGTGGGTCGGCCCCGCAGCCCACCACCTGAATATTGCCATGTGGCCCCCGGAGACAGAGACTTCGGGGCAAAAGGCTAGGAGATGCCTCCTGGCACCCAGGCCTGGCCACCCAGGGGAACGGTTGTCTCTAGCAGCTGCCAGTGTCCAAAATCTGGAGCCCTTACTCAAGTGCGGGAGAAGACAGGGTTCAAGGTTCAAGCTGGGTTCGGGTAAGAAGCTGTTCCTCTGGTTAGCAAACCCCCAACAAGGAGGCCAGGTTGCTGGGGGGGGGGGTCACAGCCACCCCACCAGAGGACAGAAAGCAGCCCTGTTGCCGCATAGCCCCCGACCCGGCCTGGTCTGGCCGCTGGGAGGGGCTGCCCCGCGGGGAAGAGGCCCAGCGGGCAACTGATGTGGGGGAGGCGTCCCGTGAGCCACGCGGGGGATGCTGGTGGTGATGGTGAGGTGGGGCCAGACACGGGACACAAGGCACACTTAGACAACAGTGACAGACGGACGAGTCCCTGAGACGCTGGGTCACTCCCACCCCTCAGCAAACAAGGACGCATTAACAGCTAGGAAAATAGAGTAGAAAAATCTCGTATGGGAAACACGCGGCACACGCCGACGTCAGGCCGGAGTCTCTTTTAAAAACGTTTCTCTCCTGTGTTTTGGGAGAAGCTTCTCTCCCAGAGCCCTGTGCCGGGCTGCCGGGCAGTGCAGCAACTTTTCGTTTTGTTTCTTAAGGAGATGAGCGAGCCCTCTGAGGACCCAGTGGTTTCAGTTCCTGGCCCCCAGCACTGCTCCGCCCGTTGGCCCAGAAGCCCCCTTCCCTGTGCGGACTGGGAAGGGGTGCTGGGCAAGCCCAGGGGCTAGCATCTGCCCACCCAACCCCCGAGGGCCCCGGGACAAGAGCCCTCCCGGTCCAGGGGCCACATGTGTCTGTACGTGTGCACGTGTGTGCCGGCAGGCTGTGCCTAGGCACCGCGTGTGTACACCCGCAGGGTCTAACGACAGAGCAGAGGGCCCCCAGCTCGGACTGGGCAGCCTGGCAGCCCCCGGAAGCCCAGCTCCAGCTCCTGACGCCTGCAGGTGCAAAGGCCCCATCCGCCCGCCTGCCCCAGGGCGCTCACCCGAGTCCCGCCCTTCACGCATCCCTCTGTCCACGCCTCGGAAGCCCATGAGGACCAACAGACAGACGGACGGACGGACGGACGGAGAGTCTCGCCTTCCTTCCTTCCTCGGTCCACTCCTCTCGCCTGGGATCCGGGGTCGGGCTCTGAGCCCCGTGCTGGTCATTAAGCCCCTCACACGGCGCCTGTCGAGGTTGGCAGCAATGACATTTAATACTTCTGGAATGATTAGGAATCTGAAAACAGGCTGTGGGCGGCTATGCTGGGCTCCGGGACAGGGCAGCTGGGCCCCGCCTCGCCGGAGGGGTCCCTGCCCGGCGGGAGCAGCGGGCGGCGCAGCAGGCCCTGACCGGCAGGCGGGCGGAGGCGGGCAGCCCAGGCGGCGGCCGGAGCTTCCAGAATGGCACGGCAGTGGGCCCGTGGAGAGACTTTCAAAGACTGGAGGCTTGACACGCTTGGCCAGGCGGGCGGGCCGGCCAAGGAGCAGAGGGCAGGGCCTACAAGAGGCCAGGGCGGCTGGGCCGCCTGCAGGGGGGCGCGTAGCCGCCGTCGCTGCAGCCGCCACTCTGCAGGCTGTAGTGGTCGTCCACGTCACTGCTGCTGCCAACACTGTCCAGCTCACCGGGGCCAAACTCCATGCCCTCCACGTCCACCTCTGGGGAGAACAGACGGGGGGGGCAGCATGTGAGGGGGCCGGCCGGGCGCCGGAAGCGCGCTGCCCGCCAAGCCCAGCTCTGGCCCTCACGCGGGCAGGGCTGGGCCTCCCCTCCGTCTGTCTGGCCCTCTGGCAGCTCACGCAGGCGCCCCGGACACCCCGTGACACAGGCATCTGCTGCCCGCACCCCCCACCCGGCCCCAGCTTCCCACCGGGGGCTGCCCCCCGTCCCCACCTTGCTCTGAGTCGTCGGTGGACACGGCAGAGCCCGTGCTGTCCGTGCGCACGCGCTCCAGGCTCTGCACCGACAGCTGCTCCAGGCGCCGCTTCAGGAAGCGGTGCTCCCGCTGCAGCTGCTCCTTGATGCTGAGCGCCCGGCGGTCCTGCTCCTCCAGTTTCTGGGGGCAGGGGAGACGTGAGCCCAGGCCAGGGCCCCCCTTCCCACACGGACGGGCACTAGGCCCGGAGTCCAGGACACGGACCCCCCCTCGGCCAGCCTGGGGGCCCACAGGCCGGGGGCGTTCCCTGCTCGCACCCCCGCAGGACGTTCTACCACGTGCTGCGCATCTGCTGACCAGCTCCAGGCGGCACGCAGCCGCCAGCCCGGCCAGACGCAGTCACGCGTGGGCCTAAAGCCTCAGAACAGCTGGCCGCAGGGCCTCTTCCACGCAAGCTGGGCCCAGCCTGCGCTGCAGAGCCGCACCCTGCCCTCAGGCCCGGGGACGCTGCTTCTTTGGCCCACCCCACCCCCAGCTCCAGCCACCCTGCCTGGGGGAGCCCACACGTTCGCGCAGGCTCAGGGAGCCCTGCAGGGGGACCGAGACCCACCCTGCTTGGCCCAAATGTCCAGAGACCCCCAAACCAGCAGGTCTGTCCTAAGACCGTAGGGGGGCCAGCCCCAGGCAAAGTCTCACTCAGCCTACAGCCCACTGCCAAGCCCGCGGAGACCAAGCCCTGCCCCAGAAACCCCCCTCGCCCTGGGCTCCCACGTGGAGGGAAGCCCGGCCCCGCCGTCCTTCCAGCTGCTGCTGCTCCACAGCCCAGGATGGCACGGGGCGCTCTGTAGCCCGCCCCCTCCTCCCACCCGCGCCCCACAAAACCCACACCCGCTACACCTCCACCCTCAGCAGCCCCTGTCGCCGAGCCGCCAACAGTCCGAAAGCCCCCACTGCCCAGGGCACCTGCTGGGCGGCTCCCACCCCGCCCCAGGCCCTCCGTCGCGCCCCCAGCAGGCTTGGGGACTGGCCGGGGTGGCCGAGGCAGCTGGCGGGGTGGGGCGCGGCCTGCTCACCTTGATGAGCGTCTTGGCGCGCTTCAGGAGGCTCAGCGTGGTGTGGCGGGTGCTGTCGGGGCCCAGGGGCACCAGCTGCTTGAGCTGCTCCAGGTAGAGCCTGAGTTTGGCTCGTCTGAAAGAGCCAGAGGCAGAACAGTCAGGCGGGACGGCACACGTCTGGGGCAGTGGCGGTGCAGCTCGGCAGCCCCGGAGGCCGGGGGAGGGCGGGGGGTGGCCGGCTGGACTCCTGCCTGGACCCGCTGAGTCCCTCTCCACAGCCCCCCTCCCAGCCTGGCTGGCAGGACCTCCAGCCCCCCGGACTGGCCCTCCGGAAGCCCCTGCAGAAGAGGAGGGGCTGCGGCTGGGCCCACATGGCCAGCCAGCCCAGAGGCACAGAGCGCTACCACCAGGCTCTGAGAGCCCCAGCACACCTGCTGTCCCCACCCTCCGCAGTGGAGTCCAGGGGGTGGGGAGGGGACAACCTGGAGGGGGAGGCGCAGGGCGCTGCCAGGCTCCTCCACCCCCAGCCCCCAAGATCCAGCACGCCCCAGACAAGATTCCCAGCCCCCGCCTCGCCAAGTGCAGGGCGCGCTCTGCGCACTCTGGTCGGCACAGAAACAGGAGTCCATCCAAGTCAGGGAGGACCAGGAGCGAGCCCGCCCCCAAGTCTGGGATCCCTTTGGAAACTGCCTGATTCTAGATTTTGGCCCTGTGTCCATGCAAATGAATGTGGTTTTCCCAGGAAACTGGCACCAGAAGACTCAAGGGCGTTGCTTGCACGGGGGCCTAAGGTGAAGCACAGCGACCTGGACCTGCCCTCTCGCCAGCTCGTCCTGGCCAGGGATGGCAGGCCGGCAGAGATCGCAGGGCGCTCACCCCAAAGCACGCTCATGAGATGGCCCTGGGCTTCTGCCACGTCCACATGGCCTCCCAGAGCCCCTGGGGACTCCCAGCAGTTCCCAAACACAGATGCCCTGCTCAGGGGAAGCTCTCGGGCAGCAGCCGCGAGGGCACAGGGCAGCAGGTTTCTCCCCGAGGCTCTGACAACCCGCTGCCCCGCCATCGCCAGTGTGCGCTCCCCCGGCAGCTGCCAGCCCCGGCAGCTCCACCTTTCCTCCGCTATGTTCCAAAGCCCCCGCAAGGCCAGGCGCCCTCAGTCTCCGCGAGGAAAGCGGGCAGCGATGGCCGTGTCCTTTGGACAGAGGAGGCCCCGAAGCAGGGGGCGCTGGGGGGGCGCAGGAGGCCATCTGCAGAGCAGCGATAAAGCCGACGACGGGAGGGAGGGCGCGCTGCGACCTGGCCCCACGTCCACACCCACGTTCACACAGCACCCTCCCGCTGACGAGCCACTTCCCCACCCAGCACCCCAGCCCGTGGCCCCTGGGGCCCAGAGTTCTCCAGGGGAACCCGAGTTAGACCTTAGAAAGAACTCCTAGAACGTGAGGTTGAGGCTGCGCTTGGCCACCAGCTGGTGCGGGGCGGGGGTCTGCAGCCTGGGCACCGGGGCCGGTGCTGGGAGCAGACCCCAGGCGCCACCTCGAGACTGGAGGGTCTTCAGAGAGGAGCCCTGCCCCACGTGCACAGGGGGCTGTGGGAGGGCCCACCGCCGCGTAGCCCCCGGAAGCCGAGAACCTCAGCTCCAAGGGGCTGTTCTGTGGGGATGGAGGCTCAGAGCTGCACAAGCCAACGGCGTTCTGCGCCCAAGCACTGCTCGCTGAGCAGAGACCCCCCACCTCACTAAGTTCACAAGCGGGGGCCCATTCGCTCTGGAGTGAGTGGCGGTTCCTACAACCCACCACTGCAGTACACATGCAGTCTGTGGTCTTCGTGGCAAATTTTAAAATGCAAATCAAAAGAAAAAAAATAAAAGCAAAATACGCCCCAGGTGCCCAGAGACAACATGTCGTCGTCTCGGCGCACTGCACATTCTCGCATCATGAGCATCAGTGAAAACATCAGCGTCCAGATCCACCCATGTGACCGGTGACCCAAGATAGTTTCAAAAAATAAAGCAGCAGACAACACACGAGAGCCTCGACAGGACACAGTGAAAAGCAGGAAGCACGCGTCTCCAGGTGATGTGATTGGCAACGTTTATTTCTTTAGCTTTGTGCTTGTTTTTTTTTGTATTTTCCAGGTGTTCTATGCTAAAAAAACCCACGTTACTTTTACAATCAGGAAAAGACACATTTGTACAAGAAAGAAAAACACAGTAAAAGACAAATAACAGAGAGAACATCCTTGCAATACACATAAAAGACAAACGGTTAGTATCCATGACATTTTGAGCTCAGACACATCAAAAATGAAAAGAGGAATGTCTTAACGTGAAAACAGGCAAAGGACACAAACAGCCGAGTCGCAGAACACAGCCAACCTAACACAAAACCGACTCTGCCTCACAGCCATCTAGGAAGCAGACACCTGCCAGGAGACGGTAAAAGCGGCACTGAAAGGAAAGGCGGGGCCAGCGGTCGGGCTGGCCGGCGGGCTTCTTCGGCGGGACGGCGTCTCTACATCTAGGATTTAGGCCCCACAAATCCACCTTCCAGCACCAGAGCCCAGAGGCTGCAGGCCGCTGCAGGTCTGCGCCGATGGGAGGCCACCGCCCAGAAGCCGCAGCAGCGCTGCGCGTCCTGTGTGGGACCAGGACGGACACGGTGGACAGCGCCCGCCCGGGAAAGGCCAAGTGAGAAGCAGCGCGTAGGGAACGAGGGTCCGTCCTAAGAGAGGAGGCGGTGGCCTGGCTCTCCCTGCAGTGGGGCACGGGCACGGTGGGCACGGTGGGCGGGCGGGTCCATGGCCAGACCGCCTTAGAAATCACAAGGCAGAGGCCTCTCGAGAGACGGGGGCCGGCCGACTACAGCTGAGCCCTGTGCAACCCTGGACTCGTGCCCAGCCGACCCCAGGAGAGCGTCCGGCCAGGACCGGAGGGCTGGGAACCCGCTCCGCCAAGGGCTGGCTGCGGGCCCCGGCAGACCTCCCCCTCATCCCTTGGGGAGCGGCCACTCCCACACCCCCCCGGGGCTGGAGGGGCTGCACGGGCTCTCGCCCAGCCCTCCTCTGAAGCTGCGAGGGCCCCCAGGCCCTTGGCCAGTGCCCCACGGCTGCGCCCAGCATTCCTGGGAGCTCTGAAAACCGCCACTTCCTGAAGGAACCCTGTCTGGATCCAGGAGCAGCACCTATGCCAGCTCCTGCCTCCGCGGCGGCCACAGCCCAGCCCTGGCCCCGGCTCCCCAACCCAGCTTCTCACCTCAGAGCTCCCCTGCCAGGTCCCCCAGCACGCGAGGGGCAGGGTCCCAGGCACCTCTAAACCTACCCGGGCCTGGCTTTGAGGAAGGGGTGACAAGGACACCAGTCCATGGCTCTCCCCCCCGAACCCCGGTCCCTGTGAGGTTTCAAGGCCGTGGGGCTGCACCGCCGGTCTCCGCGGGAGGACACGCCCGGGCCTGAGTGACCATCTCCACGCCGGGGCTCCACTGAGGGCCCCGGGCTGGCCGCTGGGACACGTCTTGCCACGTCAGGGGTGCTGAGGGCCCCACAAAAGCTAAAGCCTGGAGCAGGGCCTGGGGGGGTGTTCTCCCGCCAAGGAACACAGGGTCTTCACGACCCCCAGTCCCCCGGGTCAGGAGCCGAGCACACCGGCCTGAGCAGACCGGCCGGAGCTGGTGTCCCTAAAGAGGGGCCGGCGGGGAGGTGCAGGCTCAGAGCACTGGCAAGGGGGAGCCCCACGTGCCTCCAGGGATGGTGACGTCCAGGGACAGCTTCTCTGGGCCGGCCGGGTGACCCAGCCAGGTGCTTCCTTCCTTCCTTGGACAGCACACGGCCCTTCCTGTGGCCAGGAGCCAGGAGCATCCGGCATCAGCATCAGGCAGCCACAGGTACAGCTGTGACCGAGGTCCCCAACAGGGTCCCAAGCTCCAGGTCTGCCCACACCTGCTTGCATCAGCTAGCCAGGCACAGAGGCCCCGGCGCTGGGCTGGGGGAAACACTGAGACCCCACGCTGCCCGCCCACCCCACCGCTGTGTCTCAGAGGCCCGGTGGGCCTCAGCCTAAGGGCAAGCTCTGGGAGTAGAAGCTGAGTCCAAGGCCAGGGTCAAAGGCCAGCCCTTGCTGCCTCCCCAGTGTCAACCCCCTCAGTGTGCATGAGGGGCTGCCTCCCAGCTACCACGCCGGGGAAGCCTGCCCGAGCCCCGGGGCCCCGTCAAGGCCAGGCTGGCTCCTGGGCCCCTGCACCTGCCCCACTGCCGCGGTCTCCCAGGAGCCCCTAAATGCACAGAGGGGCCAGGAAGTGCGGCTCCTCCAGAGAACACGACGCCCTGTCCCTGCTCAGCGCCCGCCCGGCAGAGGCCCCGATCCCAGGGGAGCGGAAGCTGGCGCTGCCGGGGGCGTAGACGTGGGGGCGGGGACGCAGAGAGCCGCCGGGCTCAGAGCAGGCTGGGAGAGGTCACCTCGCCTGCAGGCCCCGGCTCCTCACCCACTCCCACCCAAGAGAGGAGCACAGTCCCCCCGCAGGTGGGAGCACAGTCAGAGCGGGCCCCCACCCAGCACCCGCCGGGAGCGGTCCCTGCCGCTGGCATCAGGGCTCTGGGCCTCGGGACACACCACGGCTGCCGTGGCCCTGCGAAGACCACCGTGAAGACACCCATCCAGGGCGCTGGGCTTGGCTGTGCACGATCCCCTGAAGAGAGAGGCCTGCAGCCCGAGCAACCAGGCCGGGGCCAGCCAGCGGGGAGGAGGGCACTGCTGAAGCGCAGGGCCCTGGAGCCGCCCCAGGGCCGGAGGGCAGAGCCTCCTCGGGCACGCATGCCGCCCCTCCTGCTTCACCGCAAGGCCTCCACTCCTCGGGGGGCCAGAGCGGACCGGGGTTGAAGGGGGGGCGTGAGGCCAGGCCCCCCGACCCTGCCCCGGCCCGGAGCTCCCCGGCAGCCCACACGGCCTGGGACGGGCAGCTCATCCCCCGCCAAGGACAGGGCTCTACAGGAGCTCCTGGAAGGCAGCCCAGGGCGCGGGGGCCCCAGACCACGAGGGCCGCACCTTCCTGGTGGGCGCAGCATCCTAAGGGCCAAGGAGCTGCTCCCCAGAGGGCTCAGACACCCCCAAGCAGGTGGAGCTCCGCTTCCGGGGAGCCAGCCCTGACACCCAGTGCAAGGGGCCCGCCCCCCGGTTCTGCCGCTCGACTGAGTTCCCAAGAGAAGGGCCTGGACCCCCCCCCCCAGCCTTTTGGCATGGCAGTGCCTGAGAACAGAGCCTAGCCTCTTCCATCGAGTCTGACCCTTCCCGCGACGGGGCATAGCGCAGCAGCATGGCGAGCCATACCCAGGACACAGGGGCAGGGAGCGGGGGCGGCCGAGCAGCCCTCAGCGGGCGCGGGGGCAGAGGTACTGGGCGCTCACGGGCGGAGGCGGGGGGACTTACCTGTGCTTTTCTAGTTCATTGTGTGAAGACCTGTTTAGAGAGACAGAAAGACAGAGCTCACTGCGCTGCCCTGCCACCGGAGCACAGGCTGAGTCTGGGTCCGACTCAGGGTCCGAGAACCTGCCGGCAGGTGTGGGGAGGGTCTGGGCCCACGGGGAGGGCGACCCAGGACGGGGGCACTGGGGAGGTGAGCGGCTGCGACTGAAAGCTGGTGGGCCTTGCACCCAGTGACAAAGACAAGAGACAGAGGTGCAGCCGAGCGGGCAGGAGGGCCAGGGTCCCCTTCCCAAGGGGTGGGCCAGGCCTGAGGAGCAGCAGACGGTCCTGGCCGGACCACCACCCCATGCTCCCAGGGCCACCAGGGCACCGAGCCCCCCGCCTTCTGAGCTCCCTGCTCCCCGCCTTCTGAGCTCCCTGCTCCCCGAGGGTAGTGGTGTCCTGGGGCCACCTGGCCCGGAACAGAGGGGCAGGTGGGCACAGAGGCCGGGACGGCAGGACACCGGTGTCCTATCCCAACGCCAGCAGCTAGGGCACCACCTCCGCGCTGTCCAGCTCACCCTCCACGATTACAGCCCGCCATGCCAGCGGGGACAGTGGGGACTGGGTGGTCCCAGCCCACGAGGGCACCTCTTAGACATGGATGCTTTCCGGGCCAGTGGGGAGACGGGGCACGGTCTGGCAGGACTGGCCTCTCTGGGGGCGGCGGTCCTACCTGCCGCCCACACCCTGCCCACCTGGCCCCTTGACAGGAGGAGCCCAGCGTCCCAGCACCACAGCCAGCGGGACCACGGCACGCACCCGGCAGGACCCGGAGGCGGTGCAGCCAAGCCCCAAGCTCCAGGTCACCCTCCCAGTGCAGGCGGGGTCCTCGGCTGCCCAGGCTGCCTCCCGCGTGGGCAGAGGGCCCAGGCCGTGTCGGAGCCCAGACCGACCCCGCGCCACCCCCCACTCCTCCCTGGGGCCTCCGCGCCCTCGGCTGGCCTCACTCTCTCCGGCCCCAGGAGCGAGCTGTCTCCCCCCGCCCAGCCCCGGGACTGCCCGCCCTGCCTGCCACTCCACCTCGCATGGTTCGGGTCCCACCACAACTGAGGAGGCCCGGGCCTTCACTCCTCCCACCAGGGCAGCCGGCTCCGGGGCCTCCCCGTGCAGCCTCAGGAGAACCTCCGGGGCCTCGAGGGCTCGCTGGTCACACGGGCTGGGCAAGGAGCCTCAGAGCCTCTGCCAGGGCTGGGTGGGGCCAGGGGGTGGGGCACAGGCTCGGGATCCTGGCTGGCCTGAACCGCAGCCCGTGCCGTGCTCTGTCAGTCAGCTCACTCGCAGGGGACGTGAGGGTCGGCGGGTGCCCTTCCGTGCAGAGCGGCTGGCCAGCCTGCCCCTCGCAGGCCAGGCTGGACCCCATCCTGGAGGGGGGGCACTGCTCGGGGGAGGCAGAGGGGCCCAGGGCCCTTCTGATGCCCCTCCCCGGGCCAGGCACTCGCGGAGCCTTGCCGGGGAGTTTGTCGCACGGGTCCCGGAAGCGTGGAGGCCTGGGGAGGAGGGGTGCTCCCTGGCGGGGCTAAGTGGTCCCAGCATCAGCACCTGCTCCTCGCTTCCACCTCCCGAGGCGGGGGCTCTCTTCCAGGACCTGATCCCTGGCAGGCTGGTTCCAGCCCCCTCCCGCTGAGCCGCTGCCCCAAAAAGCCTTCCTGTGGCCCTGGCACCCACTGTGGTGGCTGCTGTCTCCCCAACACACGCTGCCCGTCAGTCCCACTACCCACACCTCATCCTAGTCCCTGCTGTGCCCACCCCTTTCGCCCTCCTTACGGGGACACAGAAGTCTTGCAGGTGCGGAGCTGGCCTGCAAGCCAGGGCTCCGGGTCCTCCGGGCCTGCACTGCCCTGGCCCCCGGGGCTGGCCGAGGCCCTGCTGGGCCGGGACAGCCACGTGGGGCCTCTGGTGAGCCTTGGGACGCCTGAAGCATGGGCAGCAGGGGGAGGTGCCCCCGGTCTGGGAGGCCTTCGCAGTACCCTGGGGGTCTCCATCCCAACAGAATGTACAAGGCCAGGATCCCACCTCAGAACAGGTGTCCCAGAGGAGGGAGGGTGGCCAGGCAAGTAGTTCAATCTGTCAGTGCCTCGGTTCCCAAGGCTCTAAAATGGAGATGAAAATACACCTCCTGCACCGGGTTGGGTGAATGTTAATTAGCATTTGCGTGAGAACCTTCGCTATGATGATGGCTCTGGGCTCTGGGTACCCTATGTCGTGGGAGTAAAAGGTCACGGGCCAAAGTTTTCCACGGGTGGCAGGGTGCTTGGGACAGTGAGAACCAACAACAGGGGCCTAGCTTGCTCAGGGGCACCTGAGGCAGGGGTGTCCCCCCACCCACGCGTGTCCTTTCCCAAACGGTCCCCAGCAGGGGACCAGCGGCTGGGGGGCCAGCGGCTGGGACCGTCCAGCCACAGCAGATGGAGTCTCAGCCAATGGCGTGCCAGGCCCAGGGCGCCAGGATGTCACAGGAGATGGGTCCTTGAGCCAGCTCTTCTGTTTCCCGAGAACGAGCAGGCCACAGGAATGAGCCGCACCCTCTGCCAAGGGGCCCCAAAGCCCCCTGGAAGGGCAGCTCCCAGCCTGGTGACATGGTCCAGGGCCAAAGCGGGGCCCTGGGCAGTGCCAGATGTGCTGCAGTCCCCGCGGCGGCCGGGAGAGTGTAATCCCATGGAAACCCTAGCAGGGGTCCTCACTGCCACCCAGGGACACACAGTCCCGCTTTCCGGCCCCTACAGCCGGGGAGGGATCACTGGCACTGGAAGAGACTGCTGCAGGTCGCCCTGAAACCTCTTCCGACCCCCTTAGTAAGGGCCTTCTGACCCAAAGAAGGGGACCCCCCCGGGGACCCCCCCCCCGCACTGGTCGCTGTAGTTTCACTTGTGTCAGGAGGCTGGGCAGGAGCGGGGGGGCACCGTGAGAGGGCTGAAGGCCCAGCGCAGGGCTTCCACCCTCCTTCTTTGTGCAAGTCCCCGGGGGGTGGGAGGACTCAGTCCAGTGGCAGGGCTTGGTCCTTGGAGACAGTCGCGGAGATGCAGCCCACCCGCCCGCTGGAGCGGAGGTCGCGGCCAGCAGCCCCACGCTGCCCTGCACCGAACCTCAATTTCCCTAAACCCACGGGGCATCCGCCAGCGCCCCTGACAACTTTTTCCCTGCCAGGAAAAGTACAGAACAACTTGGGGGCGGGGAGCGGCTGCGTGAGGAGACCCCAGGCGGCGGGCGCTGTACGCGTGGCACTGTTTACGCGAGAGTCCGAGGAGGCGCGGCCCGCGGGAAGATGGCGACGGCGCGGGCGGGGCCGGCCGGGCGGGGCTGCCGCGGCCCGGGCATGCCTCCTCCTCCAGGCTGGCCGCCGGGGCGTGCGGCGGCGGCCGGGCTACAGGCTGGGATCGGGCCGGGGGAGGGCGCTCCCGGGGCGTAAGCCCCGGGCCTGGGCCGGGACTGGGGGCGCCGCGCGGGGGTATAGTACCTGTTGTTTGGGGCCTTGCGCACCAGGCCGGCCGCCTTTGTTTTCTTCCTGGCGTAGTCGCCGTCGAAGGGCAGCACCGAGGCGTAGCCGTGCTCGGCCTCTGCGGACAGACGGCGCGGTCAGCTGGCCCCCGCCCCGGTCCCGGCCCCGCCGCCGCCCGCCAGCCCGCGGCCCGGCGCACAAAGGGGCGCGGGCGCTACCTCGGTCCCTGCGCTCCAGGTACTCGGCCGCCTCCACCAGGATCAGCAGGGAATTCAGCTCCATCCTCCCGCCCATCCCGCGCGCGCTCCGGGACGGCGGCGGCCGCTGCCCGGCCTGCTCCGGCCGGCTCCGCTCGCCGCCCGCCCCGCGCGCCCGGCGGCCCCACTTCCCCGACTCTCGCGGACTTCCAGCGCGCTCGGCCGCCACCCTCCGCTTTGGGCCCTCAAATTGACACATAAGGGCGAGCGGCGGCCGGCACAGCCAATGGGAGCCGGCGGTCAGGCTCCGGGGGCGGGCACTGGACTGGGCTTGAGCCAATGGGAGCCGGCCGAACGCCTCGGGCCGGGCCGAGAATGTTGACAGATGCGAAGCTCGGTTCCGATAGGCCCGCCGCGGTAGTAACAATTTAGAAGCCCAAGCTTAGCAACAGCACGTGGTGGCCCGGCCCCCGCGCTCGCTGACTGGCGGCAGGCGTGCATGTTAAGTAGGCGCCGCGCGCCGATTGGCCCAGAGCGGTCTATGTAAAATAGGCACGGCGGACCAATGGCCGGCTTCGGGGCGTGCGGCCAATGAGGGCGCTGCGGCCGGACGCGTTGCCGAGAGGAAGCCGAGGGCTGTGGGACCGCCTACCGCCCGGCCACGACCCAGGGCCCGTTAGGGTGCAGGGAGCATCCCGGACACCCCGCCGGTCCGCCGGGTCTGTAGGCCGTGCACAGGAACCTGTCGCCCCAGGCCCGCTGTCACGACTGGCTTCGCAGAAGTTCGGAGCCTCGCGGTCTCCTCAGAGGTCTCCCGTGGGGCTGCAAAATGACAGCCCTCCTCGTCGGACACAGCGCGACCCCAGGAAAGGCTGGGGCTTGGAAGAGGGGCGTAGACGGAGGATCTCAGTGGGAAACTGAGGCCCAGAGCAGCAGGGGTCCCTCAGAACTGCCCAATGGACACTGCGGTGAAGGAAGGGTCTGAGAAGAGGAGGGGTCAACATCCGCCACCACAAGTGGGGGGCTGCGTGCTTTTGTCTGGCCCAAAATGCGCGCGCTTGTCCCCTGGCCGTGGAAGGGGTTTCTGGGGAAGAGAATCGCCCTTTGTAGGTGGGGAGAGAGCTCCCAGCGGGCGGGCGGGCTGGAGGGTGGCCCTAGTGACTCCTGACCCCAAGCTGGCCGCTTTGGAGCAGGGACTGGCAGGCTGGGGCAGCCCCGGACTGGCCGCAGGCCGCCTCGATTTTCCCTCTCACTGGTTGTTGAGACTGATGGCCTGAGAGCTCCTGCACAGGGCGCCAGCAGACTGGAGATTGTGGGGTGTAAGGTGGCTGGACACCCCCCCACCCACATACACACACTCTCTGCTGCTGCCGAAACAACAGAACAAAACTAAAAACCACAGTTTCAGTCTGAGGACCTATTGAAACCTTTATATGCATTTCCTTGTTTCTGCATTCTCGGCTGACAGAGAAGCAGCTGGGAACCCTGAGGTGCAGGGATTCCCTGGGGTCTCCCAGCCGCCCTGGCCGCGTGGAGACCAGTGCTCCCGTGTGCCCCACCAGGGCTAGTGACTCAGCACGGCCACCAAACCTCCTCCTGGCCCAGCGCGGCCTGCTGGGGTGGGAGCCGCCGCTGTGGTGACCTGAGGAACGGGGCTGGGGGTGTGTGCCCCCAGAGGGTGGCAGGACCCAGAGAGGGACTCGGAAACTGCCGTTAGACAGCCCTGCACGGACATTAAAACCAGACCTCGGTGTTAAGCCCTGCGCCTTCCGCTCCTGCCCCACAGTCACCCAGCGCCAGGGCAGCGTCCCTCTCAAGAGCTGGGTGCTGTGGCCTCCAGGTTGGTCTGAAGGGCTGCACAGAGCTGAGCGAGGCAAAGGAGGACGCCCAGCTCTGGGGACAGCTGGGTGCATTCTGGGCTCTGGCGTAGTGGAGGCAGGCCCCTGCACCACCGGGTGTCTGCAAGGTCACTCCATCCTGCTTACGTGAGGGTGGGTCGCGGGCCGGGTCCTAAAGCCCGAACCTGTGCCGGTGTGAGAGCACCTGCTGGACGCCCACCCTCCCTCCCGCCGTCGGGTGCCCAGGTGTGACTGCAGGAGCCTGGCCTGAGCCTTGGGCCACATCTAGGCTGTTTATGGAACACTTCCCCCAGCCACACTGGGAACGGGCCACTTCCCAGTGCCCGGTGGTCCACAGGGCCTGTGAGTGTGCGTGCCACTGCACCGTGGGGAAGTGGGGCCACAAGTGGCCCTGGCTGGTGGCGGGAGCCAGGGGCTGGGCAAGAGAGCGGGCCTGGTGCAGGTGAGGCCTCTGGGACCCAGACCCGGGGGTAGCCCAGGGGGGCGACTTGTGGGCCAGAAGGCAGGTAGGGGTTAGGAGAGAGGCGGCGGGAGCACGGGGCATGTCCTCCAGCCACACCTCGCCCAGGGCGGGACGTGCGGCTATGGAGCCAGAGAACACAGAGCCTCGGGTTGGGGATGTGTGAGGGGAACCCATGGGGGGTGGCCTCACCGACCGCCAAGCCTCCACACGGGCCTCGAGGTGCCCCCCAGGTGGGAGGGGCAGTCACGTGGGCGCAGTGCCACCCCTAGGCCCAGCTCCGTAGGGCAGGTCTCCAGCCCGGTCGAATCACCTCCTCCAGGGAGTTTCTCCAGCTGGGCTGGGCCAGCTGTCTCCCCGCCTCCCCGCTGCCCCCAGCGCTTCCTGCAGGGACCTGTCAGAGTGGGAACCAGCAACGTCCTTGCTGGGGAGCGGGAGACCGGCCCCCACTGTTACCTCCATCTAGAGCCTGAGACAGGGCCTGGGCCTGCCCTGCCCTCCCCGGCCCACTGCAACCCCCGCCCCGCGTTCTCCCTGTGGGCGAGCGCCGCCTGCCCCAGGGCCCCAGCGCCCCAGCCAGGCCTGAATCCAGAAGGGACTTGGGGGTTTGGATGGAAGGCCGGGTCCGCTTAGTGGGGGTCTCCCCTGGCCCAGCGCAGCCTCAGCTTTCCCAGCTGCAGCCGCCGCGGGCACGTGGAGGAAGGCAGGCTTCCTGGTAGGACGCCTGGGAAAGGCTGGCTTCCCCAGCCCCAGGGCCTGCGGGGGTTCTCTCTGAGGAGACCTGGGGGCGGAAGCCTCCAGAAGACTGCTCCCCAGCCTCCCCCACGCCGACTGGGCCCGGGATCCCCTTCTCTGGACCCAGGATTGCCTTCCCTCCCACCCAGCCACCCTGTACTCTGCGATGGGCACATGCCCATGGCCCTGAGCTCAGCCCCGCATCTTCCAGGGTGAGGAGACGTGCAAGGCCCTTCCTCCTCCGGAGCCTGCTTCTCTCACCTCCAGGGTCACCTGGGCCTGGGCCCACCTCCTCTCCTGCCCCGTCAGTCACTGGGCTGAATCCCTGCTGCCGCCAGCATCCCCAGCCCCAGCATTCTGGGCAGGAGGCCGAGATGAGGGGTCAGGGCCGGAATCCAGCCCCAGAGTCTGCAGCTGCTGCTCCTTAGACCCCGGGCGGTGGCAGGTCCAGACAGCAACCTGCAGACAGGTTCTGGGTCTCTGGGGCCTGGGGACAGAGATGACCTCTGCGGCCATCAGGCGCTGGAGGGCCCAGCCAGCCACGCCTTGTCACCAGCCTCCCAGAAGCCTGGGCTCCCCGGCACTGAGATACCTGGTGTGTGCAGGACCAGGAAGGAGTTCTGGGGGCTCTGTCACTGCGCCTCTCCCCTAAACCGCCTTGGAGTCTAGTCTGGCCACAAGACCTTGGCCAGTCCCTTAAAGCTCTCTGAGCCTGCTTCCCCAGCTCTAGGATGGAGCTGGGCAAGATCGGCCTCTTGCGGGCAGTCGGGGGTGCTGGATGCATGTATTGACACCGGCCCCAAATCGGCAAGTGCTTCTACCCCTGGGCCCCCCACGCGGGGAGGTGGGGCAGGGCTTGTCCGGCCACAAGCCGTCAGTGTCAGAGTCACGGCGGCGCCCGCAGTGCCCAGCCAAGGGCACCAGGCCAGGCCGCTGCGCACTTGGGGGCCTTACAGAAAGTTTAACACTCATGAAAAATTATCTCCGAAATGCAAAAAGACAGCAAGATCAAGGTGCATGAAGATGTAATAGAGGTCTGCGTAGTCAACATGATGTCAACATTTTTAAAAAATTTAAAGAGAAAAGTCCATTATTCTTATGAACAATTTTTCCGGGTAGGTTTTGTTCCCTTACTTTTTAAGTTCTTCTCACTATACTCAATGTAGACGATTGTAAATTAAATTAATTCCTTGTAACTAAAAGTATCCAAAGTCGAACAACATGATTTTCTTTTGAGTAACGTTTCCCGGAAAAGCAGCTCTGAAGGAGGGATGTGCCACAGGTCAAGTGCTTGCTGCAGCGGCAGCTGCGGCCCCACGAGCTCGAGGGCAGGACCTTGACAGCTCGGGGCCAGCGGACTCTGCGCTCCCGGCCCTGGGCCCAGACTTGGGCAGGGCAGGAAGGGACCCGGCCTGGCCCTGCTGCTGCCCCAGGGCTCCTGCGGCTGCTTCTGAGGGACCTTTCTTCTCCGGGGCCTGGGGAGGACGAGCCTGGAGTAGGCCGGCAGACCTCCCTCCCCCAAGAACGGGGCTTCGGAGCTCCCCCAGCACCCCTCTCCCAGGCCTGGCGTCTGGGTTCTCCGGCCCAGGCTTTCCTGGCCTGCTTCCCCACCTCCTCTGGGAAGCCTGGACCTCCCAGGCCGTCCCCGGCGGCCTTCTCTCGGCCCTGGCGGCTACTCACGGTCATAAGGTAGGGGCCACCTAGTCTCAGGCTGGAGGCCCTGAGGGCCTGAGCCGGGAACCCCACCCCTGACCCCCATCCCTGGGCCCCCAGTCATCCGGGTGCTTCTAGACCAGAGGCCAGCAGACCAGGCTCTGGCCTCCGTCGGGCAGTGCAGAGGCCTCTCAGAGCGCAGCCCGCGGGGCTCAGGAGTGACGGGGGCCGGGGGTGGGGAGACAGCGAGGTCGGCGCAGTGACCGTGGCCGAGCAGCGTTACTGCCTCTGACGGAGCGGTGGGGGCCCTGGCCTCTGCCCCAGCCATCCAGCCTCCCCTGGAGGTGGCCCGCCCGCTCGGTGCCTGGGGCGACCCAGCCCGGTTCCCCACCTGCGCTCCGCCCTTCTAACTGTCCGGCGTGTGTGTCTCTGTAGCTCTGGTTCCCCGCCCTCCCCTGACATCCCGCTGGCCCCCAAGACCTGTGGGTTCAGCCAGCTTGCATGGCCCCCAGGCCTGCAGACCCCCGAAGGCAGGGCGGGTCTGGAGTGTCTGGTGCCATCTTTGCCCAGGTCAGAGCAGGACCCAGCCAGGGCTGCCCTCCACGCTCTCGGGGGAAGGAGCACGGAGGCCCCAGCACGACCCGAGCCCCACATGTGTTTTTAACTCTCTGGGGTGAGATTCCGTTGGAGCAGCTGCTCTGTGCTGCCTGGACGTCCACCCCTCCCCAGTCTCGGAGGCCGGAGAGGCTCTGAGAGGCTCCCTGACTCCTGCGAGGGATCCCAGGGTCTGCTCCAAAAATGTGTCGGGGTGGGGGGGTGGGGGCTGAAGGTGCCCCGTCTGGGAAGGCTGCCTGGAGGAGGTGGCTCTGGGTGGGCCCAAGAGGGGAAAAGAGCCTCCAGGACTCTGGCTCCAGGGTAGGCACTGGGCGGGCAGTGTGGGTCCCGCTCAGCTCCCTCCAGCTTCCCCTGCAGAGTCCAGACCACAGGAAGAGCTGGGAATGGCCAGGAGGCCCCCCCTCTCCGCGGTGCTGTCAGCCCCCACCCCAGCCCTGGGGGCCAAAGCGCCCATTCCCCACCCCCTCCCCTACCCCAGGTTTTGGGGCGTGGTCTGCCGGGCCTGTGGCCCTTGCTGGCGGGGGACACTCTCTGGACCCTCCACCTGGCTGCAGGACCCGGAGGACTAGGGCCTGGCCACTGGGTGGGTCTGCGCTGGGGGCCCTGCTCAGACCTGGAGCGCCCACCTCTAGCTGGGCAGCCGTTGCAGGCAGCGCTCCAGCCGCCCCAGAGCCCTGGCAGCCTGGCCACACGAGCAGAGGCGGTGGGGGCGCAGGACGCCCCCTGGTGGCCACTAGGGGCTGCGGCAGGCGCCCTGGAGGGAAGTCAGCCCGGCCCCTGTAGGTGGGAGGGAGGGAAGTGTCCCCACCCAACCCCCGCAGCTGCTCCTCCCACCTGCCTCCCAGGGTGGTACTGTCCCATCACCACGCCAGCCTCCCAGGCACTGACTCCCCTGCCTTCCGCCGGCGCCTACGGGTCTCTGCCCGCCTGCCTGCTCACCTGCCTGCCGGCGCTGGACTGGGGCTGAGAGCAGGTGGCTGCAGTGGGCACACTTGTGGGGACAAATGAGCCACGTGGGGGCACGCGGCAGGGGCACCTCCAGGGGCCAGGGTGTGTGGGCATGGGAAGGGGCTTCCGGACTGAGCTGGGCCTGCGGTGGAAGGAGCTAGAACGGGAGAGGTGGCCTTCGAACCCCAGGGCCACCTCCCAGAGGCCAGGCATGGCGGTCCTTTCTGCCCCAGGGGCCAATCCAGACCCTCCTCCTTTGAGTTGGTGGCCTGCCCGGCATCTGCGTCCTGAGAGCCTGCCACCGGACCCTCGTGCGGGTGGGGCGTGGGCTGTGTTGGGACAGCTGTGCCTGCCCCCAGGCCTGTGCATGGCCCAGGGGGAGGGGCGAGCGGGTCCCCGTCACCTGCTTCTGCCACCGCCGGCAGGGGAGTGCCCTGGCTGTCCTGAGGCTGGGGGAAGCCCTGTTTCCAGAGCTGTCCTCTCCGGAAGTGGCTCCAGGCGTGGCCAGCCGGGACCAGCACATCCAGGCACCACTCAGGCCACGGGTCACCCCGTTTCCTATAAGCCCACGGCCTCTTCCATGAGCCTGTTTCCCCATCTGTGACCTTGAGGGGTCAGCCCCGGAGGGACTGTCATGGGGAGTGGAAGCGACAGAGCTCAGAAAGCAGCAGCAGGGGAGTTCTGGTCGTGGCGCAGCGGAAATGAATCCGACTAGGAACCGTGAGGTTGTGGGTTCAACCCCTAGCATCACTCAGTGGGTTAAGGATCCAGCATTGCTGTGAGCTGTGGTGTAGGTCGCAGACGCGGCTCGGATCCCGCGTTGCTGTGGCTGTGGTGTAGGCCGGCAGCTGTAGCTCCAATTCGACCCCTAGCCTGGGAACCTCCATATGCCGCGGGTGTGGCCCTAAAAAAGCAAAAAAAAGGTAGAGACAACAGCCGCAGGAAGGAGGACAGTGATGTGGTGACCGGGACACAGGCTCGGGAAGGGCGGCCTGCCTGGGTCCGAGGCTGGCTTGCCAGGCCTGATTGCGGAGCACAGGTGCCCGGCCCTCTCCCTGCCCCCACCAGCCCCCGCCCCAGCTGCGGGTGGGCAGCAGGTCATCCCTTCCAGGTCCTTCCTGAGCAGGAAACTTGCTTGGTCCTGGCTCAACCCTCGGGGTGGGGACAGCCCTGTAGAAGGTGGAGTGACCACGTGTCTCCCATTTAACATGAAAGTCTCATGACCCAGGAAACCCCTCATTTCTGGACAGATGGCGTGGCCGGTGGCCCTTGCTAGGGGCTCCCCGGGCCACAGGCCTTCCTGTGGCGCAGCCCCCCGCCCCCGCGTCTGGGCGCTGCCCCCGGAGGGCAGCTGTGTCTGTGCCCAGGGCGGCCTCGGGCGTGCCCTCCTCCCCGCGCCCCAGTCCCTCTCTCGCCCTGACTGCTGCGTCTCAGGTCTGGAAGGTGACAGCTGCGGGCACCTGGGGGAGAGGGAGGGGACCCCACAGTGTAGACTTGGGACTTCCCTGCAGGGGACCTGCTTCCTGCCAGAGCAGCAGAGGTTGGCTTCCCCCAGGCAGCTGACATTCCAGAAGGCGCTGCTGTCCAGCCAGGGACACAGGCGCGGCCAGCCAGAGGCCGGGAGGGAGTCCGTCCAGGTGGGCAGGCCTGGCCTTGGGCAGCCAGACACCAGGTCCGTGCCACTCCCCGTCCGCCCCCAAAGGACTCGGCCCTGCTCAGAGGAGCCCTGCGTTCTGAAGCACTTTCCCGCCTGCCAGAAAACAAAAGGGTCTGAGGCCTCTTGCAGCCGTGCCGCCAATCTCCGGCCCCCCAACGCCCACCTCGGGGGCACAGGGCCCCCAAGCCCCCAGGGTTCAGCCTCTGAGACCTGAAGCAGGCCCCGGTGCCTTGGCACATCCAGCGCGGGGCCTGGCCCCCTGCGTTCTGTCCAGGGCACTCGGGAGGCGGCCTCCAGGTGGGTGGTGGTGCAGCCTCAGCCAGGCCACCCAGGTAGGAGTGGGGGCACCTCAAGGTGGGGTGTCCAAGAGCAGTGCCAGCCCAGCACACGCACAGGCCAGGGGTCTGAGCTGAAGACACAGGCCAGGAGAAGCTGGGCGGGGTGGGGGGGCTGCAGCCGTTGCAGAGGCAGGATGGGGACGCGGTGGCCACTCTCTCCGGGGGCTGGTGGGAAGCCAAGTGCTTGCTTTGACCGTCCCTAGAGTCCAGAAGCCCCGGCTTCCTAGAGGAGAATGAACTTTAGCCAGAACCCCATCTTGTCCCAGGCCAAGAAAAAGGAGTCCATCCGTCACACGAGAAATAAGAGCGTCTGCAGTCCTTAAATAGATTTATGGAAATGGTTTTGAATCATAGCATTTAGAAAATAAAAATAATCTCAGTACATAATATACCCTCCATTATATACTTTTCTTCTCCCACAGAAGCTGTTTTTGTGCATGTGTAGTCCACTGTTGAATAGCAATTGGATTTTATCCTATAAAAGAAGCAGTAGGTGTGTCATCTCTCTAAAAATAAAACTGCAATCGTCATTGCAATGTGAAGCCTGAGATTTAAGCCTGAGGAGGTGTCTGTGCTGGGGCCTGGGGCCACTCCGGGGTCTGAGGGGGCGGACCGGGGTCCCAGGGGCGCGGAGAGAAGGAAGGGGGGGCGGACTGGGGTCCCAGGGGCGCGGAGAGAAGGAAGGGGGGAGTGGCAGCCGGTGTGTGCAACACCCGGGGCCGTCAGCCCCCACAGAGCCGCGGCCTAAGAAGCTGGGCAGCTCTGCCGGCCGCCCGAGCCCCCCATCAGCTGGGGTGCCGGGGTGGGCAGACAAGAGCAGGGCGCCTGCTTACGCAGAGGCGCGCCGGGTCTGCTTCTGCGTTTTCCCTCTGACAGAAGCGAGACGGTCCCGAGGGCGCAGAAGCAGGGAGGGTGGGGTGGCCGTGGGCTCAGGGCCTGGAGGGAAGGGACGGCCTGGTCCTTCTGGTTCGGCAAGCACTAGGGAAGCGCTGCGGGCTCTGGGGACTGGCCCCTCTCCTGCAGGCGTCCACCGTCTGTCCGGAGTGGAGTTCAGACACCCACCCCCTCCTCCTTCAAGAGCGGCCCCTTCGCTCAGGCTGAGCCTGGCAGCAGCATCTAAACAGGGCGGGGCGGCGGGGGCACAGGCGGGAGAGAGCCCACCCCAGCCCAGGCAGCCACTGGGCACCCCAGGGCCCCTCCCTGGCTGAAGCTGACTGCCTATGGGCCCCTGAGGCTGGCCTGGGGTCCCCACGGGCGGTAGGAGGCGGGGGGTGGGGGTGGGGCGGAGGCACGGGACGTTCTGGAAGTCCCTGCAGCGGCGGTGGCGGCAGCTGGATGGAACGCGGCGAAAACCCCCTGCGGCCAGTGGCCTGGACGGAGGAGGCGGGAGCAGGGGTTCCTGGCACCTCCATCCTCGAGTCCCGGGCCCCCGGCTGTGCGCCGCGCCGCGCGCCGCCTCAGACGCCGCCTCAGACGCCCGCCTTGTCGCTGCAGAAGGGCGTCACGTGGAACACGTAGCAGTGCGTGCACACGCGGACCGGCCGCACCTGCCCGTAGCGGGGCAGCGGCGCTGAGTGCGCGGAGCAGCGCGAGCAGAAGATCTGGAAGGGGGGGGGGTGAGCGGGGGGGGGGCTGCCCCCGGGCCTCACCCCCCTGCCCTGCGCCCCGCACGTCCCTCCCACCCAGCACAGGCAAGGGTGCTGGGCGAGGGCCTTCCAGCTCCCCCGTGGGGCTGGGACCCTAGGAAAAGCTGGGCAGGTCTTGGCCCCAGGAGGCCCAGCTGATGGAGGGGTCCCCGCCCCACACCAAGACGCTGCAGGCTCGTATTGAGACCCTCTGGTCCCTCCCTGTCCCCAGCTCTGAAGCGGCAGGGACCGGCCACTGCCCCATTGGACCCAGTGGGCTGGGTGCCCGGAGCCCACACCCTGTGCCCCCATGACCTCGCCAGTCCCCGGGGCCGCGGTCCTGACTGCCAGGCCTGCACACCGTCTGAAAGGTCCCCGCGACGCCCAGCCGCAGCCCCGGGGCTCGGGCCACCTACCTTCCCGCAGCTGCGGCAGTGATGCTTCCTGCGGATGACAGTGAAGGGGGCTTTGCACGCGGTGCAGAAGCCGCAGGCCTCATCTGGGACCCACTCGGGGGGGTCTGTGACAACAGCAGTGGGGACACGTCAGCCACAGGGAGCCGTGCAGGGGCGGCCGTGGGGCGGGTGGCTTGGGCTGCGCCGGGAGACTGCCCTCCCCTCCCGCCCTGCGCAGGAGGAGCCCAGCCCGGGGGCCAGAGGGGGAGCAAGCACCTCCCCAGGCCGCAGGCTCAGGAGCCCCTCTGCTCTCCAGCAGAGCTTGGCAAGGCCACCCGCCCTCAGGAGACTGGGGTCTCCTCCCCTCCCCGGCCCCCCTCACCAACCTGCTCCCGAGGGCCTGGCCCTCCCCCCGCCCCCAGCTCTCCCCACCGCAAGGGCCCGCCACCCCCGCCGCGCGAAACCCTTCGCTGGCTCCAGTGCCGCCCTGGGCAGCACGTGTCACCTCTGGCGCTGTGCGGCGAGGCCAGCTCCAAGCGACAAGTCCGGATCCTTCCCCCGGGAGGACAGTGGGGCCCTGAGGACTTCCCAGGCCTGGCACCCACTCTGACTGGGGCCAGGCCGCCCCTGGGAGCCACTTCCGGGAGGGGCTGCATTGGCAGCCCGTGGAGGGGACGCGCCCCATCTGTGGGCCGGGCCACTCCAGACCTTGAAGTTCATTCTTTTTGAGCCTCCTTGAGCGGGGGCTTCCGAGTTCCCCGTGCGCCTTTATCTGGAGCCCGCATCCAATGTGCAAAGAAGGGCGGAGAAGACAAGGCTCGGGACACTCAGGTGCCGCCGGGTCACCCCCGGGGGTCCTGGCGAAGGCAGCCTCACCGCAAACCCCGTCACCAGGCCGCAGAGGGAGCCCCCGAGGCGGGGCTGGCAGGGCCCGAGGCGGGGAGGTGCGCGGGGCGCCGTGACCGCCAGCCTCCGTGACTACCAGCCTCCTCCTCGGGTCACGGCCAGCCCCGCCAGGCCCGCCTCGGGGGCTGTCCCAGGGCCTCTCCTGTCGCTTCCAAAGGCCTTGGCTGCCCCACCCCCCGAGACGTGTTGCCCGGGCCCCCGACCCGCTCTGGGTGTTCCCGCCCTGATGCCAAGCCACCGGGCCCCCAGTGGCCACTCCAGGCTAACGCGGGGTGGGGTGTCCCCCGGAGCTCATAAAGCCGGAGCCCCTGTGGCAAAAGCCCTGCACATGAAGCCCTTCCTGCGGCGCAGGCGAATGCGGGCAGGTGTGCGCCTGTGTCCCGGGACCAGCCACCTCCAGCCGCGGCCAAAGGCCTTGAGTCTGGCACCTCCTTGCTCCCAACACCCTCTCCCGTGCCCCCCAGGAGGAGATGTTCTATGTTGGGCCCAAGGTTGTGTGGCCTCAGCCTAGAGGGCCTGAGCCCACGTGGGAGCTCCCGGGACGTGTTGGAGTAGGGGGCTCCCGCCCCCCCGGAGCCACACGCCGGCCGGCCTCTGGGGGGGGGCCCCGCTGCAGGAGCACTGCCTGTGTGGAGCCTGCAGTCCGGGGCAGGGAGGTGGAAATGTCCAGAAGGTCCCCACTCCCTGCTCGTGAGTGGCACTCCGGCCCCCAGCCCCCAGCCCCCCACGCACCTTCCAAGTCCCCGTCTCGGGTCTTGGCTGCGAGTTCGGAGGACGACAGGGCCTCCTGGCACAGGGCGCAGTCCTCCAAGGCTGCAGTCCGCAGGGTCTGCGTGACTGGAGGAAAGAGGGTGGCCCCTGGGGTCGACGGCAGTACACCTGGGTGCTGCCAGCAGGGGGAGGGCAGACACGCCGCCGGCCCACGGCCCACGGGTGGAGCGAGTCACCGCAGGCCCCGCCCACCACCCCTGCAGGCTGGGTGAGGACCTTTGCGTTGTCTGTGCGTGGTCAGGGCCCCACGGACCGTGACCCCCGAGGCAGGCAGGGAATCAGGCCTGACCACGGCCCGAGGCCCACCCCCACCCTCCCTGACGTGACATTCCAGGAGGCGGCCCGCCCAGAACTCCCGGCGGGTGGGGGCAGTGTGGCCGGGCCGTTTGGACTCGGGGAGGCACAGCCGGGTTGGCGCCCAGGACAGACTTCTCCGGGCAGTGGCCTCGGGGTCCCGAGGCCCGTGACGTGGGCCTCTCGGCCCCCCAGCAGCCCACCGGGAAGGTGCCGGGTCATGGAAAAGCCAGGTGGCCCTGCCGGGGCCGTCTCGCCTGGGCCCACGAGTGCGGACCCCCCGGAGGCGGTGGACAGGCCTGTCCCGAGCAGGCGCTCACCCTTCTTTAGCTTCTCTTTGTCGTCTGTCTCTGGCTTGGTGGCCATAACCTGGAAGAGGGTCTTGAGAATACTTCTCAGGTCGCTGGCGTAGTTGGTCTGCAGCTGGTCGGCCACGCCTGGGGGAGGGTGGCCGGGGGAGGGGGTCAGGCCCACCAGCGACAAGAAGAGGCCGCCCAACCCCCGGGACAATTCCTTTTGCAGAAGCAAAAGCTCAGGAGGCCAGGGAGGCGGCGGGCCGGGGGCGGGTGGAGAGCAGCCCACCGGGCGGGCATCACTTTCACTCACGCAGTTGTGCTGAGGGTCACAGCCACCCCACTAAGCGGCCCTGGCCCATCGCTGAGGGACAGCCCAGAGCCCCCAGCTGTGCCCACCCCCATGGCAGCACAGTCACCCCACAGGCACCTGGCATCAAGACACACCCCTCTCCTCGCAAACACTGGGCCCCGAATAGCCTTGGGGCTGGAGCGGAGGGTGGACCCTGCCCAGACGTGGGGCCGGCGCCCAGCTCCTCTGCGGCCTCCGCAGGAGGACAAGGCTTCCCCGCTCTCGCTGCTTCAGCCTTTCTCTGTGAAAAGCGAAGCTGGCCCTCAGGGGGTGACGGGGCTGCCACTTGGAGCAATGCAAGGGACTAACCGCACAGCCCACCAGAAGAGGACGCCCTGGGACCCATCACGGCGGCGACACTGCCCTTCCGGGGTCCTGGCACATTAGCGGCTGTGCTGAGCGCCCGCCAGGCATGTGCGCCTCAGTCCCACAGCAAACCCATGCAGCGGGTTCTGAGAGGTGTCCAAACAGAAGCGCGGAGTCACCGTGACTCCTGGTCCCACCTGCCCGGCTGGGGCTGTGCCTGGGGGGCCCTCGGCCGTGCTAAATGACCCCTGGGATCCTAACTCTGACTCTGCAGCATCCACCAGTCCACGGCCGCCCCACGGCCGCCCCTTGCCCCTGCCCAGCGCGAGGAGCAGGTGCGAGGCCAGGAGGGCAGAGAAATGCCCGCCGGGAGCTGGGCCCCGGGACGAGCACTGTCTGATCAGGGCCACGGGCGGAGGAGGGACCACACCGCGTACGGCTGCGCTCCCGAAGCGTCTGAATGCATCAGCTACTCAAAACACACGACACTAAAGGCAAGTGTTAAAGCCACCGCTTGTGTCCACTCCCCTCCCTGAATTCCTCACCCCCTGCCGCTCCCTGTCCCCACAGAAGGACACGAAATCAGTCAGAACGCACCACGAACCCAAACCACAAACTGAACAGAACCTCCCAGTGTGGGCAGCCGAGGCCGCTGGGACCAGAACGGGGGCACCCGGCCAAGGATGATGGTCCCCTCACGGGCCATCCGGCCTGTCGCAGGCCTCGGGGACCAGGAAATGACTCGCTGAGGAAGGCCCAGGCAGGGCTGGCGCCACCAACACCCCACACCAGCGGGGATCCTCTCGCACCCGCGCCAGCCACTCCCTAAAGCCCGAGGGTTCCCGGGCCCCGACGCGGCACCTGAAATGCAGACGAACAGCCGGTGGATGAGGTCGTGGCTGCCGTGGAACCGCGCGCGGAGCTTCTCTCTGGTGGCCTCGGGGGCCGCGTCCGGCCCAGCCTTGTCCGAGGGGCAGGAATCGGCCGTGGAGCCGCTGTGCAGAGAGGGGACACGGGGCTGGGTCAGGGCGGGGGGACACAGACTCCGCTCGGGGCTCCCGGGCCCCGCAGCGCCCCGGGCTTCGCACCAGGAGCGACTATCTCCCCCGCAGGCCCGGCACCGGCTCAACCCTGTGCAGTGGGCGGTCGGGCCCCCAGAGCCCCCCGGAACCTGCAAACGCGACCTTCTTCGGAAAAAAGGTCTTCGCAGCTGCTCTCAGGGCCAGATCTTGAGAGGAGACCGTCCCGTGGCCCGAATCTAACGACAGGGTCTTTACAGAGGACGGGAGAGGAGCCTCAGACACGCGGGGCGGGCGGCGAAGGACCACGGCAGGGAGCACGGGTGATGCGGCCACAAGCCGGGGACGCTGACGAGCCTCCGGGCCGGCTGTGGCCGTCCCACTGTGACAGAACAGATCTCGGTTGTTTGAAGCCCTGGCCTAAGGGGCTCTTTCACTAAGACCTGGTCTTCCGGCGTCACCACGCCCCCCTGCCCACTGCCTGTTGCTCCGAGCAGTGGCCGCGCTGAGCCGATACCGAGCCGGGCGCCCACCTGCCCTGCTCCGGGGGGGTGTCTACTGACCCTCCAATTCTTAAATCATTTCTCTCTCATCTTCGATTCATTTTGTTCTACTTTCTGGGATATTTCCTCCTCTTTCTTTCAATTTTCCCTTTGACATTTTTGCTGCCAGGTTTTCAATTTCCTGCTCTCTCTGTTGTTTCACGGATGCAGAATCTTTTATCGACCTAGAACATGCATCACAATTTTTAGAGTTGCCTTCGCTGGCTCACGTGATCTGTTTTCCCTTTTCTGCAGGGAAGCTGGTTTTTCCACACCCCCGACTTGCCTCCAAAGCACGCGATCCCTGTCTCGGAGAGAGGCACCAGCACGCTGCCTGGCATGGGTGGGAGAGCAGGCACCCTCCCGTCGCCGTGGGAGTGTAAACGGGTGCAGTGACTTCAGAGAGCTGCTTTGGTCTCATCGGCGCGAGGCCCGCCCGCTCCGCAGCCCGGGGCCTGGGGCCCCCACACACCCAAACTCCGCCGTGTGCAGCCATGGACGTGACAGAATCTTCAGGGCCATGGTCGGCCTGACCCAGGAGGGTGAGCAGCCCTGGCCCCTGGCGGACGTGGACGACTCCCACACTGTGCGCTCCCCACCCCGACACACACACAGCAGTGACACGCACAGCTGCCCGAGGTCTCGCTTAGCGCCCCTCCCTCGTGTAAACCCACCGGAAGCCCGGAGATGTCACGCACCTGACAACTGGGTGCAGGGCCGGGGGCAGGGCGGGGGACCCAGCCTGGCATCGTGGTCCCCTCACTCTGTGAAGGGGCGGTGCATGGGCGTGCACTTTCCTGGCGTGCTCCAGTGATGCGAACTTTCGCTTGGAACACTGACTGTTTCAGCGAACAGGGAGGTGTGATGGGAGCCAGGTGAGGCCGGGCTTGCTGCCCATCAGGACCCCCCGGTGATCCTAGCTGCCCCCAGACTGCCGGGCTTCCAGAGACAAAGCCCCTAGCTGCCCGCATCCTGGGAGCTGAGTAAAGAAAGAGGACGCGATGTCACTGTCCAGGGTGTCAGCTTCCATCAGTACCCCCAGCCTCAAGTCACAGCCTCCCCCAAAAGATTTGAAAGCAGGGACCCGGGCATTACACGCCACGCTCACAGCGGCGTTCCTCACGAGAGCCAAACGGTGGAAACACCCCAAGCGCGCATCACGAACTGCAGGGATAAAATGTGGCCCGGCCACACAGTGGGGTACTATTCCGTCTTAAAAAGAATAAAATTCTGACACCTGCTGCAATACTGATGAACTTTAAAGATACTGCGCCAAGTGAAATGAACCGATCAGAAAAAGGACAAATACTCTGTGGTTCCGCTTACACGAGGTCCCCGGAGGAGTCAAATTCACAGAGACAGAACGCAGAACAGAGGCTGCCAGGGGCTGGGGGCGGGGGGCTAATGGGGACAGAGTTTCCATCTGGGATGAAGAAGAAGTTCTGAGATGAGAACAGAAGAAAAGGAACCAAAAGGTCTAAGTGGTGGAGTTCCCGCTGTGGCGCAACGGGACTGAGGTTCAACCTCCTGACCTGCACAGTGGGTTAAGGATCTGGCGCTGCCGCAGCTGCGGCACTGGTCGCAACTGAGGTTCAAAGCTGATCCCTGGCCCAGGAACCCCCTATGCCATGGGGGATCCGGAAAAAGAGAAAAAAAGTACAAAAAAATAAAAAATAAAGTGGCAAAAGAGGGCTGATAGAGTCAGCATCAGTACAACAGATTGCGTGAATGCACGCAGAAACAACTAAATTACACACTTTTCAAATAGTACACACACACACACACACACACACACATTTCTGGCACCCCATGGCATACGGAGCTCCCAGGCCAGAGGTCAGATCCGAACCCCAATTGCAACTTTTACCACAGCTGCAGCAACGTGGGATCCTTAACTCCTCGTGTGGGGTCGGGGACTGAAACTGCGTCCCAGCGCTCCAGAGACGCCACAGAACCCGCTGTGCCACAGCAGGAGCTCCTCAAATCGTATATATTTTTTAATGATTTAGAGACTGAAGTAAGTTGATTCACAAGGTTGTTAGCTTCAGGTGTACAGCAAAGTGACACACTTTTAAGGGTGAACTTTATGGTGTGTATGTTATACACCAATAAAGCTGTTACTGTTCAAGACCCAGTTATATTAAGACATGGTAACAATAGACTGAAAATGAAAATAAGAAACAACCCTATTTGCAATAACATCAAAAAAGATTTAAATATTTGGAAGTTCCCATCGTGGAGCAGTAGAAATGAATCCAACTAGGAACCATGAGGTTGAGGGTTCGATCCCTGGCTTTGCTCAGTGGGTTAAGGATCCAGCGTTGCTGTGAGCTGTGGTGTAGGTCACAGATGCAGCTCAGATCCCATGTTGCTGTGGCTGTGGTGTAGGCCGGCAGCTGTAGCTCTGATTAGACCCCTATCCTGGGTACTTCCATATGCTACCGTGTGGTCCTAAAAAGCAAAAAAAAAAAATTAAGTATTTGGAATAAATTTAACAAAAATTGCAAGAGAGGAGTTCCCTGGAGACACAGTGGGTTAAGGACTTGGTGTTGTCACTGCCATGGCGCGGGTTTGATCCTTGGCCTAGGAATTTCCAAATGCCAAGAGCACAACCAAGAACACAAGGAATGAGATATATATATATATATATATATATATATATATATATATATGCTGTATATATATATTCAGTCATATACACATGACCGAATCACTCTGCTGTACACCTGAAACTAACACAACATTGTAAATCAACTATACTCCAATGTAAAATAAAAATTAAATGAAAAAGGAATAAGTGAATGTGCTTCCTGCACTCAGTTACAAATTCATATTCAAGAAATAGCTCAACCTAAATGCCCATCAACAGTGGGTCGAATCAGTAAATTAGGTCACAATCATACAATTTCCACGGAAGATAGTTAATGAGGCTGAAATGCTGAAGTTTTAACTAAAAAGACAGCTGCAGGTGGCGGGGGCAGACACCGCAGTTACCACCGCCTCCGGAGGACAGCGTGGCCCCCCCCCCACCAGGGGTCCCCGAACAGGCACCACCTGTGGCTCCAGTCACCTCAGAGGAGGGCACTGCGACCCAGCACTACCTGTTGTTGCTCTGACCCCCCTGGGAACTCACACACCCTGCTGCTGCCACTGCCAAACGCTCCGGACAAGCCAAATGCTTGTCCATCTGCATAAGGCTCATCACCCTCCCCAGGAACCAGGAACTAGGCGTAGCCCGCGCCACCTTCCTGCAGGTCCTTGCTGCTGTTAAAAGCCAGGCACCGACTACTAGCCCTGCCCGCTGCCTCCTTCTCCCTGGACGCACACCCAGCACCCTGGGGATAACGGCCTGCTCACACTGAGGAGACGGCAAAAATTCAAACTCCCACACCCAAAAGAAACAGTGAACCCTCACAAAATCCAAAGGGGTGCTCTCGCATAGAAGTAGCCCCCCAAGACTACAGTTTGGCTTCCCTAAATTCACAGAAAAAGAAAAACATCAGCAAGATGAAGAAGCTCAGAAAGCATTCCCAGTTAAAGGAACAGGAGAGTTCACCTGAGGCAGCAGAGAACCAGACCTCTGCGGTCTGATGGACACTGAATTCAAAAGGGAGGTAGTGAAGATACTGAAGGAGTTAAGGCTGAATATGAACGAATTAAGAGCGGAGATAAAAAGTAATGCAGATCCCATTAGAAACGAACTAGAAAATACAAGAAGGAGCACAGAAAAATGATAAAATTCATTTGCAGAGATGCAAACTGACCTAAAGGTACTAAAGAGCAGAATGAATAATGCAGAGGAATGAATTACTGACTTGCAAGATAGATTAATGGAAATCACCCAGTCAGGACGGCAGAGAGAAAACGAAATGGAAAAACACGAAAGCAATAAACATCAGGGCTGTCACAGGTCTGGAGATGAGGCGGTGGGAGATACTGTCAGGGAAAAGCGGTAACCCTCCAGCTATTAACTCCATTGTTAATACTCTTATTTATGGATAAGCTGCTGTTTTCCAAAGTGTCTTCTAGGATCAGGCAGCACTGCTGTGATCAGAAGAGCAAGTGTCACTGAGGACAAGAAGCGTCCAGAGGGCTGCCCGGGCTGTTTCCAGGCGGAGGGGAGGGCAGCACCCTGGGCCCAGCTCCGCAGCTCAGTGCCCCCGGCAAAGCCCTGGAGCCTGGCGAGCCTCTGGACTATGAGCCGCTGCTGGCAGCTGCTCGCTGGTAAGAAGCCAGGGGAGGCGGTGAAGCCTGCGGCTCCCGCTGCGCCATAAAAAGGCAGGAACTGGTCCAGGGCCTGAGGCTGCCCGGCAGGTGGACGGTGGACCAGGTTGCAAACTGCCCTCCCCTGCTGCTCTGCAGAGTGGGGCATGGTGTGTGCGCTGCCTGTGAACGTGTGCATGCATCTGTGTGTGTGTGTGTGTGTGTGTGTTGGGCGTACGGATGGAAAGAGAGCCAGAGTCCCCGTAAAGAGGCTGCTCCCAGGCAGAAAAGTCAGTTGGTGCTGCCCCGGGAGCCCTGCTGGGCTTGGAAGGGCCACGGGAATGAAATAACAGAATTCCGGGGCTGGAGCCCAGGATATCACCGGGGCCTGAGCTTGGGGCCCATCCAGGCCAGCCCACCCCTAGGGGCAGGTGGGGGGGCATGGTTCGGGCACCAGGAACCCCAGGAACACTGCCAGGGCTCCCTTCCAGAAGGATCCGGTGGGCAGCTGCTACTCAGACAGGGCGGAGGCGAGAAAGAGCCCCCGGGGGGGGCCAGACCATGTGTGGCCCCCAAGAGCCCCGTTCCATTGGGGTGCCACGTGCATTGGTGAGAAGCGGCTGGGGTCCAGCGGGTCCATGCCCAGGGTGAGGGCAGGACCGCTGAGGCAGAGACGTGGACGGAAGGCAAGATACGGAGGGAAAGACAGCCGGGAGAGGCCGAGGCTGGAGAACAGGGGGCACCCCCCCCCCCAAGGAGTCCGAATCGTCACCCATCACAACTATCCAACCACTCCACATTCAATCTGATGTTCACCTGGATGTCAAAAATCCAGCACCTTCTGTGACCAGTGCCCAACTGGATTCAGCTCCTGTCACTCTCTCTGTTTTACAAAAGGCAGCAAAATTCCTGGCGACAACCCAGTTAGGTTTGAATCACTGCGAAGTGTCATTTTTTCTAGTAGTAAAATACAATTTAACTCTTAAAAAGTTACATCAGGAGTTCCCGTCATGGCTCAGCAAAAAGGAATCTGACTAGCATCCATGAGGACGAAGGTTCGATCCCTGGCCTCATTCAGTGGGTTGGGGATCCAGTGTTGCTGTGAGCTGTGGTGTAGGTCTCAGACTCGGCTTGGATCCTGCATTGCTGTGGCTGTGCTGTAGGCCGGCAGCTGTAGCTCCGATTAGACCCCTAGCCTGGGAACCTCCGTATGCCACGGGTGCGGCCCTAAAAAGACAAAAAAAAAAAAAAAAAAAAAAAAAAAAAAAAAAAAAAAAAACCAACAAAAACCAGTTACATCAATACCAAAGTCAGGGCACAGCATCAAAGCAAACTTTTCAAAGCGCATTCTTGAAAGCCACCCTTGAACAAGTATCTGATTCCACTGTCAGAGTAGAAAAAAAAAAATGGCTTTTCGATAGAAAAAGAAAAGGACTCTGTCATCCTGAAGTTCTGGGAATCTGTGAAATAAGAAATAACAGCTTGGAGAAGCTAATAGCATCACAAGGTGTTTCCTGCTACAACATCACATGGATGAATCTGGGAGCCTTTGAAACCCTTTGCAAGGACCTAATTGAGAGGAAAACAAGAAATATCAAGAGGAACGTGGGCTCCAGAGGCAAGGTTTACGTATGCGTGGATGTGGGGAAATCGAAACTTTCGAATTTGCACAATCACATACCACTTCTTCTTTTTTCTTTTTTGGTCACCCAGCGGCATACGGAGTTCCCAGGCCAGGGACCAGATCTGAGCTGCTGTTGCAGCCTAAACTGCAGCTGTGGCAACACCAGATCCTTTAACCTATTGTGTGGGCCAGGGAGGGAACCTTCACCCTGGCGCTGCAGGGACACTGCTGATCCCATTGTGCCAGAGTAGGAACTCCCACATACCACTTCTAATGAGTCATCTAGGGCTCTGCTAGCTCCTCCTTGCAAAAGACATCATCCATCCACCCTTTCAGTCAATCATTCCTGTATCCATCCATCCATCATCCACCCATCCATCATCTATCCATCCATCCATCCACCCATCCATCCATCCACCCATCCATCCATCCATCCACCATCCATCCATCATCCATCCATTCACCATCCATCATCCATCCATCATCTATTCATCCATCCATCATCCATCCATTCACCATCCATCATCCATCCATCATCTATTCATCCATCCATCATCCATCCATCATCAATCCATCCATCATCCATCCATTAATCCATCCATCAATCCATCCATCATCCATCCATCATCTGTCCATCCATCATCAATCCATCTGTCCATCATCCATCCATCCATCATCCTAGCATCTGGCTGGGAGGCAAGTGCATGCTGATGTGGGTTGAATCATGTCTCTCCAAATTCCTATGTTGATGTGCCAACCCCTAGTGCCTCAGAATGTGGCCTTATTTGGAAATACGGCTCCTGCAGATGGAATCAGTTAGAACGAGCTATTAGGCTGGGTCCTAATCCAGTATGACTGGTGTCCTTTTGAAATCAGGAAGTTTGGACACAGACATGCACATCAGGAGAGTGACATGTGACGGCAGAGACAGAGATGAGGCGAGGCATCCACAAGCCAGGGAGCACGAGGAGCTGGGGACAGGCCGGGGCAGCAGCTCCTTTGGAGCCTCGGGGGACCCTCCCTGCTGACCCCGGATCTGGGACTTCAGCCTCCAAAACCGAGACAAGCAGTTTCTGTGGCCTGTGCCCTAGTCTTGGTACTTCGTCACAGCAGCCCTGCCAACTAGCGCAAACAGGGCAGCCCAGGGCTGAGGGCCAGGCCGCCCAGCGGCAGTCCGCACAGGCACCTCTGGACGGCAGGCACGCGGATTTCTGCCGAGCAGACCGGACCCCCCTGCTTCCCTGCCTCTCCAGCCATCTGCCGTCTTTTTAATTTGGTTTAAATCAAGACAGCTCCTACTCCAGCACCACGTCCCCGCAGGACGAGCACAGGCGATGAATCCGCTCCGGGACGGGAGCACCCTCAGACCGTCCCGTCACCGCGGCACACGGCTCAGGGGCCCAGAGTGAACAAGAGAACGGGCGATGCCCAGGGAACAAGGGACTGCGAATCCACCTGGGGGCCGCTTCACTCTTCCGGCTCAATGAGCAGCTGGCAGCAACGCCTCTGGTTGCAGACGGAACGCAGCCTGGCCCACACCTGGAGACTCTGAGCAAGGCTCTGAGCAGTGAGCCCAGCTCGCCACGCCGGACACCTGCCCAAGGACACTGTGGGGTGATGAACGGGTGTTGTCAGGAGCCACTAAGCATGCAGTGACTTGTTACGCAGCACCGCTGACAAATACAACCAGGCAGATGTTATAACTGACCGAGTGGAGGCCGGCACCCTGAGTCGGGACTGAGGGCGCGTGGGTGCGAACAACGCTGGCCTGGCAGCACGCCCAGGGCCAGCCCCTGACCCGGGCAAAGCCCGGGGCCTGCGGGGGCCCACACTCTCCGTCACCCGTGGCCCCAGAAGAATCTGTCCAGGTGGACAGCAAGCGATGGCTCACCCACAGCAAGGTCACCCACACGCGCTGCACGGTACAGACACCCTCTCAGGGCACTGCGCGGGGGGCGGTCTCAGAGCCACCCCCACTGCTGACCGACGGCAGCCACAGGACCCTCGGCGGCCGCCGCACAGCCAGACACAGAGGGGTTCTCACATCTGCTGGGATACGCCCGGTCGCCACCATCGGCCACGGCCTGTCCCTGGCCGAGTCGGGGCACATTCAGCGCCCCCATCAGGGCCCGAGCGGGGGCAGCCCAGGCGGCCTGGGGCTTCCCTTCCGACCACAGACCTGGACGGAGCAGAGCCCAGTACCCAGGACCCGTCAGGGGCTGCCACCGGCAGCCGCAGCTCCTGCGACACCCCCGCAGGCCCGGAGAGAAAATCTTTTCAAACAAGAGTCAGAATGAACCTGACTCTGCTCGCACCTGCCAGCCCTGCCGCCCAGGTCACTCAGAGTCTAGGGCTGCCCGGCTATGGGGGCGCCTGTGCGGCCCTCGCTGCCAACCTCCTGTCGCACGCTCTGTCTGCTGGTTCGTCTCCTGCCACGGCCAGAAGATGTAACGATGAAACCGCTCCGCCGGTGGCGGGGGAGCCCCCAAAGTTACGCGCACGTCAAGTCCCAGAACCCATGACTGTGACCACACTGGGAAGAGGGTCTTTGCAGACCCTGAGATGAGGTCATCCTGAATTATCCGGGAGTGCCCCCAGTCCAAAGGCAGGGCAGAGGAGAGGACAGGACAGCGGCCGGGGACGGCGTGTGCGCGTGGAGGAGTGGTGGCGCCATGCGGCGAGCGGGAGCCCGGGAGCCACCAGGGCCCTCCCCGGAGCCTCAGCTGCGCTCCACTCATCCCCGCCTCCGCCTCCGCCTCCAGGCCGGCGTGAGGGCAGACCGCTGTTGCCACGGCCGCCCGTCTAGGGTCCTCTGCTGTGATGCCCACAGGACACTGATCCAGAGGCCTGGCTGCCACCCGTCCAGAGCCGGCGAGGCCCCGGGGACGGCACAGGTGCGGGGACAGGCGCTCCTCCACCGCGGTCTGGGCAGAGACAAGGACCCACGAGGGCCCCGTCCCCGACCGTGGGCAACTTCTCGCGCCTCCTGCCCCGAGAAGCCCTGCCTTTCACGACATCCGAGGACCGGGCCGCCTGGGGCCCCGCCTCACTGTGACCCGACGACGGCCAGACCCGACTCCCCATTTCTAGAACACGTCACACTGGAGCGCCTCCTTTTACAAGATGTGACTTACTTGTGTGTTATCTGCACATTCCTTTAAAAATGAAACCTGTCATGTTTTCACTTTTAATGGAAAGGCTTTCGCTGAAACCCCAGGCGTGTTCCATGTCGAACAGAGGCCATCCCTGAGGGAAAACATGCTAACTCGTCGGGCTGGGCCCTCATTTCCCAGGCAGAGCCGGGCTCTCAGCCGCCTGCCCCCCACAGACCAGGGAAGGGGCCTGGTCCTCAGGGAGGTCAGTCACCGACCAGGGGCTTGGCGGCCTGGGCGCCAGGGACAGGCACGCGGGGGCGGGGAGGGGCAGGCCCCTAAGTCTCCCAGCCGGGGCACAGGCGGGGGTGGGGACAAGAGCGACACAAACACGCCACCCTTGGGCTCCCTCGACCACGAGCAAAGCAGCAGCGTCTGCGTGTCCCCCGCACCCCACGTCACTCCTCGAGGCGCCGTGGTGCTGGGGCGCCGTGCTGGCTCTGCCGACGACCCGCCCTGTGAACCCGGGCGGGTGGCTCTCGGCCTCCGGGCCTCGCTGTCCCCTTCCCTAAACGGGGACAAGGACACCCACCCGGCCAGGCCCGGGGAGGGCTGGGGGCAAGGGGCCGAGCCAGCCTCTGACAGGGCTCCGGAGGCCGCGCTCCTCCCGCAAGATGAGCGCTCGGGAAACGGCGTGAGTCCGCAGCCGAGATCACGACTCGGTTTTCCAGCAGGGCGCCGCTGTGCGCACCCACGCTGCGGGGCCCCCTGGCTCTGGGGGCTCGGCCCCAGCTGCGTCCCCTCCCTGGGACTCCGGGGCGGCCGCTCGGCTCCTCGGGCTGTGCAGGACCCGCAGGGGCCCCGGCGAGGTCACTGAGGGCAGCAAAGACCGCACTTTGGTTCCAAACACTAAATGTGAACCAGACGCTGAAAACGAGCTCATTTCCCGTTTCCTCCGGTTCCCCGGCTTCAGCACCGATGCTGTGCGCGGATGAGCAGCCTGTATGTATGTTCTTGGTGCCTCCTGCCCTCTGCTGTCCGAGCCCGCAGGCCCCCGCTCCGCCCAGGCCACCAGGGCTCCCACCTCGGGAGGCAGAAGCAGCCATCGTGGAATGAGAATGCCACCAGTAGCTGTGCCAGCTGGGGACAGGCACCTCACAGCAGGGAGGGCTTCCTGGGGGAGGCAGCACGGCCAGGTGAGAGCTATAGCCCTGCCCATCTGTAAGTCCCCGGGGCCCGGGTGCCTAGGCCTCCACCTCCCCGACCCGGTTCTGCGGCTCTCAGCCTCTGTGGAGCCGGACCCTCGCGGCTGCCTGCCGCCCTCCCCATCTTTCCGCCACCTCCCCGGGGCCGCCTGTCCACGGCACACGCTCGCCAGCCCTGTCTCTGCCTGGACGGGGCGTCGGGGTCCATGTCCCCACAGGGCTGCCGTCGCAGCCTCTGAGAAGCGCCCGCAGCCCTCCCAACATTGGCCCCCGGGCAAGAGGGGTGTGCTGTGAGGCACAGGGCTGCGGGCCGGGACCCCACTGGCCCCTTGTCCTGCACCCCCCCCGGAGTGCCCCTGCAGTCACAGATGTCAGGCACGTCCCATCTGTAGGCTGGGGTCGAGGACGTGGACCTGCCTGGGGCGGGGCAGCCACCCAGGGACCAGGCAGGAAGCGGGGCGCTGGCCAGGAAAGGGGCGCGGGCAGGACCCCGGGAAGCCCTGGGGTTTGAGCTCAGGGGTCCAAGAGGGAACCACGGCCTGCAGTCTGGAATCGCCTGTCTGAGGGCTGAGCAGGGACAAAGGGCCACCCGATCAGCCCCCCACTGAACAAACCTCTACAGGAACAGGAACTGCAGCTTAAAACCTTCCCATAAAGAAAACCCCAGGCCCAGATGGCGTCCCTGGGGACCCCTGCCTAAGAGGTAAGGCTGGGACGACAGCAGCTCTACACAGACTCTTCTGGAACACGGAAGAAGCAGGACTGCTCCCCAGCTCACTGAGGACCGCAGCATCACCCTGACTCCCGAACTGGAAAGGGGCGTCAGCGGAAAAGCACTGCCTAACATTCCTTACGATCAGATGAAAAGTCCTTACCAAAACTGCAGCGAAACGAAGCCAACGATATTAAACCAAAAAAGGGGTAATTTTGCTATTCAGAAGACAGTCTTAGAGTGAAAAGACAAAGCCACAGACCAGGAGGAGAGATTTGCAAATCATGTCATCAGCTGAAGGACACGTATACAGTAAAAATAAAGAACTCCCCAAACTCAGTAAGGAAACAACACAATTAGAAGAAACAGCAGAAGCCTGGAGGGGACCTCCAGGCAGCTGAGCACGAGCAGCGCTCAAGGCCATGAGTCCTTCAGGAACCGCGCAGGAAAACCGCACCGCGATGCAAGCTCACCCTCTGAGAGCGGCTGGGGTGACAAAGACTGACGGGGAGCGCTGGCGAGGCCGCGGGGACCTGGAACTCTCCCTGTCTGCCGCTCCCTGTGCGGCGACTACATCCCGACAGAGCTGCTGAGAACAACTCAGAAACCCCGGCTGTGTGGCAGGCCACCCTCTCCGAAGAGCAGCAGCTGCCCCCTGCCCTGCGAGGCGCCTCGGGACCGCGCCCCCCGCCTCTTCTGCCCTCGTCCCGCGCCTGCGGCCTCCTCGGCACCTGCCACCGTGGCCCACGTCCTCCCTCCTGCCCTCCGTTCGGCGAAGGCCTGAAGGCCTGGGAGCTCTCCTGAAGGAGCCCTGGGTCCACGCTCCATCCTGAGCTTATCTCCTAACTGGACGGCTCGGCGGGTGGGGAAGGCAGGTGCCGCCGGGTGGCCCGAGGTGGGGACGTCCAGGGAGCAGGGGCAGGGCCGGGCTGGAACCAGCCTTTAGGGCCGGCGCCTGGCAGGACCATGAGGGGTGGGTGGGCTGAGGGGCGCAGGGACAGGAGCTGCCCGGTACGGCCCCCTGCAGTCACTGCCGCCTTCCTCCGCGTCCAGAGCACGCTGGGGGTCGGTGAGGAGGACTCTGGACACCGGGGAGGCCCGTCTGGAGAAGGACAGCGCTTCTCCCAGGGCCCCGCGAGCCCAGCCCTGCCCTCGGACCCCAAGCCGGGAGCCAGCCTGGCTTCCGTGTCGCCCTCTGTGAGCCAGCGCGGCCCCATCACTTTTAACGGCTGAGTTGATGACAGTCATTAGGTCTAAGCTGTTCTCCAAGAGTCTAATTAATCCCAAGCTCTCCCGCATTTCTGAGCCGCGTCTCCCAGACGCAGGACGTGGGTGGGGCTAGAGCTGGGCGGCTCCGGGACCCTGCAGGGAAGTGCAGTTCCCACGGTGGGGGAGGCTGGGTGCCTGGCAGGCGGGCAGGACCTGCTGTCAGGGTCACACAGCCGCCAGAGAGGGGTTAGGGTTAGGGCCGCCCCACGCTGGTGGTCCCCCACGGAGCCCCTTACTGGGTGGGCAGAGTTGTAGCTCACTGTGCGGTCAGTCGGCCAGGGCAGGGCATGGTCCCGCCACTGCCATGCCTGGGGTCACACCCCCTTACGTCAGCTCAGGACGGCCCCCAAGGTCACCCCCAGCCCTGACGGCCAGCGCAGAAGCTGTGGCTGCTGTTCAAGGAAGCTTGTCCTTCCAGACCACGGAGAGGGGACAGCGTAGCCCTGAGACCGGGGCAGGGGCTGGCCGGGCTGCGAGCAGCCGGCCTCTGACTCCAGCCGCTGGAGGGAAAGTTGATCCAAGGAA
The DNA here is from genome assembly GCA_004024745.2 of Catagonus wagneri. NCBI lineage: Eukaryota > Metazoa > Chordata > Mammalia > Artiodactyla > Tayassuidae > Catagonus > Catagonus wagneri. The sequence continues at coordinate 40,845 of PVHT021183717.1, forward strand.
GCGAGGACGGAGCGTGTCGGAAGTGCAGGCCCGTGCCGCTGGGGAGGGTTCCCGGGACCACGTGCTGCTCCGGGAGCCCAGCGGGTGTCGGCTGCACTGTGCCCTTCCCCAGGCTGGGCACCAAGGCGGGTCATGGCTGCAGGCACTGCACGGGGTGGCCTGGCGGGACCCCAGGGGGACCTCACACAGCCGCCTGCGCGCGGGGCCGGCTCAGCGGGGCCGGGGGTGGGGCTGGCACCGTGCTCCAGGGCGGCCAGGACGCGGCCTGCCCTCTGCGGCCACAGCCGCTCAGAGCTGGACCCAGGGCGTCCCCAGGTCCCAGGGGTCCCCTCCTCGGCCAAGGGCACAGGAGCTCCGGCAGGGCCACGACGGGCCACAGCAAGGAGGGGGCAGGGTGGCCACCGAGGAGAGGCCAGGGGGACAAAGCAAAGTCAACAAAATGCAGGGGCGAGACATGGGCCCCCGGAGTCTGTGGACACAGGACAAAGCCCCACTGCCACCGCCCAGCACATTCTGTTCACTGTGGGGACGGGGACAGGGACGTCGGGCCAGGAGCAGCGGATCCTGTGACGTGACAGGGAGGGAGGCCAAGAGCGAGAGCAGCCAGACGGCAAGGGACACGGCGAGTGAGATTCCGCGGGGCAGGGGTGTGCGATGTCGCGAGGAAGACGGTGCCTGAGGAGGACACGGAGCAGCGGCGAGCGCGACGTGCAGAGACAAGGAGCGAAGGGGAGTTCCCGCTGGGGCGTCGGGTTAGGAATCTGACTACAGAGGCTTGAGCTGCTCCAGGACCCGGCGTAAAGGACCTGGCGTTGCTGCTGCCGTGGCACAGGCTGGCCTGGGGCTTGCCTTCAGTCCCTGGCCCAGGAGCTTCCACGTGCCGCAGGTGCAGCCATAAAAGAAAAACAGAAACAAGAACAGAAACGAGGAACGAGCTCTCACTTGCTCGGCCCCTCCTCCAGATGCTGTGAGCTGGGGACTGTCACTAGCCCAGGCTGCAGGTGACAGAACTGAAGCTGAGGGAGGCAGAGGACCAGCCTCCCGCTCTCGGCAGGGGCAGGGGCACAGGCTGCAGCGCGCTCTGCACACAGACCGGGAATTCCCCTGAGGACACGTCCCCGGTGTCCACTTGCCACCAGCACGCTCGGCAAGGAGGGAGCGCGTGTCACTGGTTTGGGGCCCGGGAATTCCCCTGAGGACACGTCCCCGGTGTCCACTTGCCACCAGCACGCTCGGCAAGGAGGGAGCGCGTGTCACGGGTTTGGGGCAGGACCATCGCCTGTGCCCTCCCGGGTCCCTACTGTTGTATCCCAAACGACCACCAGGGAGGCCCACCGGGCGGGAAGGCTGCGTCCCCCAGCTGGACTCTCAAGTGTGGCGGTGGAACTGCGAAGGCCAGGCCTTCCAGGAGCGGTGAGTCCCCGGGGGGCAGCTCCTGAGGCCCCTAAGCGCGACGGCCGTGAGCCCCGGCCACCTCCACGCTCTGTGGGTAGAGACGGTTTCAGAAGGCACGGGGCCGTGGTCTCCGGAAGCTACACACAGGGGTGCAGAGTTAGCGGCAGAGGGGCTGCGGGGCAACGGGCAGCGCGAGAATAACCCCACCCCGCCACCCTGCGGTGAGAAGGGACCGCGGCACAGACGAGCCGAGCACAGGAGAGGCAGGGCAGCCGAAGTCTAGAAGGTTTAATTACACAGAACAAAACTAAAGACGCCTGAAATCAAAAGACAGCGGTAAATCAGACCAAAGGCAAGGAGCAGACGGGGGAGCAAGGAGCAGCAAGAAGGACGCCGGGCAGAGGGAACGCTTCCAAGCCAGCAAGAAAGACACGAAACCGCGACTGGAAAACAGGCAAAGGACAGGAAGTCACCTCGCAGAGGAGCGAAGGCGGCGCGGTGGGCAGGAGGCGCCCAGGGCCACCCACCACCAGAGAAGCACAGACCAGAGCGGATCCGCTTTGCCTCCCTAGCTGGCCCGCCGCCCGGGCTGGGGGACGGCGCCGGGCAAGGCGGGCGACAGCAGGGTGACTCCGCCCGAGGGTCATGGCCCAGGAAAGCATCCAAGAGGCGGACACAGAAGCCTTGAGGGAGAAGGACCACAAGGCAAAGTGAACGTCGGTAAAATACGAGACGGGAAGACGAACAGCAGGTCAGCCTGTCCTCAGCACTGTGAAATTCTACAAAAGCTGCGTTTCAACGAATTGTGAGGATAAATGATCACAAAATAACGTTTAGTGAAAAAACTATGCATCGGATTTGGAAAGGTTTTTATTTCCTCCTTTAGCTCTTTTTTGTTGTAAGTTTCTACAGGGAGTGGGGACCGCAGCTATAATTTAAAGAAAGAGTCCGTGTTACTATTTCAAGAAGGCAGGAGGCTGGAAACACGCTTTAGTAAAATGTCCACAGAAAGAACAAAGCAGCCCGGACAGGACGAGGCTCCGTCTTCCAGACGAGTGAGCCACCTTGCTGGCCTCCGGCTGTGGAAGGTTCCAGATGATGAGATGAGTCCAGACAGGGCAGAGCAAGCTCTTTAAAAAATGCTGACTTTCCCAAGAAAGGTTAACCTTCGAGCACTGAACAGGTAAGGAAGACGGCAGCAAAAGGTGACGGCTGGAGCTCCCGACGCTGCTTAGTGGAACCGGCTCTGAGCACGAGGACGTGGGTTCTATCCCTGGCCTCGCCCAGTGGGTTGAGGATCCGCCATTGCTGTGGCCTGTGGTATAGGTCAAAGACAAGGCTCGGATCTGGCGTTGCTGTGGCTGTGGTGTAGGCCAGGGCTACAGCTCTGATTCGACCCCTAGCCTGGGAACTTCCATATGCCGCGGGTGCGGCCCTAAAAAGACCAAAAAAAAAAAAAAAAAAGCTGAAGGACCCTTGGCTGGCTCTGGAACATTCTGCCCAGGACTCTGCAGAAGCAACGACCCCACCCTGGGCAGCCACAGGGCTGGGGCTAGCTGGCGTGCACTGGGGCTTCTCCCAAAAGGGCTGGGCCAGGACCCAGGCCTGGCAGCTCTCCCCTCCCCGGAGGCTGCATGCTGCTGAGGGGGGTTCCCGCTCCGGACGTGAGTCCTCAGGGGACTTGGCCCTGCAAGCAGACTCGTGGTCATGGCGCAGGTCACCCCCTTCCAGCACCCGGCTGGACGGTGGCACCGAGGTCCAAGGCCGCCCCTGTCGGATTTGTGTTCAGGGCAGGGCCAGGCCTGCTGTCACTCCTCCACGCCGCCCACGGCAGGAGCCGCAGGGCCCCTGCTGGACAGGCGGGCCTGCCAGGCAAGTCAGGACGACCGCGTGTCGCGGGAGTGGTGACCGAGCACGACGTCACCGGGCGGACGCTCTTAACGGCAGAAGGTCAAAGGCAACGGTGGCCCTCCCGGGGGCCTCCAGCGCCCAGGAGTGCCACGCCCTCCGGGCTCCAAGGAGGGTGAACAGTCGCCTGCCTGCGACATGAGCCTGGCCAGGCTCACAGGAAGCCACACGCAGCAGCGCCGCCAGCCGGGGCAGGGACCAGAGAACCTCTGCCTGTGGGAGCCTGGTCTTCGGTGTTGTGTTTCCACAGCACCGCTCTGCCCTCCAGTCGTGTCGGATCGCGTCCTGAGAGGCTGGGCCACCTCTGCCTTGCTCCTGGCGCGCGTCCGCATCCGGTCAGCCACCCAGGAACCCGCGGGCCACGTGAATGAATGAATGAATGAATGATGCGCTGCCCAGAGCGGGCACGGGCGCCATCTGCTGGCCTGATTCCCAGCTGCTCCTGGCACAGCGCTGGGCCCTGGGCACCGCTGTCCAAGGTCCTGGCCCCAAGGTCACCGGCCACTTGCCACACTCTTCCTTCCTCAGACCGTCTGCGCCCCCTGGAAATCCCTCCGCGGAGGGCGGGACTGACTCTGAGGCCTGCGGGAGGCTCGTCCCTCTTCTCGCCTCAGCTTCGGGGTCGGGCGAGGCCCGCGGAGGCCAGGGCAGCCGGCGGCATGACGCGGCAGTGACCACGCCGGGGCGTCAGGGAGCAGGAGGGGCGCCGGGCAGAGCGGGTGCCCGCTGCTGGCACCTGGACACAGAGCAGGCAAAGACGGCAGGTCACAGACCAAAGGAGACACGGGTCCCGTCAAAGAACCTGTGATGGCTTCGCTTCAGCCGTGTAGAAGGACGACCCCCTGCCCAGCAACTCCAGGCCACCGAGCCGGAGGCCCCGAGGAGAATGCCGCCCCTTGGGCTGTGGACAACGTCGTTCCGCCGGACGTGAGGGCGCTGGGCTGGCACTGAAAAAACGTCCTCGTCAAAAATGGCTGTCACAGGGCCCGCCTGTAACAGCCAGACTGGAAACAGCCCCAAGGCCAGGGGCAGGCTGGGCTGCAGGGCGGTGCAGCCACACGGTGGGGTCGCACGTGGCCAAGTGACAGTGGGGGCATGACAGGCCTTCAAGCTAGCAGGTCAGGGAAGCACGGCAGAAGAGTGTTTGCAGGACGAGGTCCTCTGCCGAAGAACAGGGAGAGGAAGAGTGTGTGTGTGTGTGTGTGTGTGTGTGTGTGTGTCTGTGTGTGTATCTGTGTGTGTGTCTGTGTATCTGTGTGTGCGTGTATATCTGTGTGTATGTATCTGTGTGTGTGTGCATATACATCCTTGCTTTTATTTTTTATTTTACTTATTTATCTTTTGAGGGCCACACTTGCAGCATATAGAGGTTCCCAGGCTGGGGCTGAATCAGAGCTACAGCTGCTGGCTTAGGCCATAGGTCACGGCAACGCCAGATCCTTAACCCACTGAGCAAGGCCAGGGATCGAACCTGCATCCTCACGGTTCTTAGTCGGATTCATTAACCACTGAGCCACGAAGGGAACTCCTATTTGTTTTATTTATTTATTTTCATTTTTTGCTTTTTTGGGGCCGCATCCATGGCATATGGAGGTTCCCAGGCTAGGGGTCTAATCAGAGCTACAGCTGCCGGCCTATACCACAGTCACAGCAATGCCAGATCCAAGCCGCATCTGCAACCTGCACCACAGCTCACAACAACGCCAGATCCTTAACCCACTGAGCAAGGTCAGGGATTGAACCCCGTAATCTCATGGGTCCTACTCAGATTCGTTTCTGCTGCGCCATGACGGGAACTCTGCTTTTATTTTTTTTAATTGAAGAGTAAACCATAAAATATTTGAAAACTTGAACTTTAAAGGAGGGGGAATAAGGTCAAGGGACGGATTTTTCTAGGTGTATCCTTTTTTTTTTTTCTTTTTGACATCACACCTGCACCGCCGTGACAATGCCGGATCCTTAACCTGCTGCACCACAGGAGAACTCCTCTGGGTACATCTTATTTTTTTATTTTTTTGTCTTTTTGCCTTATCTAGGGCCGCACCCGTGGCATATGGAGGTTCCCAGGCTAGGGGTCTAACAGAAGCTGTAGCCGCCGGCCTTCACCACAGCCACAGCAACGCAGGATCCGAGCCGCATCTGCGACCTACACCACAGCTCACAGCAACGCCGGATCCTTAACCCACTGAGTGAGGCCAGGGATCGAACCCTCAACCTCATGGTTCCTAGTCGGATTCGTTAACCACTGAGCCACGAGGGGAACTCCTCCTCTGGGTATATCTTATTTTGCATATTTGGCTGGGAACCATGCAAATATTTCACAAAATGATATTAAACGCGAATGGAGATCTCTGCGCATCTTAAGCTAAGTGGAACAGATCAACCTGCGGTGGGGAAAATCGGGGGCATGACCTCAAGGACAGAATGATTTCAAGTGAGTTGAAAGCAGTCACTCGCAGTGCATTCCGTGGGATGAGCCCTAAGGCCAAAAGAACCGCTAAAAATCTTAAGACGGTGAGTATCAAGGACGCGGAAAAACCACAGCCTCGCACGCGCTCGGGGTGAACCTGCCTGGGCGGCTCCCTGACGCCAAACGCAGAGGAACCCTGTGCCGCGTGAGCTCCCCTCCTGGGCGGACGCCCCAAGAACCGGAAGCTCACGACCAAAGACCCGCACACAGCGTTCACGGCAGCATCACTCGTGAGAGCCAAAATCTAGAAAGGACACACATGGCGGCGACAGATGAACTCAGCGCGGTCCACCCGTCCGGGGGAGTGTCGCTCAGCCACAGACGGGAAGACCTGACACCCACACGGAGACGAACCTCCAACACGAGACGCTCAGCTAAAGAAGCCGGACGCTAAAGGCCCCGTCACGAGCGACTCTGTTTACACGGAATGTCCGGAAAAGGCAAGTTCGCCGTTGCCAGGGGCCGGGGGGCGACTGCAGAGCCCACACAGGAGCGGCTGCCGCCGCGGGCCCAAGCTCAGCGCAGGAAGCACCCTGCTGGGGGGCTGGCTACACGCTGCTCCAGGAAGACACGGGTGCCACTGACCACCCCTCCGAGCACAGTCTCGTGGCTGCAGGCGGGGGCCTTGTCCAGCTTAGCCCCCCCCCCCCCCCGTCCTCCCACAGCCTTCCGGACACAGTGAAGCCGGGACGGGGCTGCGGGCAGGGCTCTGGAGGTGGGAGGACGCTGTGACGGCCGTGTGTGAAGCCGGGGCTGGGCCTGGCACCTCCTGTCTGATGTCCGGGATGGGAGGGCACATGCCGGTCAGTGCGGATGCGCCTGCTTCCTTCAGCGCAAGCCCAGCGTGTGGAGCAAGGCAAGGAAGACGGCCCCGAGTCGGAGAGGTTTGGGGCCAGGGCCCTGCAGAGCCCCCGCCCGCCTTTCCTGCTCAGCCGCCTGGGGGTGGGGGAGGGCCCATGGACTGGGTTGGGGGGAGAACAGGGTCCTGGGAGCACTACCCGGGCGGCACGCTGGCGCTGAGGGTCTGTGCAGCCAGGTGGGTGCCAGGCCCTGGCCACGCCCAGTCCACCACGCCAACCACACCCCGGCCAGGTAAAGGGTGAGCCAAGGGCCCGGCGCTGTGCCCACTCACCTGAAGGGCACCTGTTCCACCAGCAACAGGGCGGCCAGCCCCCTGGGGACACTGCTCGGTTGTCTGCAGGCCTGACAAGCTGCTACTGACCGGAGGGGGACTGCAGTGGCCCGATCCGATCTTACCTGGGGACCAGCAGGTGCTGAGGCTGCTCCTCGGCCGCCCCTCCAGGCCGCCTCTCCTCCGCGGCCTCCGCGGGCTGACTGGCACCGCCGCCCCCTCCGGGGAGCCCATCTGCGGCGTCCCCCGGGGGCCCTGAAGTGTGTGCCAGGCACTTGTTGGGAGTAGGGGCTTTGGGCTCCTGCAGGCCGGGGGCGTCTTCGGAGGGCCCCGCCTCCAGCTGTCCGGGGGCCGAGCCCTTGGCACCGGCCTTGGCCAAGCCGACGTGGGAGGAGCTGATGACGCTGCCCGAGCCGCACTTGCCCCTCAGACTCTCCGCGGCGTCCTCCCGGCCGCCCCCGCAGCCCCCGCAGCACACGCAGGAGTTGAGGAGGCAGTCGGCGGCCGTGGCGCTCAGTTTGTGGGGGCCGCCCTCCGTCCCCGCTGCCGTCGGCTCCGGAGGGGAGAGGCCGTCCCCGGGGGCCTCTGCGTTGGCGAGGGTGGAGTCCAAGGAGGCGGGCGACTTGGGATTGAAGATGACCGTGGCCGAGAGCTTCATGCCCCCGGTCCGGTGGGCGATCAGCTCGGCCGTCTCGGCAGCGTCCGAGCTCTCCTCCCAGCCGTCCAGCTGCGGCCGGGAGTCCAGGCAGCGGCAGGAGTCGGGGCCCCCTGCCCGTGCCGGGTCGCCCTCGGCGCCGCTGTCTCGGCCCCAGTCCTCCCTCCCCGCAGCAGCCGCAGGCGCGCCGATGCCCCGCTCGCCGCTCGCCCCGCCCGGCCCCCTCTCCGGGGCGTCGTCTGCACCGGCACCGCCCACGCGCCCAGACGGGCCGCCCGGGGCCTCCGCCGCGCCTTCCACGTCATCCATGAAGAACACCCGGCCCTCCTCGTCGTCGCTGCCCTGCGGCAGCCGCGCGCTGCCTGGGGACGCGGGCCCCGGACCGCGCTCGGCGCCCAGCCTGTGCGCGGGGGGTTGGCTGGCGCTGGGCGGGGACAGGAGGGAGGACATCTGGTCGCCAGCCTTGTGCACCAGGCGGCTGAGCTGCTCCAGCTCCTGCTCGTCGTACTGCATGGAGCAGGCCAGCTCCGCCTCCGAGCTCTTGGGCTTGTCCGACAGCAGCTCCTCCGGGGCCAGGGGTGCGGGAAAGGCAGGTGCCAGGGCGGGCGGCACCGAGGCGTCCGCCCGGGCGGGGAGCTCCACCTCCTGGGAGATGCAGAGGTTCCGCTCCAGCGTGTGAAGCTCCTCCTCGGTCAGCGTCTGCAGCAGGTCCCTAGAGGGTCAGGCCAGAAAACAAGGGTGTGGGTCGCAGAGGCCACGAGCGCCCCCGGCGGAGAAGCCGCAGGCGCCACGGTCTGCAGCCCCTCCACCGCAAAGAGAGGCGGGGTCTGGCGGCCCGTCGGGACCACAGCGGCAGGGGATGGCCGACTGTGATCTAGGGCTGGCTCGTCCTCAAAAATGAGATTCCGAGACCTCCCGCTGAAAACAAGCCCTGGTTCCTAGGGACGTGCCAGCTGCGCTCCTAAGAACTCTTAGGATTGGGAAAAAAAAAATGCTGTTTTACATGCAGATTTTCATTCTTTGGTTCAACACATGTCACTGAGCACTGGGTGACACTCCGCCAGGAACCCGTGAGGGGTTCCGCGGGAAGGGGCAGATGACAACATATCGAAGAGCGACGCCGGCCAGAGGGGCACAGCAGAGGGCCCGACAGCCTGGAGGCTCCCGAGGAGGGATGGCTGGACGTCCCCTCCCCACATGGAGTGAATTCAGTGACAGTGACCGGGATGCGCCCCGGGCAGCTGGGGAGACACGCAGCGGATGCTCTCAGAGCCGCTCGGCTGTGGCTCTTCCTAAACCACCACAGCCCGCGGACAGCACCCAGGGGCAGGAACACAGCGCGAACCAGCTCCCAGGCGCCGGCACGTGCCTGCCAGTCACCCGCGCCAGGAGCACCATCCGGGCTTCCTTCCGGGAGGCGGCTGGAAACACACCGCGGCTCCCGTCCGGCGCTGCTCTGCACCCGACTGGCTCACACGTTTGAGCACCGGTCCTGGAGGACGGCGTGCGGGACACGCCGAGAGCAGGTGAGGGGCGTGTCCCCACTGTCCCCCGCCCCGCCCCTCTTCTCCATCTGTCCTCTCTGGTGGGCGTGCAGGGCGCCCCACCGATTTTCAGTTATTTAGGCCGCTGCTCTGAAGCCGGGTTCCATCAGTCTATGTGCTGACCGGCGCTGAGCCGCCCTGCATGCCCGCGCAGGACCCTTGCCCACTGGGGAGGGGGCGTTGGTCTTATTCTTACCGACTGACAGGAGCCTTTACACACTTGGACTTGAATTCTTTGCTCCCATGCTGCGGCCTTTTCTCTCTCTTCATGGTGTCTCAACAAACTGAAGTTCTTAATTTCAGTAAAGTTCAAAATGTCACATTTTTCTCTATGGTGACTGCTTGTGTGTCCAGTCGAAATTTTTGCCTACTCCAAGATCACAAAAACGTACTCGATCTTTCCCTCTGAGGGTGGCTTCGCTTGCCGTATTTGCGCCTGCCATCGAGCGGGCGTCGGTGTCGCCACACGCCCGTACGCCGGGTTAGGTCACGTCCTCTCACGTGCATGTTCACTGACTCGGCCGTCACCGCAAGCAGCCAGCCGCGCTCCACGCTTCTGCTCCGTCACCTCCGCCACAAATCAGGGAGCGGACAAGTGCTGGTCCCTCCAGACGCTCCGTCCTCCGAACGCCCCGCGCCCGCACCCCTGCCGGCGCGGCTAAGGCTTCCCGGAGGAGTGTCTCCAGCACTGGCCCACTAGGAAGCACGCTCAGCAGAAGGGCACGCCTGTTCACAAGCTTGGTCTTCCCGTGGAAACTACCCAAAGGCCATCAAGAATAGAACAACAAATAGTATTCTTTTTTCTCCTTTTTCTCCAGCAATCTTTCTTCTTGGCTATTCTAAGCCCCTTACATTTCTATATGAACTTTAGAATTTGTCAGCTTCTGCACACACACAAAAAACTCCTGGAAATCTGTTTGAGGTTGCACTGAAGTCACAGATCAACTTGAGAATCACACCTCAGGATTAAGTTTTCTGTTCCCCGAATATGGAATGGCTCTTAGGTCTTTAAAATTTTGCGTTAAAAACGTTTTGTAACTTTCAGTAGAGGGTAGATATCTTCAGATTTATGCTTAAGGAATGCATATTTATTGATGCAATTTTCGATGATATTTAAATATTTTATTGTGATAAAATACACACAACATAAAATTTACCATCTTAGCCATTTTTGTGGTCATGCGAGACCAGGGATCGAACCCATGTCAGAGCAGCGACTTAAGCCACAGCAGTGACAATGCCAAACCCTTAACCCGGTGAGTCACCAGGCAACTCTCATCTTAACCACTTTTAGGTGGCAGTTCAGTGGAATTAAATGCATTCACACTGTCGCACAGCCGTCACCACCATCAACCCCACAACACTTTCATCTTGTAAATCTAAAACTCTGTACCCACTAGCAGAGTGCCCGTCGTGGCGCAGTGGTTAAAAAGCCCAACTAGGAGCCATGAGGTTGCGGGTTCGATCCCTGGCCTCGCTCAGCGGGTTAAGGATCCGGCGTTGCCATGAGCTGTGGTGTAGGTCGCAGACGTGGCTCGGATCCCGCGTTGCTGTGGCTGTGGTGTAGGCCGGTGGCTACAGCTCCTGTTAGACCCCTAGCCTGGGAACCTCCATGTGCCGCGGGTGCGGCCCTAGATAGATAAAAGACAAAAAATAAATACAATAAAATAAAGTTCTGTACCCATTAAACACTAACTCCTTGCTCTCCCCTCCCTCCGGCCCCGACAACCACACTAAACTTTCTGTCTCCAATTTTTTTTTTGTCTTTTTGCCTTTATCTAGAGCCACACGCGTGGCACGTGGAGGTTCCCAGGCTAGGGGTCTAACAGGAGCTGTAGCTGCCGGCCTTCGCCACAGCCACAGCAATGCAGGATCTGAGCCATGTCTGTAACCTACACAGCTCACGGCAACGCCAGATCCTTAACCCACTGAGCAAGGCCAGGGTTTGAACCCACAACCTCATGGTTCTTAGTCTGATTTGTTAACCACTGAGCCACGATGGGAACTCCTCTGTCTCCAATTTTGCCTATTCTAAGGACCCCTTGTAATTGGAACTATGCACTGAATTTTGTGACTGGCTTATTTCATTTAGCATGACCTCAGAGTTCATCCATGTCACATTTGTCAAAATTTCCTTCCTTTTTAAGGCTGCATAGTATCCCACTGCTGGGCTGGACCACACTTTGCTTATCCATTCGTCTGTCAGCCGTTGCTTCCGTTGTCCCAACTTCCGTGTCCCATCTACCGTGAAGGGCGCTGCTACCAACACAGGCGCACAAACATCTCCGCAGCGTGCTACTCCCAGCTCCGTGGGGTGTAAACCCAGAAGAGGAACTGCCAGTTCATATGGTGGCTCTGTTTTAATTGTTTGCTTGTTTGCTTGTTTTTTGTTTTTTAGGGCTGAACCCTTGGCATATGGAGGTTCCCAGGCTAGGAGCGGAATCAGAGCTACAGCTGCCAGCCTACACCACAGCCAGAGCAACACGGGATCCCAGCTGTGTCTGTGACCTACGCCGCAGCTCACGGCAATGCTGGATCCTTAACCCACTGAGCGAGGCCAGGGATCGAACCTGCATCCTCCTGGAATCTAGCCGGATTCTTTTCCGCTGGGCCGCGACGGGAACTCCAGTTTTAGTTTTTTGAGGAACGTCCACGGCAGCGGCAGCGTGTTGCTTCCCAGCAGCAGTGCCCGGTCTCCCGACTTCTCCACAGCCTCAGCAGCACTCGTTCCCCGCTCTTTTCGAGACAGCCATGCTCGGGTGTGAGGTGGTCTCGGGAGGGCTGAACTGCATTTCCCTGACGGTTGCGAACTTGAGCACCTCTTCCTGTGCTTCTTGGCCATTCGTATAACCTCTGGAGAAACATCTGCTCGAGACTTGCCCATTTGAATCAGGTTGTTTGATTTTTTTGGTTGTTGGGTCTCAGGAGTTCTCTATACATTCTGGGTATTAACCCCCTTATCAGATAAACGATATGCAAATATTTTCTCCCACTCTATGCGTTGTCTGTTTATTCTCTTGACAGTGTCTTTTTTTTTTTTTTTTTGGTCTATTTCTGGCTAAACCTGCAGCATATAAAGTTTTTAGGACCTCAAGGACCCTAGTCAGGACAGTTAACCACTGAGCCATGAAGGGAACTCCTGTGCTATGTTTACAAGAGTTTTTTAGGGCCACACCTGCAGCATATGTAAGTTCCCAGGCTAGGGGTCTAACAGGAGCTGCAGCTGCCGGCCTACACCACAGCCACAGCAATGCAGGATCCGAGCCGCGTCTGCGACCTACACCACAGCTCACAGCGACGCCGGATCCTTAACCCACTGAGTGAGTGAGGCCAGGGATCCAACCTGCGTCCTCATGGATTCCAGTCAGATTCGTTAACCGCTGAGCTATGACAGGAACTCCCTGAGTTCATTTTTATCTATGGTGTGAGGTAAGGGCCCAGCCTCATGTGTGTGCATATTCTTGATCAGATTAAGGAAATTCTCTTCTGTTCCTAATTTGCTAAGAGATGTGTTCATCATAAAAAAGGTATTCATTTTTCAAACTCTTTTTCTGTAACTTTCAAAATGATTTGGTTTTTCTGCCTTTAAAAATTAATATAGGGCACTGATTTCATTTTCAAATGTGAAACTGTGCTACGTACAATTTAAACCCCACAGCACCCATATTCATTCGTGGCGATTCACTCCGGGTTCTTAACTCTTCCTGTTCGTCCCCACTTCCCTCTGAGACTTTTTCCCCTTTGGCAGAAGAATCCCGAAGACTTTTCCTTAATGTGCAGCCTGCTGATGACAAATGCCTTCACTTAGTGCTTCTGAACAATCCATCATTTCATCTTCATATTGTGAAAGGTGTCTTTGCCAGTTATAAAATTCTAATTGGCAGCTATTTTCTCTCAGTACTTTAAATATAGCTCATTTCATTGCCTTCCGTTGCTTTGAGAAGACACTGTTAATTTTATGTTCTTTTCAAAGCACTACATTCTTTTTTCCTGGCTCTATGTTTTTTTCTGTTTTCAGCAGTTTCACTGGGACACACCCATATGCGTTTTGTGTTCACCCTGCCTGCAGTTTTCTTGAAGCCTCCTGATCTGTAGGCAGAGTTTTCTTCAACTCAGGAAAATTCCTGGCTGTTATTTCTTTGAATACAGTTTCTGCCCGTTTTCTCTATTCCTTCCGATTCCAACCGCGCAGTCAGACCCCCGAGCGCCTCATATGCCTCACGCCCTGCCCCTGCCCCCGGCACTCCCCTCCCCGACAGGACCCCGCAACCATCCGTCATCTCCTCTCTCCCAGCAGGACACCCTCCAGGTCCAGGGCCACGTCCTGCCCAGGACACTCCCGGCTGGCTGGGCCTGGGCGTGAGGGGACCCGCCAGCAGCCATCCTCAGATGAACCACAAGCCTGGCCAAGCACGCCCCGTCCCCGGAGGCCAGGTGCTGGCCTGCCCACCCTGAGCCCACTGACCAGCTGTCCAGGGACCCCTGCCGGGTCACTCCTTCCTGTCTGGGTTCAGAGCACGTTCGCTCCTGAGGGGGCAGAGGGCAGTTTGGAGCCGGCTTCCGTGCTCTGTGGCTCCCAGAGAGGACGGGCTCCAGCTGGGGAAAGCTGCCTGGGCAGCCAGGTGCCACCAGACCAGGAAGGGTGTGGCAGGATCCACGGGGTCAGCCCTGGACGGACAGCCTGGGAAGGGGGCTTCCCGGAGGCCACAGACTGTGGCAGGAAAGGTCTGAGCACCCACGACCACGGGGCCAGGGAGGCACTCAGAGGACACGTGGCCGCAGCCTCCAGCCGTCTGTCCCCACAGGAGGCATCAGCTGGGCCCTGGCGAGGTTTCTCCGGGGAGGGGTGCTGGTTGGAGGGCCAGTTGCTCAAGGCCCAGGGAGGCCCCCAGGGCAGAGCACGGTCACCCATGCCAGCCACCACCAGACCCACAGGGCAGCACAGATGGTGTCGACGCCACCAGGGTCAGCACCAGAGGGGGGTGCTGGCCACTCAGAACTTAGCCCCCCCTGCACCGGTCAAAGAACCAGCAACGCCGGTCTCTAGGCCCCAGCCCAGCCCAGGGGCAGGGCGAGGCTGGCCCTCACAGGCCGTGTGGCCCTGGTCCTCCACGCCACCTGGCTTTACGGCCTCTCCTGTAAGATGGGCCCCGTCCGTCTCACAGAGCCACAGAGAAGCTTCTGTGAGAAAACACCAGGAGGGCCTGGTGTCCAGGCCACCGGCCAGGCAGCCGCTGTCCGGCGAGCGGACGTCTGAGTGGAGGTCTCTACCGGCCAGCAACAGAGAACCCGCCTGTGGGGAAGGCAGGCTGTGGGCGTCAAGCGCGCTCCAGACACGGTAAACCGGCAGCCGGAGCCGGAGACCCCGCTGCCAGGACCCGCGGCTGGGGCGGAGGTTCACCGCCCTGTCCACCCCGTGAGGCGTCGAGGACGCAGAGCCGGACAGCTCGCCCAGAGAGGCCGCTCCGACCCCGGGACTGGTGACAGGCGCAGGCCCGGGGGCAACCGGCGCCCGCCCCGCCGCCCGGCCCACCTGATTTTCCGCAGCAGCGCGTGGAAGGGCCGGAACAGCTCGGACATGTCCTCCGCCTTGCGGTCCAGGTTGAGGGGTCCGTCTGCGTAGACCACGAGGCCGCTGCGTTCAAGACACAAAGCCAGCCTGAGTCAGGCCGGGGGCGCGCAGCTGCCAGACCTTACCCCAGCCGGTGCCGCGTTGGCAGCGCCCGCAAGCGCTTTCCCGCTGCGGTCGAATCTCAAACGTTTAGCAAAACGCAGTGAAAAGTATTACCCAGGCTGTCTCCTCTTTTAGAGCTGATTTTCTTATGTTCATTTAAAATGACATGTAGGAGTTCCCGCCATGGCTCAGTGGTTAACGAATCCGACAAGGAACCATGAGGTTGCGGGTTCGATCCTTGGCTTTGCTCAGTGGGTTAAAGATCCCGCATTGCTGTGGCTGTGGCGTACGCCGGCTGCTACAGCTCCTATTGGACCCCTAGCCTGGGAACCTCCATATGCTGTGGGTGCGGCCCTAGAAAAGGCAAAAAAACAAAAAAACATATAAATAAAGATAAAATAAAATAAAATAACGTGAAATAATCATACAACACATCTGCACACTGCACTGGGGCAGAGAGATCTGCGACTAGAATCTACTTCCTCAAAGATGGAGAAGCTGGATTTGTGTTTAAATACAACACACGTGCAGAGGTTTGGAAGAACGGGCCCTGAGGCCACGTACCCCAAAAGGGAAATAAGTCAGGGGTGAGGAGTTCCCATTGTGGCTCAGTGGTAATGAACCTAACCAGCATCCATGAGGACGCAGGTTCAATCCCTGGCCTTGATCGGTGGGTTAAGGATCTGGCATTGCTGTGAGCTGTGGTGTAGATCACAGATGCGGCTTGGATCCCGCGTTGCTGTGGCTGTGGTGTAGGCCAGCAGCTGCAGCTCCGATTTGATCCCCAGCCTGGAAACTTCCATGTGCTTCAGGTGTGGCCATAAAAATCAGAAGCAAAAAAAAAAAAAAAAGTGGGACTTGAGACTCAGGTCCAGCCCAGGGACGGAGGGCACCCTCTGCCTCGCTGGCCACCCCCCAGCGTGGAGCCTGCAGCGTGTCCTCCCAGCCACCCTCACCCCACCCACACGCCCTGAGACTTTCTAACTCTCACTGGCCACAGCCTCTCCAGCTCCTCGGCGCCCCGGCTGTGACTATTACAGCCCACGCTCCCTCCCGGTGAGGCCGCCCCCAACCAGCCTGCTCTGCCCCCCCATCCCGCTGTCTCTAAGCCCCCTTCCTCTCCGGCCCACGCTCAGTCACCCTTTGAGAGGGGAGCAGTCTCCTGCTGCCCCCCACGCAGGACAGCCCCTCCCTTGGGCACCCCGATTCTGCAGGCAGTGCCATGTGCGCTGTCCAGCCCCTCTCCGCCCCCGCCCCCCGCAAGCATGCGTCCCGCCCATGTCTCCGAAACAAGGGCCGTCTCTGGGGCCTCTTGCCGGCTCTCCTACGACGAGGCTGCCCAGGCCCGGCCCCTCTTGGGTGCCCGGGACCCATCTGCCCACGGGCACGGCACCTGTCCCCTTGCTGCCTCACTGAGCACAGGTGGGGCCTCGAGGGCTTGTCCGTGAAAAAGCAGAGCGGCCTGCAGGGCTCGCTCTGGAGCCCAGGGTCTTATCGCCGGGACGGGGTCCAGTGGTTCACCCAGCCTCGGGTCCCCGCGAGGAAAACATCCAGTTCAGTGACAAAACTGGTAAAGTTGAACGAAGGGACTGTTTTTCCCTAAAAAAAGGTTGGCTTCACGTGCAAAGAGTCTAAAGTCACAGGAAAAACATGGGCTGTGGAGTCCCTGCGGTGGGGCAGTGGATCGGTGGCTCTCCGCAGCACCAGGGGCGGCCGGCGCGGTGGTTAAGGATCCGGCGCTGCTGCAGCCGTAGCGCAGGTCACAACTGCGGCTCAGATCTGACCCCCGGTCCGGGAACTCCACATGCCGCAGGGCAGCCAAAAAAGACACAAAACAAAACCAAACGGGCTGTACGGCCTCCTGGAGCACAACCGGCCATGAGCGGCAGCCTCTGGACCGGCACAGTGCCTGGCTCAGCCTGGGCGGCAGGACGGGCCGTGCCCCAGCAGGAGACGGGCAGAGGCCGCCGGCCAGGCCTCCACTCCTTCTGCTCCGTCTTATGGGTCTTTCACAAGCTGCCCCATGCGGGACAATTTCCTACGACAGAACCTTAGCTGAGTGGGCAAATTTGGCGGTCCCGGCACAAAGGCAGGTCGGGGGACCCCCTGCCTCGGCTTCCCGGCAATCTGCGGTGAAGGGGGCGGGGAGGGGCCCCACCTCCTCTCCTGGGTGCTGGGGAGACCTGGATACCCCCGGTGAGAGAGAAGGGCCTTGTGCCCAGCACGGCCCCGCGGAGCTGGGGGTCTCAGAAGAGTCCACTCACCAGGGGAGCTCCGGGCAGACCTCTAAGGCCTCTGTGCCCACCCCTCGGGTCCCGAGAACGAGGACATCCACGTTCACGGGGTGTGAGGCGGGAGCAGTCAGGCCACCTGGGGTCCTGGAGGCCAGCACCCAGGCCCACCCAGGGGCCCATGAAGGGGAACTGGGAAGCCACCCCTGGAGCTCTCCTTAAATGAACTGTTTCGGGATAAATCCTTAAAGTACAACCCGTTCGTCACAGTCTGAGCCTCATGGAGACTCCCGTCCCCATGTCCCTAGGGTCCCAGCAGCAGCAGGAGAAGGACTGAGAATTCCGGTGCAGCCTGGCGGCCCTCAGATCTCACAGCCTGGCTCCGAGGTTGGAGCCCCTCACAGACTCGGGGGCCCAGCTCCCCGGTCCCAGCCCTTCCCAGGCGGCCCACCCGCCACACCAGCTCCCAGAGCGGGCCGCCCTTCGCCCTGACAGTCCTGCCTCGGGGGCCGCGGTGCTGGGGGGGCACGAAGAGCTCAGCACACACAGCACGAAACCCAGAAATGTGCACTTCTGTTAGACACGCTCGCCTTCACCTGAAAAGAGACACGCAGCCTAAGAGTCCGGGCCTCCCGCAAGGTTTGGCACAGGCTCCTTCCAAGGCTATCGGGACTTTCTGGGAAGGCCCCGGGGCTGGGCGCCCTCCCAAGACCAGCCTAGGGACCCCCCAGGGGGCGAGGCGAGGTGGGCCGTGCCGGCCTCAGGCGGGCGGCCCTGCACATCCAGAGGTGGCCGTTCAACCCTGGGACCCACAGCCCCAGCCCACCTGCTCCCAGGTCTTCATCACCCAACACATGCGGAGTCTCAGCGGGTGGGAGACGCTTCCAGCCTGGCC
>PVHT021183717.1:59748-87639 GCA_004024745.2 Catagonus wagneri
GCCGGCTGTGAGAGCGACGCGTGCCTCACCGCTCCACGGTCTCGCAGAACAGCACAATGACCTCCTGCTGCACGTAGTACTCGCGGGGGGACTTCACGGGCACCATGGCCGACACGTAGCTGCCAACGGGGAGAGAAGAGTGAGGGTCCCGGCCGCCCCGGCTCCCTGGAACCAGGGAGGCAGCTGAAAACCAAAACGGCCGCTCCGACTGCAACGCGGCCCCACCGCAGCAGCTTCGTGAACACAAACCCCCTCGCCACCCACTCTGTCTTCAGCCAGGGCTGCTCCCAGGCCCGGGCCTCCTCTGGCACCGCCGCCTCCGGAACCATCACCGCCCCCTGCCCAGACCACCCCCGGCCTGGAGAGTGAATGTGTGCGTGGGTGGGTGAGCGACCCCTGGGCCGTGGGCCGCCACTCCCTGGAGAAGCTCCTGGAACCTTGTGACTGAGCCTGTGCGGTCCGCAGGAGACAAACGGCAGTTTTCACTACCCCGCACCACGGTGCCTGGGATTCGGGGCTCCCCTCCTTCTCCTCCGCCCCGAGCTCCCGCGTCTGTGGACTTCCCGCAGCCCCTCTCCGCAGTCCAGGGTCCTCCCATGGAAGCTGCAGCGCGGCCCACCCCATCTGCTGCACCCATGGGGGCACGGGGAAGGGCGCGGACGGACGGGTGAGCCCCGCGGGGGTGGGCGGGCCGCCGCGCCAGTCGGCAGACCGCCTAAGCCGAAGGGTGCCTCCGCTCTCATCCCATGGAGGTGGGGACCCAGCAGGCCCCAGAGCAGCGGCCACCTCATCCTCGCTCGTGCTGCGCCCCGGTCCGAGCAGAGAGGCGCCTGGGGTTTGTGCCGAGCGGACGCCGCACAGCAGGGGTGGGACCACTGGCCGGCTGGCCGTGCGGCGTCCGCCTGGTGGCCTGGGCGGAGCCTCCGCCGTCTCGCCCCGCCCCCACGCCGTGCCCCGCCCCCCGTGAGCCCCACCCACCGACTCCCTCGCGGCGCCGCCCCCTGCGGGAGTTTGCGGGGGCGGGAAACGCCGGGCCCCGCCAGCTGCCCCCACCGCATAAGAAGAGGCTGCGCCCCGGGTCACCTCAGCTCGAACTCGGCGAACAGCACGTCGAAGTGCCTCAGCGCCTCCCGCATCTTCTCCGTGTACGTGTTGAGGTCGCGCAGCGCCTGGTCGCGGAGGGCGCCCCGCACGTCCTCCAGGCTGCGGGTCAGCTCCTTGGCCAGCGGCCGCATGGCCATGCTCTCCAGCTCGCGGTTCATGATGATGGAGCCGGCGGCCAGGCACTGCGGGGACACGGGGGTCAGGGAGGCCCGGAGCCAGCGGCCACCCCGCGGCCCCAGCCTCCTTCCCGCGGCGCCCAGAGAGCACCTGCTCCTGGAACTCAGAGCGGGCCAAGCCTGAGAAAGGCCCCCGCCCCCTGAGAAGACGGCTCAGATGGGGGACAGGGAGGCGGGCCCATGGGCGGGGCCAGGCCAGCCTGTCCCCGAGACCCCTCCTCGCGCGGAGCCCCTCCCCCCCGCTCGGGCCCTCACTCTGCGCCCGCCCCTCCCCCGCTCTCAGTCCCGCGGTGACCACGCGCGGCCTCACTCTGACCCCAGAAGCAGGCAGACCGGGGGGTGGGGGGGGGAAGTGGCCCCGGGGGCTCCGTGTAGGGGCCTCCCCGCCGGCCCGCTGACCAGGGCTGGACAGCTCCCGAGAGCGCCGACCGCTCCAGGGCGCAGGCACCTGTGTAAAGCACCCCCGGCCCCCGGCATTAACCCACGGCCCCCACCAGCGCCCCACCCTCGAGACCTACTTTACAGAGGTGAAAACTGAGCTTAGAGGACAGGCAGTCTGTCCGGGGCCACTCCCACCAGCCAGAGGCCCAGCGGGACACACAAACCAGGTGGATGGGCTGAAATGGGGGAACGGGGAGCGTGTTGGCGCGAGGGCCAGGCAGGGTCGGAGGAGGACGGAGCCGCCCAGGATTCATGAAGACCTGAGGCGGGAGAGCCGGCAGCCAGAGGTGGCGGGGATTTCGAGCCTCACGTCCCTAAGGTCCCCAAGAGGTGAGTCTGGATGTCCCGCGGGAAACACTGGCTGGGTGAGGTTGGTCCTGCCTCCCCCGGGTGGAGGGGTGGGCACCTCCCTCCTGGGTTAGGGGGCCTCCTTGGGAGGTGAAGATCAGGGCCTGAGAATAACCGTCACGGGGGCGGCCGGGCAGCGCAGCTGTAAACATCTGTATTACTGTTATGAAGAACCTCTTTCAGGCCCCGCATGTCTGGGGGCCAGAAACCACGCGGGAATCTCGTGCCTGTATTTGCTTGTGTAGTTTTGGGGGGCAGATTCTTGCCTCCTCTGGACCCTAACAGGCTCAGCACCGCCTGTGACCCGTGGCGGACAGCAGCCTTGAAGGAGACCCGGGGCCTCCACCTGCAGGTGCACACCGCTGAGCTTCACAGAGAAAGGGCTGGACACTGCCCGGCACCGTGACCCCAGACCAGCGGCTGCCCCCTACCTCGGCGCCAAACCACAGCTGGCCAGCCAGGTTGTCGTGCCGGATCTCCTCGGGGAACTTGACACAGAAGTCCCGGGGTGCTCGGTCCTGGGGGATGCACACGTCCATGATTTGGTCGATGATGTTTAACACGTGGTCCTGAAACAGAAGCAGGAAGTGGGCTGAGCCGCGGCTCCGAGTCTGCTCGGAAAGGAGGAGAAGCAGGACAGCGCGGCCAGGCCTGCTCTGCAACCGCTACAAACATTCCAGAAGTATCCAGAGTGAGGAGCAAATCCCTGCCGCCTTCCCCTCATCCGGTTACGCAGGGCGGACGCGCCCCGTTCCCGGGCGGACGTGCGCTGCCCTTGTGAGAGCCGTGCCCTCCCCTGCTCACCCGCGCTGGGCTCCCTGCGCCGCGGCCACCGCAGCCGCGCCAGCATCTCTCTGAATGCCTGCACACCACGTGGGACGGGGTGGAGAAACAGACTTGCTCGGTGGCCAGACACACAAAGTGGGTCTTCACTGCGCACCTGCTATTCTGATCTGATGAAAGTTACAAGCCTGGGCCGCCCTGGGCGTGACCACAGCGCCGTCCGACCAGACCTGCGGCCACGTGCGGACGCCACCAGGAGTCCACGTGTAAGACCAGCCGTCTCAAGCCGTTTTACTGCATCTGGAACTACTTTCCATTCTTTTCTTTAAACCGTCTCAGACTTTACACTTCTGCCATTCATTCAGGAGAATTACGAGAACGTTGAAAGCTTAGCTTGTTTCTTTGTTATTAAAGAGAGGATTACTGCACATCCATCCCAGAGAAGCTGGAAACGGGGCAGAGGAGGGGCACGGAGTGTCCTCGGCACGGAGACTGCTGGTGGCTCCTTTCCTTCTGGACCTTGTCCCCGAGGCTGCTTCTGGTCAGAGCTGGCGTCACCCATGCACACAGTTTTGTCCTCTGCTGCTGTCACTTCCTGTTGGGACACGCCGCCATCGTCCCACACATCCAACTTGACTCCGCACAGGTGCCATCCTTTTACCTTGCTCTCTTCTGCTCACCGTATTTCTCATTCGCCATAAACAACGCGGTCACCGAGGTGGCCGCGACGCTCTGCCTTCTGGGTCAGCCCCTCAGAATCCGCTCATTCCTAGAAGTGGCATTACAAAGCCGAGTGGAAACTGCACTTAGAGGCTCTGTCCACCTTCTGCCAAACTGCTTTCCAGAAAGGTCACGCTAATTGATTCTCTCACCCTCAGCAGTTTTGTGTCTCAACTTCCCTCCTCCTGAGGCGTGAGTCTCAGTTTTCACTGGTGGCAGATGTGAAAAGGCCCCGTGGGCAGGAGGCACAGCTTCTAACGCAAGCGGTCGATGCACTAAACTCTGAAGGAAAGTCTGCATCTTAAGGAGAACGTTAAGTCTCTGCTGCACAAAAAATAAAAATAAAACCCAGCATCAAGTGGTCCTACCATGAATTCTTTTTATTTTTTATCGTTTGGTCACGCCCGTGGCATGCAGAATTTCCTAGGCCAGGGATCAAACCTGTGCCACAGCAGTGACCTGAACTGTGGCAGTGAAAACGCCGGATCCTTAATCCTCTGAGCCACAGGGGAAGCCCCTGAGTTCCTTTTAAAGGTGTTCTGGGCAGGTGGGTCCTTTCTCATGATTTAGCAAACTAATTAAGAGCCAGGGACCTGAGCCCGGTGAGGGGGCAGGGCCTGCCCCAAGTTGAGTGGCCTTTTAGGGGCGGTACTCCCACCCTGCCTGGCTCCGGGACATCAGCTGCCTGAGGACAAGGGCAGGGACTTTTTTAGTCACTGATGGGTCCTCAGTGCCGAGCACATAGTCAGCATTTACTGGGACATCTGATCTCGGCCAAGAGGGAGTAACAGGAATGAACTTGACCCCGGAAAAAAAAGGAAACAATAATGGAAACCACGGGTCTCAAGACCCTGGACACCAGGCAACAAGTGACCCGAGAGAGAAGAGGAACAAATGAGGTGGGGGTGCAACGGCCCAGCTCACTGCCTGGAGGGAATTTTCAGGTCATGGCGCAGACAGAGGGTACCCCGGTGGGACCCAGAAAAACCCCAAGCTGAAGAGACAGCGGAGGGTCCTGGGAAGCGAAGGCAGCCAGGATCCAGAGGACAGAGTAGCGGAGAAGCCCGGGCTGCCCAGGGAGACAGCCTGTGGGGAGGCCCCGCGTGCTTGGCAGGGCGCAGGCCGGGACAGCAGAAAAGCTCATGGTTTGCGGGGCGCTGGGAAGACACCCACAGTGTCTTGTCTCAGTAGTGGACTGGGCTTAGCCCCAGACTACACCCAGCTGTGATCCCACCTGACGTTGTTTTAAAAAAGGATCCAGAAGGATCAAACCATTTCTCAGTAACAGCCTGCATCACAAAACAAAGCTCAGAAAGGGATTTCTCGCTGGGGTGCAGTGGGTTAAGTGTGGGCTGCTGCGGAGACGCAGGTGCAACCCCGGCCCAGCCCAGCGGGTAGAGGATCCGGCACTGCCGCAGCTGTGGCTCAGATTCGATCCCCGGCTGGGGAACTTCCATATCTGTGGGTACAGTGAAAACCAAACAAAATGTCTCTAAAAGGTTTATAGGAAATCAAAAATGTTCGGCTCCTAGCAATGTAAACTTCTCAGTGTTCAGCATCCAGTAAAAAATGACCAGGCTCGCAAACAATTAAGAAAATATGGCTCGTGACGAAAAGAAAAAGCAGCCCATCAAAATCACACCAGACCCGACAGATATGATGGAAGAAGCAGTCAGGGGACATTAGGCAGTTGTCATAACTGAGTCTGTGTGTTCAAAGTTAGGCAGAGTCAGTCAATAAGTACAAAGGTCTCAGACTGATCCAGAAACAAAAATTACAACATCTGAGGTGGAAAAAACATACACTGGATGGGATTACTACAAATTAGACACAGCAGAAGAAGAGAACAACAAACTTGAAGACTCGGCAATTGAAATGTTCCAAATTTATCAGAGAGAAAACAACAATAATAATAATAGAAGAGATCATCAGCGAGCTGTAGGACAACCTCAGGAGGGCTTTTTTTTGTGTGTGTCTTTTTAAGGCCGACCCCGCGGCATATTGAGGTTCCCAGGTGAGGGGTTGAACTGGAGCTATAGCTGCCGACCTGCACCACAGCTCATGGCAATGCCAGATCCTCAACTCACTGAACGAGGCCAGGGATCAAACCTACGTTCCTCATGGATTCGTTTCCGCTGAGCCATGACAGGAACTCCCTCAGGATGTTAAATACACATTTAATTCAAGACCCAAAAGGAGGAGAAATGAGACAGAAAAAAATATATTTGCAAGAGTAATGGCTAATATTTTTCCCAAATTTAATGACAACTATAAATGCATAGATCCAAGAAGTTCAGTGAACCCTAAGCACAGAAAACATGAAGAAAACTACAGCAAATTCCAGCATAACAAAGCTGATGACAACTAGGAAGAAGAGAAAATCTTACCAGTAGCAAGAAAAAAAAAAAAGCACATGCAAAGAGCACACAGGTAACGTCAGATTTCTCACTGGAACCGACATGAGTAAGGAGTAAGGGCGTCTCTCAGAGTTGGGGGAAAGTGGTTAACAGCTCACGATTCCAAACCCGGCAAAACTACCTTCCAAAACTGAAGGCGAGATAAGAACTCATGGCCAGGAGACCTGCGCTACAAGAAATGCTTATGAAAGTCTTTCTTGCGAAAGGGGAATGATGGCAGCTGGAAATCGAGATCTTCACAATGGAGTGGAGGGACCGGAAAGGGTCACCGTACAGGGAACGTGCGAGATTCTCGATCCCTTTTAACCTTCTGTTAGGAAGTCTGACTGTTGACAC
This sequence comes from Catagonus wagneri, assembly GCA_004024745.2. Classification (NCBI taxonomy): domain Eukaryota; kingdom Metazoa; phylum Chordata; class Mammalia; order Artiodactyla; family Tayassuidae; genus Catagonus; species Catagonus wagneri. The sequence goes on from PVHT021183717.1 coordinate 66,074, forward strand.
AAAAATACTGACAATATCCTGCGAGTCTAAACGCACGTAAGAGGAAACCGTTTGGCAGTGACGCTGACACAGGACATCAGTGACGCTGACACTGGTGAAGGGGCGAGATGGGAACCCCTGCAGCTGGCTTTCACCTCCTCCCCTGGGTCGGCTGAGGTTCCCGTTGCTTGCTGCTGCTGCATGGCTGGGTCAGGTGGACAACCAGAAAAACAGTTCGTTAAAGATCTGAACAATGCAACTCACCTTAGCAATGAACTAAGAGAAAAAAAACATATGAAAACCTCAGTAGACACCGAGAGCGCGTTGGGAAAAAAGCAACGTCCGTCGGTTCTGAGAATACGCTCAGCAAGCTCTGCAGAGACGGCGACCCCGCTAACAGGTGGCATCACGCTGGATGACAAAAAACTGGATGCTTTTCCCAAAATCCATGTGTAGATTTAGTGCAACCCCGATCAAAACCTCGGCAGGCTTTCCTGCAGCAGCTACGAGCTATTTCTAAATTTCGAATGCAAATGCAGACAACTCGGAACAGCCACGACTTTCAAACAGAGGAACGAGGCTGGAGGTCTGACACCATCTGATGTTAAGACTTGTTATAAGGCTTCAGTAATGAAGACACTGTGCTACCGGCCTTAAGACAGATCAGCAGGACTTCCCATCGCGGCGCAGCGGGAACGAACCGGACTAGGATCCATGAGGACGCAAGTTGGATCCTTGGCCTCATTCAGGGGGTTAAGGATCCACTGTTGCCGTGGGCTGTGGTGTAGGTGGCAGACTTGGCTTGAATCTGGCGTTGCTGTGGCTGTGGCGCAGGCCTGCAGCTACAGCTCCCATTCGACTCCTAGCCTGGGAACCTCCATATACTGTAGGTGAGGCCCTAAAAAACAAAAAGACAGATCAACAGAATAGACTTGAGAGCCCAGAAACAGACCCAAACAGATATGGACAGCTGATACTCAGTCGAGATTTACAAAAAGGACAGGCTTTTCAGTGAGAAGGGATTGTCTTTCAACAAACGATGCTGGAACAATTGAAAATTCATTTGCAAAAAAAAAAAAAAAAACCACATGAATGTTGGTGGAAAGCTCACATATCAGATATTAAGCTTAAGTCAGTATGAGTCACAGACCTGCACATAAAACCTAGAACTGGAAAGCTTCTGAAAGAAAACAGGAGAAAATCTGATGGCCTTGGTTAGGCCAAGATTTCCTAGGTGACACCAAAAGCATGATTTGGATAAGAAAAAGTAGAGAAATTGAGCTTCACCAAAATCTGAAAAGTATGCTCTTCAAAAAAAAAAAAAAACGCTAGGGGAATGGAAAGCTAAGCCACAGGTCGGGAGAAGCTCTCTCTCAGTGGAAGAAAGCATTTACAAACCACCCTCGGATGAAGGCTTGGCGTCCAAGATATACACGAACCCTCCCGAGTTGGCATGAGAACAGCTCAGCGGCCGCCGTGAGCCACGCACAGCGGGAGCACCGACACGGGAGCAGCCCTGCCTCCCGCAGGCCGGCCGGCTCCCCCGGACAGACCCCCGAGCCGCAGGGCTTGGGCCATCGCGGCCAGGTGTCTGCCCGTGGCAGCCAGCGTCCTGGGGACCCTCCTCCCTGAAAGCCCGCCTCTGCCATGAGGGACGCGAGTGTCTCCCCACCTGGGGGTCCCGGGGGTGTCCCTCGGCAGCTGTGGCCATATTCACATGGGACGCCTTAACCGTCACGCCGCAGATCAACAGCAAGGAGCCGCCTCCGTCACCAGGACCCGTCAAGCAGCCACACGGGCGGAGTCCACGGCACTTGCTGCCACTTGGTTTTCTTCAAGGAAGCATCGAAACTGAGGCGTCCTTGCGGGGAAAGGTTAGGGTACAGCTGCGGAAAAACAGGCCCACGGCGCAATGCCCGGAGCAGGGCCGATCGTTCAATCCCAGTCCTACCATCTCGTGTCCTGGGGCCGCCAGCACGAAGCCTCCGCGGTGCAGGCTCAACCCCGGCCCGTGTCTCCTCGTGTCCCGGAGGCTGGGCGTCCGAGTCAGGCCCGCAGGCCTCTCCCTGGCTCACGGGTGGCCGTCTTCTCCCCGTGGCCTCTCGGGGCCGTCCCTCTGTGCGCGTCTGTGTACTGACGGCCTCTCGTAAGGACGGCGGTCCGACTGGGTCAAGGTCCACCCGTGGCCTCCTTTCGCCTTGACCGCCGCTTTAAAACCCTGTCCGAATGCAGTCACGCCCTGAGGCTCCAGGCGGCAGGGCCTCGACCCCGGGGCGGGGGCGCGCCGGCACAGAGCAGCGGCCCAGGACACGTTTCATTCCGCCGCGCCGTCAGCAGGGTTTCTTACACCCTGTATTGCTTTCTGAAGCAAAAGAGAAAACAAAAACCCTTGCAATGCCATCAGAAACCGCCTGTTGCGTTGTGGGCTCTGGTCCTCAATTTTCCAAAAGAAAGTTTAATTCATACAGACGTGCACGGCTAGACACCTTCTGACGGGGACCAGCCTCGGCGCAGGGAGGCGGAAGCACCGCGCGCCGGGCCGTCCCCTCGGCACCCTGCCCCGAGCCACGGGGAGCCCGCTCCTGCTCCTCCTTTCGAGTCCAGCCCCGTGCGTCTCACGGTGGGGACCAGAGGGGGCTTCAGCTGACTGGGCATCAACCTCGTGCCCAGTCAGGCTGGGGACTCAGCTTAAAGACCCGCCTCAGGGCAGAAGGTTCTAAACAGCACACCCAGCATGGCGCTGACCCACCCAGCCGACCCCAGCCGGGAGCAGCGATCCGGGCAGCACTGAGCCCACGTGTGACCCCCCCAGCGGCCCCTGCAAAGCAGAGCCGGGCTGAGCTGCCACCTGCACCCCACACAGGAGCCCCTGCTCAGCTGGGGCTCCGCCTGGTCTAATCGGACCTGGGAGGCCGGGGGGCCCTAGACAGGGGGCCGAGCCACTGCCCACAGCCAAGGAAGTCAACAAGACCTGGGTATTTGGCAGGGGCAGGGGGGCGTCTGAGAACTGACTCTCAGATGCTGGGAATATCGGGAGGTGGGGGGCCAGCTAAATGTGGAGTCGGGTGACCTCCCCAGGCGACGGTGCTCTGAAGTCAAGGCCATCAAGTGGCCGGGCAGCGTGGGCTGCAGCCATCCACCCCCATCAAAGCTGTACATTTTGCCTCCGGTTCCCCAGGCTTCGCACGCTGTGACAGCCTGCATGTCACCCCAAGCACACAGGCCTTTGCCCAGCCCTTCCCTGACTGCAGCCACCTGCCAAATACCCACCTCCCCAAGTCTGCCTGGTTCCTGGGACGTCGCCCATCCTCCACACAGGGCAGCACGGCAGGTGAGCGCTGTCCAAGGAGTGAGTGAGCTTGCAAGTGAATGGATGGATGAGCGAATGAGCGAGTGAGTGAATGAACTGGCAGCCTCATGAAGGTCAAACAGAATGTGAAACAGCAACGACAATAAGAAACGAGATGCCTGATTCAAGAGAGGTGCTAGAAATGAAAACCACTGCCCAACTCCAACAGCTGAGCTTCGTAGAAATTCACCGTAGCTGGAGCCCCAGTAGCCGTCCAGTTAAACCAGTGTCACAACGACAAGTCCATCAAGTTCCAGACACACTCAGGGGCTCCCTTGGCGGCCCCTCTAACGCCTTTTCCCCTGGGAGGGCTGCTGGGTACAGAGCCAGGACGCGCACACCTCGGCCACGACCTCCAGCCGTGTGGCGGGCAGGACGGGTCCTCACCACGGCCTGGCTGCCGTCCTTCGCGAGGGTCCCCAGCACCCTCACCGACAGGGCGGCTCCCTGTGCCTCAGCTGTTGTGCTGCCACCCTTCCCGGGGGCTGCGTGCCCCGCAGAGGGGTCCCTTCGCTGGTTCTGCTCTGCAGCCCCTCCAGGCCGTAGAGCACAGCGTAGGACGAATGTGTGCCCGGCCCTGTGTGTCCTCCCGCTGGACACCTGCGGGGGCGCCAGAGACGCGGACACGAGGGTCTTCAGAGAGGAGAGAGAAACGAAGGGCTTGTGTCGCTGTGAGCATGAGGGGCTTGAGCTGATTTTTATGGTGCGTCCCTCGACCCCTTTAGAGCTGCCTCATCCACCACGGCTTTCACGCGACCCGGTCAGTCTGCGTCACATGCAACTACACGGCCACTGAGCGGCCTGGGCAGGCCTGGAGCAAACCCAGCACCTGCGGGGAGCCCTGTGCTGCTGAGTGGGAGGTGAGGCCGGGGGTCAGAGAGGCCTCCCAGCTGCCGGGGCTGTGGGCGCCCACGACTAGCCGGTCAGAGACCGTCCTGGCCCCTCAGGTCCCAGATCCTCCGAGAGGCGGGGTGGCGGCGGTGTGGCCCTGCCCCGTCAAGGACCGCGTGGGAGCCCAACTCCCTGAAGCTTAGAACACACGGTGGGCTTCTGCTTGCCCGACTCTGCCGGCCCTGTGACCTGGGAAACCCGGCCCGGCCCCCGCTCCCCAGGGGGAGAGGCTCCAGCCAGACCTGTGCACTGGATACACAGAGAAGATTCTAGAACCTGGTGACGACCGACTGTCACTTGACCAAACCGGCTTCATCCGCACGCTCCCGTGCTGGTGACGCCTGCTGGGTGTTAGGTGAGCCAGGAGGAGTTTTCAGCAGCGGAGGTCCTGGTGCCTGAGCGAGTTCCCGCCGCCCCGCCAGCTGTGCCCGGCCCCCGCGCCTGTCCCCCTCCCCGTCGGCTTCCCGTCCGAGGGTGGCCCGTCGACGTGCCGTCCCACCTGCTGCCGTCCCCGCACCGTCCTGCCCAGGACACCCCTCCTCCGCCCCCCCGACAGGTCCCGAAGCAGGCGACCGCTCTCCATGCCCGCTCACCTGGCAGGAGCGGAACTGGCTGACAAGCAGCGTGCAGCGCTGGGGGTCCTTCCGCCCGTCCAGACTGTCCAGCTCGGCGGCCACCTGGCTCAGCTCCTCGTCCGCATGGTAGAACTGCGCCAGCAGCTGCGGGTCCGACCTCTGCGGGGAGAGGGGCGGGTGACTGCCGCGGGCGCAGCCTTGTCCCCTGCACCCCCGAAGGGGCCGGGGGCTGCGGGGCGCAGAGGATGGCATCTCTGTGGGGAGGCCAGGCGCGGAGCCCCCACCGCCACCCCAGACAGAGGGGGCGGGGCCACAGGACGGTGGAATCAGGAGCTTTGTTCATAAAACCGGACACGTGCTGAAGACAGCCGCTGAAGGAAGGCCGTCCCTGCCCTTCTCAGCCCTGGGCCCGTCTCCGCGACGCCAGGAGAAACCGCTGCTTGGCGGCAGGGAGCCCTTAGCTCAGAGGCTCACCTCCCACTAAATGCCGGGGGTTCTGATTCTGGCTCTTGAGGCACAGCCACCACACCGGGAGCCAAGTCCCAGCTCCCCGCGTCCCCCCGGGCCTGCGGGCCACCCTGACCGCCCCGCCCCGCCCCGCCCCCAGGCCCTCTGGTCACACAGGAAGCTCAGGGCCTCTGCACTGTGCTTCCTCTGGCCACGCTGCCAAGGGCTTGTCCCCTGGGAACTGAGCTTCCAGCATTAGGATGAGCCCACGGGGAAGGTGACAACGCCCTTAAACACATTCTTCCAAGAAGGCACTCTTCATGATGTGACAGAGAAAGGCAGAGAGAAGGCGACACCGAATCAACCCTTGGTCCCTCTTCCTTCTGCCTCAGAACCCGGCACGGCTGGGTCCGTAGTCTGCAGCCCTGACAACAAGGTGCCTGACTGTCGGCGTTTATCTCAGCTCGTGCTCGGTGGGTCCCGTGCTCTGCCCCTCCCCCCACGTGGCCTGTTCCACCGAGGCTCTCCCTCTGCTCAGGGGTCTTAGTCACCAGGTTCCCCTGAGCTTTAACAGGAGAGCAGCGGGGACCCGCCCGTCCACCCATTCATCCATCCACCTATATCCACCCATCCATCCACCCAACTGCCCATCCATCCATCCATCCACGCATGCACCCACCCTTCCACCCATCCACACACCCATCCAGCCACTCACCCACTCATCCATCCACCCATCCATCCATCCAGCAGAGGTGCCTGAGACCCACTCTGCCAAGGACACAGGGCCCTGGGACACGGCGTGAACAGTACAGGCCCAGACCCCCACCTGCCGGCGGTGTCCCCGGCACTCCCCGGTCCCTCTGTGATGAGCCAGGAACCAGGCCGGGCTCTGGGGGCAGGCAGCACACTTTGCCCCTGCCATGCTGACCAGAAGGCGGGGTGGTGAGGGAGAGACCCTAGGGCAGCCGTGCCCCCTGCAGGCGCGGAGACCCGGGGCTCTGAGCACCCATGTACACACGTGCACACATGGTAGCTGTTGGTCAGCCTCTCCCGGTCGGCCCCGGATTCCCCGCCCACGTCCAGAGGAAGGACAGAACGGCTGGCCCAGTGCCTCGTTGCGTCACACGTGGGGCCTGCCCTTCGGGGTGGGGGGCTGCAGCAAAGGGCGGAGGAGCTGACTCAGTCACCCAGCCCACGGGAGTCCTTCTGATCCCAAACCCCCAGCTCCCCTCCAGGAGAGGGCTTGGGACCCCAGCCTCCCCCACTGCCTCCATGACCGGGAGCATAAACATCCCCAGACTCTGCCTTGGGCTTTCCCCGTGGGCGCAAGGCAGTGTGGTGGATCGGCCACCTTGGAAAACAGACGAACCTTCTGGATGCACCTTGTTCTGCTTCCGGATACTAACGACATTATGACCAGGAGATCCTGCTGTGGCTCAGCAGTAAGGAACCCGACTAGTATTCATGTGGATGCAGGTTCAATCCCTGGCCTCGCTCAGTGGGTTAAGGATCCTGAGTTGCTGTGGCTGTGGCGTAGGTCACAGATGTGGCTCGGATCTGGCGTTGCTGTGGCTGTGGTATAGGCTAGCGGCTGCAGCTCTGATTCGACCCCTACCCTGGGAACCTCCATATGCCGCGGGTGCGGCCCTAAGAAACAAAGCAAAACAAAACAGAACAAAACAAAGAAAGACTTTACAACCAGACCTACAAAGTGCTGACCATTAGCAAACAGAGAGCTGTACACACACACAGGCACATGCAAACACACACAGCAGAAATGAGAGAATTCAGAAAATAATTAAAAACCTAGCAATTATTTTGTTGCAGCACAAAAGCCCTGTGTGATTTTACGACTTGAGTTACACTCCGAGATAACTTCTCAGCACCTCAGGACTGGGATTTCCAACGAAGGATCAAATGTTCTTACTGCAGGTGTCGGTCATACCCTTGGGAGGCTCCAGACACGAGAGACAAAACCTCCAGGCAAGGGTTCCAGGGAACAAATTAGCACCATGTACAAAATTCAATTTGCGCAGATTAGTAGAATCCAAAAACAATTTTTGGTGCTACACCTGCATTTCCAAGTGTGCAGCAGACAAAGGGCAGTTTCAGCCCACTCATCACTCAGAGCCTGCTCGGTCCAGCGGGCAAGTCAGCCCTCGGGCAAGCCGCGAGGCGGGACTGACGACTGAAGGAAGACAAAGATCAGGAACAGGATGCACTGCCTTTCTCTCCTCGATTTGATCGGCCAGCCTCAGTCAACAGCATTTTTATTTCACTTTATTCCTTTTTTGGCCACACTTGCAGCACATGGACGTTCCCAGACCAGGGATCGAATCAGAGCTGCAGCTGTGACCTACCTGGGACCTTTAACCCACTGTGCCGGGCCTGGGGATCAAACCCACACCTCACAGGGCCCCAAGCCGCTGTAGCTGGATCCTTAACCTGCTGTGCCACAGAGGGAACTCCTCAACAACATTTTCAGGTTAAATTTTTTGTGTGCCACATCTTAATCCAGTCACCTGTGGATGGACTTGGAGGCCACGTCCACGTCTTGGCTGCTGTGAACAGTGCTGCTATCAACACAGGTGCATGTGTCTTTTTCAGTGAAAGTTTTGTCCAGATACATGCCCATGGATTGCTGAATCATACAGTAATTCTATATTTAGTTGTCCGAGGAACCTCCGTGCCATTTTCCGTACACCAGTGTACATTCCCGCCAAGAGCACAGGAGGGTTCCCTTTTCTCCACACCCTCTCCAGCATTTGTTTCTGATGATGGCCATTCTGATGGGTGTGAGGTGGTACCTCACTGTAGTTTTGATTTGCATGTCTCTGATAATTAGTGATTTTTTGTTTGTTTTTTGTCTTTTTAGGAACGTACCCGCGGCATATGGAGGTTCCCAGGCTAGGGGTATAATCGGAGCTGTAGCCACTGGCCTACACCACAACCACAGCAACGCCAGAACCGAGCCGCATCTGCAACCTACACCACAGCTCCCGGCAACGCCGGATCCTTAACCCACTGAGTGAGGCCAGGGATCGAACCTGCAACCTCATGGTTCCTAGTCAGATTCGTTTCCACTGTGCCATGATGGGAACTCTGATAATTAGTGATGGTGAGCATTTTTTCACGTGCCTACTGGCCATCCGTATGTCTTCTTTGGAGAAATTCTATTCCGATCTTCCGCCCATTTTTCAATTGGGTTGTTAGTTTTTTTGAGGTTGAGTTGTATGAGTTGCTTGTATGTTTTGGAGATTAAGCCCTTGTCAGCTGCATTGTTTGAAATTAATTTTTCCTATTCCATAGGTTGTATTTTTGTCTTTTCTATGGTTTCCTTTGCTATGCAAAAGTTGGTCAGTTTAACTAGGTCCCATTGGTTTATTTTTGTTTTTATTTCCATTGCTTTGGGAGACCTATGTAAGAAAACATTTGTACGATTGATGGGAGAGAATGTTTTGCCTACGTTCTCTTCTAAGAGTTTTATGGTGTCTTATGTTTAATTCTTTAAGCTGTTTTGAGTTTATTTTTGCGCATGGTGTGAGGGCGTGTTCTAGTTTCATTGATTTACATGCAGCTGTCCAGCTTTCCCAGCACCACTTGCTGAAGTAAATTGAATTTTAAATTAGACTTTTAAATGTCCCAAAGTAAAATGTCCACGAAAAAGTGAATCAAATGATATAAATAGGAAGTACTCACCCTATTTTGAAATAGAAACTATAGGAGAGGGAGTTCCCGTTGTGGCTCAGTGGAAACGAACCAGACCAGTATCCACGAGGATGTGGATTCGATCCCTGGCCTCACTCAGTGGGTTAAGGATCCGCATTGCTGTGAGCTGTGGTGGATGCGGCTTGGATCCCGTGTTGTTGTGGCTGTGGCTTGGATTTGACCCCTAGCCTGTGAACTCCCATATGCTGCACCTGCAGCCCTAAAAACAAAACTATAGAAGAATAAAATAGAACCCAGCAGGAATTTTTTTTTAACATGATGTCAATATTTTCTCAAAAATAAATTCATAACGGTGACAGTTTTCACTGTTATGAGACAAAAATAAAATTCATGAAGACAGCGTTTAGCTTAGCAGGTTAGATGACTCGTGACAGCAGCCGTGGAAGGCAGGAGAGAGCACAAAACAGCGGTGCTGCCCAAGTCCACAACGCAAAAACTCACTAATGCAGAAGGAATGTTGTAACGCTAATGAAACGACACTTTCCTTCAAACCCCTGGTCCATGAGGAGGATGGGGATTCAGGATGCAGACGTGGAGGGGGCTGCAGGAGGCATCAGCTCAGGTCCTGCCCTCGGGAGCCCGCCTGAGGCGGGCGGTGAGGATGCCGGAGTGTCTCCAGCCGTGGCGAGGCTGGCCAGCCGGGCTGGGCAGGATGTGGAAGGAACCACGAGCATCCCCAGCCCTGCGCAGAGCTCACGCCCGACCGAGGACCTCGAAGCCTCCGCAAGGTGGCCCCAGACTGAGCCAAATGAAGAGACTGAAGCTCAGGGAGAAAATCCACGTCCCAGGTCACTTCAGTGGACACACGGCGCCACAGTCACCCTAAGGACACTCGGGGTCCACATGGGAAAGAGGAGGAGGTGAGACAGACCAGGGCGGCAGCCTTTTCACGCCTCTCACTTCCCTCTACAGCGGGAGAAACTGCGGAGGATGCTTGTCAGACCAGGGCAGCGGCACGACCTCGGCCGGGCTCTAGCGCGGGGAGACCGGGAGGAGGCAGCCGGCAGGACGGGCGGGCGGGACAGAGGGCGGCCAGGCGCCACGGCCGGACCCCTCACCCTCACCCCCGGGGGAAGCCCAGCAGGGACCGCGGCCCCGCGGGTGTGCGGGGCGTCCTGGCCTCCCACCCACTGCCCCGCCCCCAGCAGCTGTCACAGGACACAAGCTGTGCTCAGAACGCTGGTTCCCAAGACACACCACCCCACGCCGCCCCCACCACTCCAACCTCAGCAGAAGACAGGTTCCCAGATCCCCCGCCAGGTGGGCTTCGGCTGGACCGAGTGCAGGCAGCTCAGGGCCGAGGGCTGGGAGCCTCGGGGCCGGCCCGGACCCCGGCCCCTCTTGGACCAGCTTTCCAACAAAGCCTTGGGCTCCCCGCTGTGACTCTCCCAACCCCAGCATCGCGGAGAAACCGGACGAGCCTCAGGCCATGCACTGAATTTGGCCCCGCCCCCAGCCGTGCCCCGCCCCCCAGCCGCTGCCGCTGCCCCTCAGGCCCCGGGCACAGGGCTCAGGCCACACCGGACCGCCCAGGAAACCCGCTGGTCACCAGGACCGGAACCCTTCACTGCCTGCAAACAGTGACCCGGGCCCTCCGGCAGCTCTCCCCCTACTGAGCAGCCAGTACTCACGGCCCCAAAGGCACCTGGTCCCCATCAGTACATCCTGGGAGCCGCCAGGCCCAGGTCCCGCCCAGCTGGCAGCACCACCAGCCAGCGTTCAGCGGATCTGGTGCCCCACATGGCACACGCTCCCGTCATTACATGGTGGCAGCCCTGTGACAACGGCAACCATCGAGGCTGGTCACCCCTGCACCCACCCCAGCCACGGCCTGCCTCCTCCACCCAGGCTCCTCCACCAGGGCTCCCGCTGGGTGCCCCCCCCCCAACGCGGGCTCTCTCTCAGGACCCGGCGCCCGCCCTCCCCATGGCCTTCAGGCCTTCGCGGGCAGACCAGGCTCTGGCGGTTTTAGGCATCGGTGTGGGACGTTCAGGCACAGTTTGACCACAAACATAAGCACCCATGTCATCTACCTCCCATAATCCAGCCCCACCCCCGGGAGGGTTAGGGCTGTTCCCCAACCTACAGAAAGTCATAATCCACCTGCCACTCGGCCTCCCTGACGGAGGAAGGCCTTTTCCATGACCCAGTCTCCCTCCCGGCCCCTGCTGGGGAGTGAGGGCCGCGGCTGCACAGAGCCAGCACCCCCACCGGCACCACGTGGCCCCGAGGGCGAGCTGCTGGGTCCTCCCAGGCCTCGGGCCCACTCAGGGCCCAGGCTCTTGAGCCCACAGTAGGTCAGCTTGCACGGACACGTGTCCCCTCTGTTCAGCCCGGGAGGCTGGCCTGGCGTGGAGCAGATCACTGCTGAGCCCCAGGCCCCACCTCCCTGGGCAGGCGCCAGCGGACGGCCAGCCGGCCCCACACGGGCCTCCTGCCTGATCTGGAAGCACAGATGGCCTGTCCTCAGTTGTGCGGGGGCCAGTCAGGCCACTGTGAGCCCTGCTGCCCCGAGGGCACAGCCCTTTGCAGCAAAACGCGGCCATACTGCTTGCCCAGGGAAGGCTGATGGCTTACGTTCGATTCACATCAATAAATGTTTCACCCGCTGGAATAATAATAGAAACAAGCCGCTCTGCTGAGAGGGATCCAGGGCCCTGCAGGATCACGGGGTGCAGGCGGCAAGAGGGCCCGGGTGGGGACCAGACTTAGAGGCAGGTGCTGGACACGGCTCAGTCACCTGCCTGCGCTGACCTTACCCCAGGCCTCCGTTTACCACCTACAAAGTGGGCTAAAAGCACACGGGGTGCCGGGTGTGGCGCCCGGGGCAAAGCGGACACTGGACAGTCTGTACCTGGAGCAATTAAAACCTGTACCTCCTCAATGAAAACGGCGTGGAGGCACCTGGCCAGATAGGACGCTACGTAACCGCATCACTCCCGAGAGCATCGCCCCGCTGCGGGCTGACCACGGCCAGACACAGCCGCGGGGACCTCAGCCCCAGGACGCGGCCTGACTGGCACAGAAGGCGTCCTGGGTGCGGACAGGCGCAGCCATCAGGTGGGCCTGAGCGCTCTCGGGGTCTCACCGCAGCTGCCGCCCCTGCCTCCGCACCCGCCCGCGGCCCCTGCGTCCCTCCCTTGGCCTCAGGCAGGCGGTGCCCAAAAGAGGGGCGCAGGGGGCCGGGTGCAGAGAACCCCAAAGAGGCAGTGGGCGGGGCCGGGGGCGGGCCCTGGGGCGCGGGGCAGGGCCCTGGCAGCAGGTGTCCGGGTGAGCTGGAAGAGCGGGCTCCCGACGCGGGGCGCGACGCTGCGGAAGGAAGAAGACACGAGGCATGTGGAGGTTCCCAGGCTAGGGGTCGATTCAGAGCTACAGGTGCCGGTCTACGCCACAGCCACAGCAACGCCAGATCCAAGCCACGACTGCGACCTACACTACAGCTCACGGTAAGGCCGGATCGTTAACCCACTGAGAAAGGCCAGGGATCTAACCTGCAACCTCATGGTTCCTAGTTGAATTCGTTAACCGCTGCGCCATGACGGGAACTCCCACTTTTTTTTTTTTAATGGCCGCACCCATGCATATTGGAAGTTCCCAGGTCAGGGCCTGGATCCAACCCACAGCTGCAACAATACCAGATCCTTTAACCCAGTGTGCGGAGCCAGGGACCAGAGCCAGGCCTTTTGCTGCACTCGAGCCACCGCAGTCGATTCTTAACCCACTGCACTTCGGGGGGAACTCCGAGGCAGCACATCTTTAGATTTGTGGGCAGTAGGAGATGCAATGGGTAACCGAATCTAGGGTCTTGTTATTCCAGTAAAAAACAGTCATGAAATCTTATTCACACCTAAGAGAGTCACATAAATTCTGAGAGAGTTTGGAACCGCGATAAATTTTTTTTTTTGGCCACAGCATTGGCATGTGGAAGTTCCCGGGCCAGGGATCAAACCTGCGTCACAGCAGTAAGCAGAGCCACAGCTGTGACAACGCCAGATCCTCAACCTGCTGAGCCACCGAGGAACTCCAAACCTCACTAAACTAAATTTTTGTTTCAAATACTACAGCTATAACCAGCGTTGCCCCGAATGAGGTTTCTAGGGACCTTCTAGGCCGAGCTGACCGCAGGCCTCCTGAGACAAGCCCAGGTCTCTGCATCTTCCCAGATATTCTGCTAAATTGATGCCCGAAAGCTTTAGGTCCTAGGGCCAGGTCAGACAGCCAGGAAATGAGATCCTTGCACCAGCTCTCCCACCCGGGGTTGGTCTCACTCGCAGTGAAAGCCACAGCCGGCTCCGAGACGGCAGCTTCCCCGCTGCCGGCCCCACAGCAGCCCAGCAAGACCAGGAGAGAGCCCTCTGCCTGCGCAGGGTCCCTGCCCTGTGGGGCACAGCAAGGGGCCCCTCTGTAATTCTGCTCCAGCCTCATCTGGAGACCCCCCTTTGGGAGGAAGCTCTCCAGAGCAGCAGGCCCCCAGCCCTGGGCAGAGGCCGGACTGGCCCCGTGAGGATGAGGTGTCCCCGACGGGGCGGGCACGGGCTCTGCGACACCCCAGTGACCGCGCTGGTCTCGGCTGCAGTGTTTGTTGTGCGGGCCAGGCCTTCATGATGCCTGCACATAACTGAGCATCTAGCAGAGGGGTTTCAGAGCGAGAATGACTTCTCACATAAAACTCCCAATCAAGTACTGCGCATACACGTGACACGCCAGGAACACTGACTGCAGGAAATTTAACCGCAGCAGCTACAGCGGGTCATGAAGAAATCCTCCCGTAACTGCACAGGGGAGGAGCGGGCGTGGTGCATCTCACGGGGACGAGTGCACGACGGCACAGGGAACAAGGGTATCCTGACAGCTGGGCTTTCAAACTGCAGGAGATCTTGGTTTTGAATTTCAATAGGTTTAAGATGCTTTAAAAAGCATTTTATTTTAAGACTATTAAATAGCGAATTTGGTAGGATGCCAACTAGTTCTGTTCCCCACCCTGCTAACAGCCACCCGTCACCATCACCGTCCTGGGGCCGCAGGTCTGTGGCCTGCCACCCTGCCACACCCCACTGCCGGGCAGCCCCTCACTGCTGGGCCCGGCCTGGCCGACAGCAGCCCAGGAAATAGCCGAGGGGAGGTCGCAGTTTTCTCGGCTTCCAGGACGGGTGGAAATCTTCTCGAGCGAAACTGAAATTTAAATTGCTTCTTATGAATTATTCCTCTCCTTCAAAATGAAGTTGAGGTGACTTAATCAGAAGGCACGTGAACCAAACCTGTTTGTTCAATCAGAGGAGCCACTGAAAGGCCCAGACAGGGATCCCGGGTTCTGGGCCACGTTGATCACTGCTTTGCCGACTCAGGCTGGGGCCCCTGAGCGTCCCCCAGTCCTGGGCATATCACCCCGTGGGCTGGGATGAAGGAGACGGAGAGACCAGGCCTGCCTGGGTCCTGGGAACACGCTGGTTGGAGAGGAACGTGGAATTCCAAGGGCCGTCCCCACGGGAGGACCAAAGAGACAGGACGTCACTGGAAGCCAGCGCCGAGCAAGGGCCCTGGCTGAGCAGGCGGGGTCAACGCACAGTCTGGACGCTCCGGGCTCCTCGGACGGAGCAACAGGTTTCCGTGTATTAATAGTGTACCGGCAATACTAATGTATTCATATATAACAATATTGACTGTTGAGCGGTGCAGCCTCCTGGGAAAATAATCAGTTTCTCAAAAAGCCGAACATAGTTACCATACGACTAGAATTCCACTTCTAGCATAATGCCCCATATCCACATAAAATTTTGTTCCTTGCAGCACGTATTATTAACCAAAAAGTAGAAGCCATCCACACGTCCACCGGCTGATGAACGGATCCACGAAAGGTGGGCTGTCTGTGCAGTGGAATATTATTTGGCCTTAAAAAGGAATGAAGTGCCGACACGTGGTACAACAGGAATTAACCTTGAAAAACACGCCAGCTGAAGTAAGCCAGACAGGAAAGGTCACGCCCTGTCCGATTCAATTTACTTGAAACGTCTGGAACAGGCAAATCCTCAGAGACGGTGGGTTAGGGGCTGGTGGAGGGGGCTGATGATGAGCGTGATGTTTCTCTCGGGCACGATGAAAAGCTGCTAAAACTAGGTCACGGTGCCAGGGGTCACGGCGTGGCTCAGCAGTAATGCACCCGACCGCATCCGTGAGGACTCAGGTTTGATCCCTGGTCTCGCTCAGTGTGTTAAGGAACCAGTGTTACCATGAGCTGTGGTGTAGGTCACAGAAGCGACTCGGATTTGGTGTTGCTGTGGCTGTGGTGTAGGCTGGCAGCTGTAGCTCCAATTCAACCCTTAGCCAGGGAACTTCCATATGCTGCACCTGTGGCCCTAAAAAAAAAAAAAAGAATAAAATGCCCAGGAATAAATCTAACTAAGGAAGTAAAACTGTAAGATACCGATGAAAGAAATTGAAGACTGGAAGTTCCTGTTGTGGCTCAGTGGTAAAAAGCCCAACCAGTATCCATAAGGATGCGGGTTCAATCCCTGACCTCACTCACTTGGGTTAAGGATCCAGCACTGCGTGAGCTGTGGTGTAGGTCGCAGACAGGCTCAGATCCCGCATTGCCGTGGCTGTGGTACAGACCAGCAGATATAGCTTTGATTCAACTCCTAGACAGGGAACTTCCATATGCCGCAGGTCTGGCCCTAAAAAGCAAAAAAGAAATTGAAGACCGCCTAAGCAGATGGAAAAATATATACCATGTTCATGGATCTGAACAATTAATTTTGTAAAAACGGCCACACCGCCCAAGGCAGCTGACTCCCACATTGCCCATGACAATTGACAATTGAGCTTGTCAGAGACAAGCTCTTTGTTCTTTAAAAACAGCCGTCCTAAAAGAATACCTGTTCTCACCTGCGTGTCGTCTCTTACCAGGGGGTAGAAACTGTTTGTGAAACAGTCCAGTAAGAGCCTGTATTTGGGTTTTTTGTATTTTTAGAGGAAGAAAATACAGATGGATGATCCAGAGGCTCGACATATGGGAGAAGAGAACCAACTGGGTGTGTGCTCAGAAAAAAATCAGGACAGGATCTGCAGAAAAACAATCAGGCTCTCAAGTCGAGGTAAACACACACTCACACACACACACACACCCCTAAAAATAAAGACCCCCTTCGACAATCATGGGCAAGTAGGTAAAACGTCGCGGGAATCCATAGCAGTAAAGAAGCTGGACAGCCCTGCTCTGGACCATGTGTCCACCCTGCCTCCCTCGAGGTGACCCTGGTGCGGCCACCGCCGGGGAGAGACAGGGGCCCAGGCAGCTCCTGCCAACAGGATGGCCTTCCTGGAGCCCCCGGCCCCCTGTGAAGCTGGGGTTCAAGTGGGGACCCCGGCAGCACAGATCCTGGCGCCAGCCCGTCCTAAAGGCGGGAAGGGCAAAGCGTCTGGATCGAGACCTCAGCCCACATCCACCAGGAGCCCACGAGGGCTCAGGTGAGAAGTGGCAGTCGGGGAGAGAGGGGCCATGGAACCAGGACGCTTACAGGAAGAAGAGCCCCTTTTCCTTGGAGGGACTAGAATATTCTCTCTGAACAGCCTGGGTACCACACAGCCCCGCCCGGGGCCACGGGCAGCCAGGGGAGGGCAAAAACCACAGCAAAGGACCCTCTGCTCCGGGCTGGCCCTCGGGGCTCCCCCAGGTCAGCGCCTTTCTGGGAGGCTCAGGACGGGTTGTCTGACGAGCAGCGTTCCCCAGCTGGGGGCAGGTGAGCTAGAAAATTCCACTTCAACGCAGGCTCAAATCTTCTGAAGGATGACATGCCTCGATAGAGTGTATTAAACACTAAATGATTTTTTTTTTGTCTTTTTGCCTTTATGTAGGGCCACACCTGCGGCATATGGAGGTTCCCAGGCTAGGGGTCTAATAGGAGCTGTAGCTGCCGGCCTTCGCCACAGCCACAGCCACAGCCACAGCAACGCGGGATCCGAGCCTCATCTGCAACCTACACCACAGCTCACGGCAACGCCGGATCCTTAACCCACTGAGCGAGGCCAGGGATCGAACCCGCAACCTCATGGTTCTTAGTCGGATTCGTTAACCACTGAGCCACGAAGGGAACTCCTAAATGATTTTTAAATACCATTTTTAATTGTAGAAAGTACAGACGTTCCAAAAAAGAAGAAAATAAATATCTCCCGGAACTGAACACAACCCATTCTTGACCACCCCAGACCCGGCCCCCGCCCAGGCAGAGGCCCTCAAACCTGCAGCGGTAAAGGCGCTCCTGAATGTCTTGGCGGAAACTCACGTTCCGCACAGAACCCTCCAGACACTGCTGCGTTCGCTCCATCCTGAGGACAGCAGTGACTCCAGCAAGGTCGTGATGGGCCTCCGTACGCAGGGCACCAAGCGTGCCTCCCTCCGACAGCAGAGGCAAGGCCTTCCCCCTACGAACACGCATTCACCGTCTTGCCCACAGCTCGGCCCCTCCAACCTGGAAGAAGCTGCAGGGGGACCAGAGAACAGCTGCAGAGAAAGAGCCAGAACCAAGGCACACATCTGGCTAAAAAAATTGTCTTCTAGAGGCGCTGAGAGCTAGGACAAGGACAGACACCTGTCAGGTACCTATGCTCTTTCTAAATATATATATATATATATATCTTTCATCTTATTGCGACCTACACCACAGCTCAGGGCAACGCTGGATTCTTAACCCAGTGAGCGGGGCCAAGGATCGAAGCCGCATCCTCATGGATACTCATGGATACTAGTCAGGTTCATTACTGCTGAGCCACAACAGGAACTCCGGAAACCTATGTTTTATTGTAGGTCTTTGTGGAGCTCCCTGGTGGCTCAGCAGGTTAAGGATCTGGTGTTGTCACTGCTGTGGTTGGGGTTCGATCCCTGACTCGGGAACTTCCGCAGGTCATGCGTGGGTGCAGCCAAAAAATAAAGTAGGCCCTTGTGTACTCAGAAGGAGAGACGCTCGGGTACCTGTGAACAGATGGAAAATGTAAGTCCCTCCACATCACCGCAGTCACATCCCGGCAGGCGCCTGATGCCCCTACGAAGGGCCTCAGGAAACAGCCTGCACACATCACAAGCCACGTGACAGGCTTCCCACGGGCGGGTGGCCGAGGACAGGGCCCGACACTTCCCACAGAAGACTGTGGGCCTGCAGAGAACAGAGTTCTCCCTGAAGCCTCTTTCGCTGCTGCTTATGGAAAGCTCATTCAAACGGCACGAAAAGCAGTTCAGACGATCGACATTCATCCGGAAAGCGCGTCCGTCGGGAGCGGTCTGCGGGTCGCCTCTTACCGCGACTGCCGTCCACGCCGGCCCGGCGCCTGTCCCCGTCCCTCGCTGCCGCGGTAGCAGGCGGTGAGGACGGTGGCCCTGGCGCCCCTCCAGGCCTCGGCAGGGGCCTCCCTTCTCCCCGAGCACCGACTTCACAGGAAGATGCACCACCGAGTCAGTCCTGACGTTCCTAGCAACTTGGCGTCAAACGGAGGGTTGATTTGAACACGGCCCAGATCTGCTGGCCGGTCACCTGGCCGCCCTCTGAGGAGGCCCCCGGGCCACGTCCCGGGGACCCGCCGGCTCTCCTCACGCCGGAGAGCAAACGCCACTCATGAGCCCCGCGGAAGTCGTGGCCCCGCGGGCTGAGACCCCCAGGCGGGCACGGCCCTCGGACACCGCCCGCGACTCCACCAGGTTAAGACTAAAGGCCTGGCCCTTGGGCACGGGGCTGCGGCACCGTCACCCGCAGTCGCAGGCTGGGGCCAGCGTGTCCCCAAGCGCAGGGGCACCCAGCAGACGGCCTGGACCCCCGTCTGGTCCAGGTCTCCACCGTCCACGGCACAGCCGCCGCCACAGGGCCTGGCGAGCACCCGAGATGACACCGTCAGAATTACGCTTCAGCGTGGAAACACGCGGGCCGCCACGACTTCAGTGTGGACGTGCCAGGTGTGGTGGTCTGGGTGCGGACTGCATGTTGAAAGCATATTTTAAACCTCTCTGATTAAACAAAGTATATTATTACAATTCATTACATCTGCTTATTTCTACTGTTGTTTGTTTTTAACGTGGCTACTAGAAAATGTCCGGTGACACTGGCTCCCTCCCGAGGCCCGGGCTCTGCCCCCGCCGCCCGGGGCAGGCGCCCTCCGCCTCACTTTCACCTCTTCGGCAGCAGCTGCCAGCATGTTGCCGGTTTCCGTCCTCGCAGCGCCCGCTTCTATCCCTTCGGCTCCCCCTCAGGCCCCCTCGCTCTCGCTGACATACATCCACGACGACGAGTCTGGCGAGGAGCGCGCCGGGCGTGCAAGGCGGGCGGCGGCCCCTGCCCGTGGTCATCCGCCCGCCGCCCCGCGGCACCTGGAACCTACCAGACTTCTCCTTTCCCTGAAGCTACACTGCCTTTTCTCTCGACCGCTGAGGTCTCCTCTGCCTCTCGGCCCTGCAGCCTCACCACATGTCCCCATGCGGGTTTATTTTTATTTGTCCTACTTGGAACTCACGGTCCCCTTCCGTATGATGACTGAGGTCTTTCTCCCGGTCTCGGAAGCCTCAGCTCGCCCCCTGCCTTTCTCCCCGTCCCCCGCCAGCGCCTCGCAGATACTCGCTGCAGCCTCGTGGCTCAGCTGGTGTTCCCACGCCCGGTGTCCCCCAGTCCTGGGTCCCCAGGATGTCCCCAGGAAGCCCCACCTGTGTGTGGACTCCAACCCTGGGTCATGCCCAGTTGCCTGCAAGTCCGAGAACGCCGGACTCAGGTCCCAGCGCTCCTCGCTTTGCCCTGGGGCTGGGCGGGCGGCAGGAGTTGGGGAGCAAAGCCACCCAAGGCCAGCTAGGGCCCCGCGGTCCCCTCTCCCGCTTCAGCCCTGCCTCCCGGGAGCAGCCAGGACGACTGCCTCCTGGAGCCCCAGACACCAGCCTTTTACTCCCCCGAGACTGCCACCGAGCCTGATTTTCAACCAGCTGAAGCCGGGTCAGCCTGCAGGGCCCGCCTGCCCCTCCACCCCACGCTGGAGCCCCACGGAGGGGGAGCCAGGATTCGGTCCGCACCTGGTCACCGGCGGGCTCCAGGATGTCCTGGCCAGCCACTGGGAAGGGCTCCGTGGTGGCAGATGGACAGCCCAGAGGCTGCGGAACCCCGCCTGCCCCACCCGCTCGGGGAGGCTGCTGGGCTGTCCCGTGAGGACAAGGGGCTGGAGGAGGGCTCGTCATGGGGACAGAGAGTACCTTGGGGTGGCTGAGACCCAGAATGCACAGTCCCGCTGCAGGGCCAGGCCAGGGAGCGGGCAGCCGCGAGGGGAGACTCTTCCAGGGGGGCCGGACCCTCTGAGACGGAAGGACGGCCTCGACAGGGCTTCCAGTTTCCTCACCCACCAAAACATAATCCCGGCCCCCGAGGTTCTGTCTGGACCTGGGGGCGGGGCTGGGACGGGCAGGTGCCCCCGTGCCAGGGCCTCAAACTGGAAGATCTCCCTGCTTAAGAGAAGCAGGAAAGCCTGAGCCGACGGCTACAGTAAGCAAGAGAACAGAGGTGTGGGGCACAGCGTCATCGCTGACCCTGAGCAGGAAAATGGGCTGTCACCCCAGCCTCCACGCAGCCCCCGACGGCCCCCTTCAGGACGGACGGAGCGCCGCCTCCCAGACTCACGGTTCCAGCCTGCTCCGCGCCTGATGTCCCCTCGGGGAATACATTTCTTTTCTTCAGTCTTCTACTGGTCACCCATCAATGTATTTTTTTTTTGCCTTTTTGTCGTTTTAGGGCCGCACCCGCAGCATGTGGAGGTTCCCAGGCTAGGGGCTGAATCGGACCTGCAGCTGGCAGCCTACACCACAGCCACATCCACGCGGGATCCGAGCCACGTCTGCGACCTACACCACAGCTCGCGGCAACGCCGGATCCTTAACCCACTGAGAGATGCCAGGGGTCGAACCCGCAACCTTGGTTCTTAGTCGCATTTGTTAACCGCGGTGCCACGACGGGAACTCCACACACATGCGTGTTTTTAACAAACACTGGATCCTCCACATCCGCCCTCCCGCAGCCCCTGCACACGCACCGCCCGGCAGCAGAACCCGCATCCAGCCTCTTCACTCACGTAGCTTTCGAGGGAAAGGCCGTGCAAACCCGCACCGCGGACCCGGCCTTCTGCGCCCGCACTGTTCCCCACCGCGGACACTCCGGTTCACGCCCCACCAGCGGCGCACGGGGATCCAGCTTCTCCACATCCACGCCGACACTTGTTTCCTGTTGTTGGACAGTTGCTGTCGCAGAGCGGGTGCCGTGACAGCTCTTAAACACCCCTGGACCAACTCGCCACCACACTACTGCCAACACTCCCCTTTAACTTGGTGGCAGTTCCCTCCCCGGGGAAGTGCCCTGGCTGCCACGTCTGCGGCCCCCTGCCCCTGCCTCCCGCCCGCCCCAGGGGCCTCCCCGACCCCAGCGAGGAGAAGGTGCCCACAGGCCCGCCCCAGGGGCCTCCCCGACCCCAGTGAGGAGAAGGTGCCCACAGGCCCGCCCCAGGGGCCTCCCCGACCCCAGCGAGGAGAAGGTGCCCGCAGGCCCGCCCCAGGGGCCTTCCAGACCCCAGCGAGGAGAACGTGCCCGCAG
>PVHT021183717.1:88639-110143 GCA_004024745.2 Catagonus wagneri
GCAGGCCCGCCCCAGGGGCCTTCCCGACCCCAGCGAGGAGAACGTGCCCGCAGGCCCGCGTCTATGTGGTCTCTTCTTGTGCGGTCAGACATCCGGCCGCCTGGAACTGCCTTTCCTTTGAGAAGCTGGCAGGGACCCCGCTGACTGTCCCTTTTCACCTTCCCGAGCGGCTCCCCGAGTCTGGAGACCACAAGTCAGGGCCCTGGGCGCACAAACCTTCCTGTGTCCCCCATTTCTTGATTTTAGGACATGGGCCTCATTTCGCCTCCAGGGCCTCCCCTGAGTCCCAGGGGCAGGTCCAGACAGTGGCTGGTCAGGGAGGGAGGGGACGTGAAGACCAGGGAGGAGCCGTCAAGCGACAGTTACAGCCTTGGGGCAGGGTTCTCTCAAGGGCCACACAAAGTGACACAAAGTAGGCATCTTCTTTTTTTTGTTTGTTTGTTTGTTTGTTTTTATGGCTGAATCTGCAGCATATGGAAATCCCCAGACTAGGGGTCAAATCAGAGCTACAGCTGCTGGCTTAAGCCACAGCCACAGCAGCGCCAGATCCGAGCCGCTTCTGTGAACTACACTGCAGCTCACGGCAACACCAGATCCTTAGCCACAGAGCGAGGCCAGGGATCAAACCTGCGTCCTCATGGATACTAGTCGGGTTCTTAACCTGCTGAGCCACAGCGGGAACTCCCACTTGGGCATCTTACACACATAAAAGTTATTTTCCTTACACTTCTGTTAGAAATGAATACTTTAAAACTGAACAGCCTGGAGCCCCCTCTTGTGCTCCTGCCTCGTCTGACTGCACCCCAAACACAATCACTGCAGGCTAAAGATCAGGCACCCTCGGCACAATTGCCTGCGGGTTAAAGATTACGAGCACGCGATGTTTCTCAGGAACTGTCCTAGTCTGTTCTAATCTCTGATCAGACGCCCTTTACACAGGTGCTGTTATTCTCGGCAATAACCCCGAAGACCGCCATCACGACCAGGCCGGGATCTCCCGAAACCAGCTTCAGTCACTGATTCCCCCAAAGAAAGAAGAACGCGTGTTTGCCCCAGTCCTGGTTTCTGTCTGGAAGCCTGTCTTTCTCCTTTTTACTGTAAAACTCCCTGCAGTTCTTCCCCAAGAAGGGCACGGTCTCTAAGGCCTTGGCCTGCCGCGGCCTCCTTTGTCTGGCAAAGCGAGAAAAGCCATGCTCTCCTTCACCCACAGCTCTGTCTCCACGTTTCTACTCAGCTCCAGTGGACAGAGGCCGAGTTTCGGCAACGGGCCCCTGATCACTGCAGGCCGGCAGGTGCAGCTCCGATTTGATCCCAGCCTGGGAACTTCCATATGCCATGGTATGGCCCTAAAAACAAATCCTAACAGCAAAGAAAGAGGCAAGGATGCTGAGAGCCCTCCTAGAGCCCCAGACCCACCCGCGGGCCCTCCTTCTCAGGCTGCACAGAAAGCCACGCAGCAGCCGAGACGGGCTCCGGACGCGGACACGCTGGGCGGAGGGTCTCAGGCACCCCTGCCCAGACCGCAACCCTGCCCGCCAAGGGCGGCCTGGCCGGGAGCAGGAAAAGGGAGCTTAACTTAGGAAAGTGACTCGGCCCGTGAAAACACGCTGAGAACAGGATAAGGCCCCTCGGGGAGGAACCTGGGAGCCCACGCACCCCTCCTTGGGGACCCCTGCTCCTCTGCCCCCACCAGCACTGTCCCCACAATCCCAGGGGCCAGAGGCGGCCCCCGTCCACAGCCACAGCCGCCAGGCCATCTGGCCAGGGGCTGCCCACACAGCAGCCACAGGGGGCTCTGGCCTCCGCGGCTGAGCACCCAGCGTCCAACCTCACACCCGCCCCCAGGGCAGGGCCAGCATCCGGGCGGTGAGAGACCAGCCCAGCGAGGCCCCTGTCCCTGAGAGCCTGCAGACTCGCTGCCTGACCTCGCCCCGGCCCCGGTGTCCACCTACGCAGGGAGCCTCAGCCGTCAAGAGCCCGGCGGTCTCCCAGGGCCCAGAGGAAGCCGCAGGCCGCTCCCTGCAACCCACATGCACCCCTGGATAGAGCGGGCCTGGCGGCCACGGGCACCCTGACCAGACACACCCCCTGCTCTGGGTCACTCCTTCTTTCTCGGGGTGTGACGCAGCGGGGAGCCCCTTCAGGACACCTCTGCTCTGCAAGAGGCCCCAGGCACTGAACCAGAGTGACAGCAGCCCAGGACTAAGGAGGGACGGCTGCCGGCACTTCCCACTGACCACGCACTGGGCACGCCTGGACGCCCAGCCCCGTCGCCAGCGGCAGATCTGCGCCGGCCGCGTGGGGCAGACCTCCCCTCCCCGCCGACGGTGGCTGTCGTGGGCTGGATGGCGGCCCTCAGACAAGTCCACCTAGAACCTGCAAATGTCACCTTATTGGGCAAAGGGTCCTTGCAGATACAGTTAAACACCCTGTGATGAGACCCTGGACTGTCTGGACGGGGCCCAAATCCAATGACAGTGTCCCTCAAGAGGCGGAGGAGGAGGCCACGTGCCGACAAGGCGGAAACTGGAGGGACTGAGCCACGAGCCCTGCGCCACCGCCGCCGCCGCCCAGGAGAGGCCTGCTTCCCTGGAGCCTGGTCCCCTCAGAAGCTGGCCTCCCCCGCGGCCCTGGACACGTGTCCCGCGCTGTGAGCGGATTGGCCCCGGGCTCAGGGGGCCCAGCCCGGAGGCGCAGCCCCAGCTCTGCGCTCAGACGCCCGGCACCGCCATCCTCGCAGCCGACGCCCTGCAACTCAGCCCTCCAGCCGAGGAGAGCGCTGGCTGCGGGTTATGGGTTTTCACCCTGTTGGGTGGGCGCCTGACAACACCGGTCGTTCGGTGTCAGTGAAGCCACGGTCCTCAGGGCGACCCCGTCCCGCTCCGTGAGCGCCGCCTCCTCCCCGCACCCACAGCCCTGGGCGTGAGGTCACGGCCAGCCTCGTCTGGAGGAGGAAGCTGAGGCACAGGGAGGCCGGGCTCCTGGTCCAGGTCACACAGCAGCACGCCGGGCGGCCAGGCTGTCCGCCTCCGTCCTTCCATCCTGACAGTGGTGTCACCATAAATTTAACTGCCTAAAGCTCGTGCGCCTGTGCCCCTTCAAGAGCAGCTCCCCGGCAGATGCGTGTTCGTGGGGGCTGGAGGCCAAGAAGCGGGGGGACAGGGTTTCCTTGGGGGGATGACAAAGTCCCAGGACTGAGCGTGACAGGTGGCGGCTGCACTTCCCTGCGAAGGCACTAACACCGAGGAAATGGCCGCTTTACATGACTGACTGCATGTTACGTGCAGTTCACCTGAATTCTTTTAAACAAGGAACGCCCCCCAGGAAGGAGACTGCCGTGGCCGGTGCACCTGAGGGAGAAGCCCCGGGCCAGCCCGGCCCATGCCCCACGCGGTCACGCCGCTACGGACCTCGATCTCCCCAATATAAGTAAGGCCACGCGATCGCTTTCTGCTCGGACAGAGAATCTAACGCCTGGGTATACCCTGCCCGGGAAACGGACGACCATGAAAACTGGACGGAAACGTGAAAACACACGGGACCCTCCAAAAAGAGGACATCCAAGTTTACATTATTTTTTTTCCTTCATCAGGCTTATCGTGTGTGTAAGTTGGAAAAGAGGCTGCGCAAAGCCGCTGTTTATATGCAAGTGTGGATGGATATATTGTTCACAGCGAATGAAAGGAAATCGGGGCCTGAGGGGACCGCGCACGCATCTTACCAACTCGTCATCT
This sequence comes from Catagonus wagneri, assembly GCA_004024745.2. Lineage (NCBI taxonomy): Eukaryota > Metazoa > Chordata > Mammalia > Artiodactyla > Tayassuidae > Catagonus > Catagonus wagneri. The sequence continues at coordinate 92,374 of PVHT021183717.1, forward strand.
CGCCTTAAACACAAAGACATTTGATGCACCGTTTATCCCCCTCAGGTCCTCACGTGGCTCAGAGCAAACGTTCCGTTCTCCTAGTTCCTCCCTCAAACTCCTACCCGCCTCCCACGCGGCACGGAGCCGACGCGCAGAGAAGCCCGGCTGTGGCGGCGAGTCCAGGGAGGGCGGCCCAGCACCACGCAGGGCGGAGCCCCCCGGAAAAGACAAGGCGCCCCCTCTCCAGATCCAGGCAACACGGAAGGGGTCTTTTGCTTCTATCTGGAAGGAAGCGGGACTGCAAAGCCCCCAGAAAGGACCGGGTCTGCCCTTCTCGCCACCAAAGGTGTCGCCCCAGCCGCATGAGTCACCCCCGATCTCACAGCCCCGCCCAGGAGAAGGTCCCCGCGGTCACCGCGTCCTCGGCACACAGAACCGCCCGACCAAGCTCGCGCCGTCTCACGCGCGACGCTACTGCAGCGGTGGCCGACTCCTGGGCTGGGAGTGCCCAGCGGAGACGGGCCACGGGCCACGTAGCGCAGGGACGGGCTGGTTGTCCACATGCACAAAGCGTGGCCGTCGTGATTCTGACTTGGGCGGAAGCACCCAGGACCCCGCACCCAAAGCTACCTGCAGCCGGACGCCGACCAGCGGCCCCTCTCGCGCAGCTCGCTGTTCCCGTATCTTGTCCTAAAATGTACTTTGGATTGTTTCTAACTCTATAAAAAGGATGTCACGAGGATGGGGTGTTTCGAGGCTGGCTTACGGTCTGTCACAACCCGAGAGCCCCACCCTTTCCGGACAATCCCGCGCGTGCAAAGCCGGCCCCGTGGCCCCGGGGTGAGCCCCTCGCGTCCCGGGGGGGGCCTGGTGCTGCCCTAACACCCAGCGCAAACTTGGTGGCTTCACACAAAACGTGCTCGCTGACGGCTCTGAGGACAGAATCCCAGCGCGGTCTTACCGGGGCGGCCAGGAGAGAATCGCCTCCTCGCCTTTTCCAGCCCCTCGACCCGCAGCCCCACCCCGCCTCGGAGGCCGAAGGGCGAGTCTCAGACCTTCTTCCGTGGCCTCGGCCCCCTCGGCCCTCGGCCGCCTCCTGCCATGAAGGACCCCGCGGTTACGCTGGGCCCGCGGACAGCGCGGATGGTCTCCCCGCGGCAAGGCCAGCCCGGCTCCACCTGCAGCCTTCTCGCTGCTGGGGCGCGTGATGTGCGGCACAGGCTCGGGGGCAGGGCCATTACTCTGCCCCCTGCTGGTGGCATTTCTGGGTCGCGTGAATTCCCGCCCAGCAGCGGCACCTCGGACCCGGGAACCGCCTTCTCCAGCACCCAGGCCGAGGGGGTCCTGGGGCAGCTGAACGGAGCAGCGGCATCTACTGTGGACGCGAGCCGCCGCCCAGGGCCCCCGCGGGCCAAGCGTCTCTCCGTGACATCCCCAGGGGTCAGCACGGCCCCGGCTGTGTGCCTGAGGCCCTAAACACACTGTCCTCCAGCCAAGGCCGGGGCTCCCAGCCCCACACAGAGGGCCCGGGGCCTGCAGGCTTGGGGACAGTCACACGCTGGGTCGCTACTTCCATCACAGGTGTCCAGGCTCTGACGGCAGCCGCGGTGCCGGCGGGTGGCCGCTGCCCTCCCGTCCCAGCACCCAGCCGGGGAGCCCCACTGGGGACTGCCCCGAGGAAGCTGGTCCACGGAAGATCAGCGCCCTCTTCCACGCCCAGAGCAGGGCCGGCCTCCCCACCTCCCAGTAAAAGCCAGCCTCATGCCCTGCGAGAAGGACCATCTTCTCGCCTAGAAATGGAATGCGGTGACGCCGGGACAGCAGGGGCTCCTGGAACAGAAAAGAACTGTGTCCACAGGACCCACTCAGCACCCTCTAACCAGCCCGAAACGTCCAGGCTCCTGTGGCCCTGATCCCACAGGCAGGGTCGCGCCAGCATCCGGCCCGCAGCCGATGACAAGTCACGCGTCACCCCCCCCCCCAAAGAGCTGCAGCTCACGCTCGCTGCTTTCTAGGGTCTAAATTTTAAAAGACTAGTGAGAGTGGAATTCAGATGCTATTCCTGACATTTCACGAAAACTACTTAACCATGTTGCTTATTTTCCAAAAGCGGATGACAATGCAAAAAAGGAGCCTGTTTTTTAAGCGCCTGATTGGTGGCTCTCGGGCTGGCAGCCTGCCTCACAGCCTCCTGCAGGGCCTCCCGGTGGGGCACTCACACTCAGGCCCGGGGCGCCCCTCCCAGGGCCCCTCACTCTGGGCTGGACGCAGGAAACGGGCCTTTCCGGGGCTCCCCCCACCCGGCTCTTCGCAGCCACGGTCACCCAGGGCCAGGCCAGGGGAGCCAGCCAGACCCACCGCGGGGCTGCCCCGGCGACGGATGCCCAACAGGGGAAGGCCTGAGGCACGGAGGGCAGGGAGCCCCTCAGGCAGGCCCAGAGGGCAGACTGGGGGTCTGGGCTGGAAACGTTCTACAGTCCAAGTCGTGGTGACGAGGGCACAACTACAAGCACAATAAAATTCACTGGAAATGAAACAAAACGAAGACCAGAGCAGGGGGCTCTCAACCCCGGCGCGCGGGCATTTGGGGCGCATGGCTCCTCGCGTGGGGGCCGTCCTGGCCCCGCAGGGTGGTGGGGGGCGTCCCCCGCTGCTTACACTGGATACAAGTAGGACCTTCCCCTCCAAACTGTGACAGCCAAACGGTTTCCAAACATCGCCCAGTGTCCCCTACGGGGCAGAATCGCCCCGGTTCACAACCCCCGAAGGAGATGGAAAACAGGTGAACGGGAAGCGGGACCCGAGGGGGACCCCAGGCAGGGCTGGGGTGGGAGGGGCCTGCCCTGGAGGGCCTCGGCTTTCACTCTGAGACGGGGGCTGCAGGGGTTCTGGGCAGAGCGACAGTTTAAAAGATTCTGGAAGTTCTCTTGTGGAGCAGCAGGTTAAGGGTCCAGCTTTGTCACTGGGGCAACTCAAGTCGTTGCTGTGGCGAGGGTTTGATCCCAGGCCCGGGAACTTCCGCGTGCTGTGGGTGCGGAAAAAAAAAAAAAAAAAGCTGATTCCGGCTGGTGTGGGTGGAGGGCCAGGGCGGAAGGGGGGAGACCAGTTAGGGGGCTCCTGCAATAACCCAGAAAGAGAGGATGGCTGGGGACAGACAGAAACACTTTTTTAGTACTTATTACTTTAAATCACAGTAACATACACATACGTAAAATCTAAACATGCCAAGTCCCCACCTCCCCCTTCCCCGCCCCTGGCAAGGCTTCCTCCTTCCTGCCTCGGGAATTCCGCTGTAGGTGGAATCCTACAGGGCTTGTCCTTTTTGTTTGTTTGTTTTTTTGTCTTTCGTCGTTTTAGGGCCACACCCACGGCATGTGGAGGTTCCCAGGCTAGGGATCTAATCGGAGCTATAACCACCAGCCCACGCCAGAGCCACAGCAACGCCAGATCCAAGCCACGTCTGCAACACACACCACGGCTCACAGCAATGCCAGATCGTTAAACCACTGAGCAAGGCCAGGCATCGAACCCGCAACCTCATGGTTCCTAGTCGGATTTGTTAACCGCTGTGCCACGACGGGAACTCCAGGGCTTGTCCTTTTGCTAGTGGCGGACTTCTCGCAGCAGAATGTCCTCAGTTCACCTCCCTGTGCCCGCGTGGGAATTCCCTTCCATCTTAAGGCTGAATCACCTGCGCACAGACCACACTTTGCCTCCACCCGCCCCTCGACGGCCGCCCGGAGTAACGCGCCTGTGAAACGCTGCCTGCGGGACGTGCCCCCGGGGTCTGCTGCTGGAGGGTCAGGTCTCAGCCCCGCGCACAGAGACAGGCGGCGCGGAGGGGAGAGGCGAGACGCAGGTGCCCGGTGGGCAGCCGTGCAGGGAGGCCGGCACCCGGCAGAGGGCAGGCTGGAGGGCTCAGGGCTGGTCGCTCCAGGGGGACACCTGGCGTGGAAGAGCGGGAGCAGCCGGCGCGACGGGAGGCAGACCAGGAGGCGGTGCGACTCCAGGGGCAGAGGTGGTGGCGGAGATGCAGGCGACTGCGGTCTGCAGAGGGGACCGAGGCGGCAGGACCGAGACGAGAAAGATCCAAAGCCTGGGAGGCTGGGACTGGCAAAGCGGGTGACAAGCCAGTGCACGGGGAGGGGGTGGGATCCACTGGTCAAGGGGGGCGTGGCACCCGGCGGACAAGCGGAGGGATCCAGCCCGGCGGGCCCCTCCCCTCCCCTGCGGCCACGCCTCTCCTGCTCCGGAAGGCGGCGCCTCTCCCTCTAGGATCCGGGCTCCCGGTGACCTGCGGGGACCCCCGTGAGCTCTGGCCGGGGCTCAGGCCGCCCAGCCCGGCGTCCCCTCTTGGCCCACGGACCACCACACAGAAGCCCGGGGCGGGGCCCCGTGGGGACAGGCCAGCTGTTCCCGCACAGGGCACTCGGGTCTTTCCCCTAGAGCCTGCCTCCCTTCTCCCTTCGGGGCTGAAACCCCTCAAGGAGTAACGTCACCCCGCCGTCTCAGAAGGCTCGGGCGGCGACAACGGAAGGCCCCGGACCGGATGGCGTTTCAACCGCAGGCGCTTCCTTCTCCCAGTCTGGAAGCTGGAAGTCCAGGGTCAAGGCCCCGCCACCGTGTGCTCCCCGGCAGACAGACAGAGCCCTGCTGTCACCCCTCAGAAGGCCCCTTCCTATGACTCCTTAACCCCGTTAGCTCCTACAGGCCCCGCTCCAAATACAGTCCTCCTGGGGGCTGGGCTTCGTGTGAGTTTGGGGGACACGAGTCCGCCCGCAGCACCCCAACCGTCGTCCCACTCTTGAGAGGGCTTTCTAGAGGCTCCTTTTAAGAAATATTTGTATTTACTCCTTTTAATGGACGTGAAGTTGATTTACAACGCTGTGTTAGTCTCGGATGCACAGCAGAGCGGTTCAGTCAGGCACACACGCGCGTGTTCTTTTCCCACGTAGGCTGTCACGGAATGCCGAGCGGGGCTCCCCGTGCCGCACAGCAGGTCCCTGCTGGAGATCTGTTTTGTAAGCAGTAGTGTGTGTCTCTTCATCCAAATTCCTCATTAATCCCCCGCCCTTTGCTCTCTGGTGACAAGTTTGTGTTCTGTGTCTGTGGGTCCGTTTCTGCTTTGCACATAAATTACTCTGTCGTTTTTATTAGACACCTCATAGCAGTGATGTCAGGATGCCCGTCCTCTGTCTGACTTACGGCACTCAGTCTGACAATCTCTGGGTCCACCGTGTAGCTGCAGACGGCGTCGTCTCATTTCTTTTTGGTGGCCGAGTAGTACCCGCGGCGCCCACGCACCACCTCTTCTTTATCCGCTCTCAGCCGATGGACACTGCTTTGCCTCCAGGTCTTGGGAGCGTGGACAGCGCCACGGTGAACACTGGGGAGCACGAGCGCCTTTCATTCCGCTTTGTAAACCCCCCCAGTCCAGGCGTTGGCCTTCCCCAGGCGCCCTTTTTAGTCCTTTGTCAAACGCCCTTTCTTTACAGAAAGTGTAAATGGATCTGTAGTGACAGAAAGCGGGCCAGCGGGAGTCTGGGGACGGGAGTCTGGGGACGGGAGTGTGGGGACGGAGGCGGGCAGGGTGGACCCAGAGGGCTGAGGAAAGGTCTGCGGTGCCAGCCTGCACACAGAACTGCCTGTTGCCCCATTAATGCTTTAAAACAAATACTAAAACCTTTTTAAATCACTTAATGAATTTTATCATTTATAGTTGTACAAGGAACATCACAACCCACCTTTAGAGCACTTCCATCCCCAACCCCCAGTCCATCCCCCCACCCCCAACCTGTCTCACATAGAAACCATAAGTTTTTCAAAGTCTGTGAGTCAGTATCTGTTCTGCAAAGAAGTTCATTGTGTCCTTTCGTTATTTTTTTTAATTTTATTTATTTATTTATTTTTGTCTTTTTGTCATTTTAGGGCCGCACCCGTGGCATATGGAGGTTCCCAGGCTAGGGGCCTAACAGGAGTGTAGTCGCCAGCCTACACCAGAGCCACAGCAACGCGGGATCCGAGCCGCGTCTGCAACCTGCACCACAGCTCACAGCAACGCCGAATCCTTAACCCACTGAGCAAGGCCAGGGAGCGAACCCGCAACCTCATGGTTCCTAGTCGGATTCGTTTCCGCTGAGCCACGATGGGAACTCCGTGTCCCTTTTTTTAGATTCCACATGTAAGTGGTAGCATTTGATGTTGGTGTCTCATTTGTCTGACTGATTTCACTTCACATAACTTCTAGGTCCATTCATGTTGCTGCAAATGCCATTATTTCTTTCCTTTTAATGGCTGAGTAATATTCCATCTTGTGTATGTACCACATCTTCCCAACTCATTCCTCTGTCGATGGACATTTAGGTTGTTTCCATGTCTTGGCTATTGTATAGAGTGCTGCAATGAACATGTGTCTTTTTGTGTCATGGATTTCTCTGGATAGATGCCCAGGAGTGGGATTGCTGGATCAAATGGTAATTCTATTTTGAGTTTTCTGAGGAATCTCCATACTATTTTCCATAGTAGTCACACCAATTTACATTCCCACCAACAGCATAATAGGGTTCCTTTTTCTCCACACCCTCTCCAGCATTTGTTGTCTGTAGACTTTTTGATGGTGGCCTTCTGGCCGGTGTAAGGGGGGACCTCACACTGGTTTGATTTGCAGCTCTCTAGTGATCAAAAACACTAAAATCCTAATTGTGATCAAGTGCACTTAACCAGCCTAACCCTTTCTACAGTATTGGATTAAGTACGTGATGGTTCAATAAAGCCATTTAAAAGGCTGTTTAAAAAAAAAGAAGGAAAGAAAGTCTTTAAAAACCTGGATTCTGCAGGTGCAGGCTCTGCCTCGCAGGGTCCTTGGTCACTGTTCCCTTTCCAGTCCTGCAGGATGGAGGAGACCCCCGCTGGCTCCAGTCTGCTGAACTCAGCCCTCAGTCCCTCCTTTGTGAATGTCAGCCCCCAAGACCCTCTACTGTCCAGCATCTGGCTAGAGAGCCAGTGTCCCCTAAAGAAAGATCTGGAATGTCACGCCTGCAGGTGTCTGCATGGGGTCACAGGCAGGGGCATGAGAGGTCCTGCCATCTCAGATGCGTCGAGTTCCACACGCTGACCCTCAGCCCCGGGCCTCTCAGTCTGAGCAGCCCTGCTCTGCGCATCCTGCAGGCCTGGCAGCCAGAGAACACGCCAGGGGAGGCTCTCGGTTCCCCAACTCCTGGGACTGAAGCTCCCGGGGTCAGGCTCCTGCAGAGGCACAGGGACGGGTCTGTGCAGCTCTCGGTTATTCGACTCCCCCTGCGGTGCCCTGACCATGCTGCCTTCTGAAACCACTACTTTGGACCCTCGTTCCAGGCACCCGGCTTTATCTCCCATGAGAGGGTCCCATATGAGGATGGGGCCTCCGCTGCCTTGATCTCTGCCAAGGTCCCCGCCCAATGCTTGGAACAATGTATCTACCTAATGTTTGCTGAATGAATAAACGATTGCCTTAACTGCTGTCTCAAGATGGTTAGTAGAGCCTCACCCTTTCATCACACCAGACGGCTTACAGGGACCGCCCCCCTCCCTCCTTCTGCCTCTCTGCACAGCGAGACGGCACCCCACATGCACGCCAAGCCTTCACAGGTTCCTGACAAAAGGCGCCCCGCTCAGTCTGCTCCCCGTGTCCCTGGCAGGGCTCCTCACAAAGAAGAGAGCTCTGAGGAGGGCCAGGCCGTTGTCTGGGCCCCAGCCCGGTGGACGTGAGCAGCCCCAGCTGGCGCCCACTGTTGCCGGGCCACACGGAGCCAGGCTCCCCACCCATACCCCGGCGTCCCCGGCACAGGGTGGGAAGAGGCAGCTCGTGGGGACGCGCCATCATCTGTGTCCTCAGGAAAACGCGCCCAGCGGCACCGGGCAGGCAGGCGTGGCCTGCAGCGCACGGGCTCCGCCTCAAGGCCAGTTGTCCACGCGGGGCCCTTCCCCGCAGAGCTCGCGGGGGCCTCCAGGCTTGAGGTCGCCCCACACGAGCCAGGCAGGCTCACAGACGGAGAACCACAGCTGGGGTGAACACGTTTTTTTAAAGCCGATGGCACGTAATTCATCTACGTGGAGGGCCTTGCGGGGCAGTACCACATATGCTGCTGGGCCATCGCAGAACAGACAGAAGCACCAAATGACAGGAAACGACTTCCCTTAACTATGTGATCAAAGACACACAAAAACCGCATCTCTTACACTTGTCAGTCTGGCGGTTGAAACCAGATGTGTGGGAAGCACTGACTCTAGACAACCAGGTGTCCAGACCGTCTCAGACGGGTGTCCTGGAGGTCCCCGGCACCCCAGGCTTTGCCGGACTGAGCAAGCCCAGAGCAGTTCATCAAAGCCATGCACTTCGAGGGACTGGCGCCCTGCTCCGCCCACCAAGGCCAGAGGCAGCAGGCAGGGCACAGACAGAAACGCAAGTGTCACCTGGGGCAGCAGGCCAGGCACAGCCCGTGTGTGACCCACCTGGGGAGGCAGATGTGCCGTCACCACCCCTCCCAGGCACCCCCCCCCAGGAATCCTGAGCTCTGAATTCGAAGTTGGGCTTTTCACGTGGGATTTGGTGGGGACCCACCCTGCACCTCGGACTGCCGGCTCCCTCTGCCGCCCCCCCCCCCACAAAGGCTGCAGGCAAACCCCCCAGAAGCAGCCGCGGCCCTTCTGGGCAGAGACCAGGGTGAGCCCGGCCCCGCTCCCCGCAGGCCTGGGCGCCTCTCACCGCCGCACAGCTGCGCCGTCTGCATTTCCGAGAAAGCCTTGTTTCCACAGTTTTGGTGCTTGTATTTGCTGTGCTTCTGCTTTGCTGCCCCCTCCCGCTCCTCTCCTGCTTCCGCGGCTTGGGTACATCTTCTGGATTCTTCCTTCCCTCTCGGGCTGGAACTCACCATCTGCATCGGCATCCTGGGTCTGAAGGCAGGCACCTGCCCCTCCCCAGAGCCGCCACCGCCCAGGATTCCCGGCCTCTCAGCCCTGCGGCTTCGCGTCGGCTCCGCCGGGGTCTCCCCACCCCCGCCGGCTCGCTTCTCGCCTCCCACCCCCTCCTCCTGCCTCTGACTCCCTGCAGGGGAACACTTCCCAGTTCTCTTCAGCACGGATTTGGGGGCGGTGACTCTTTTTGTCTTTCAGTAAAGCTGTCTTCACTCCCTTCTTCACTCCCTTCTGCCGATGCGGCCTGGCTCGGGGACCCTGCCTGGGCCGAGGTCCCTCCGTCCCGAGTCATCTCCCTCCAGAGTCTCCAGGCCCGTCCAGCTGTGGTCCCACGAAGTCCCACGCGCACTGCCCCTCAGGCGGGCCCCAACGTGCCATCGGCCACAAGCTGACCAAAGCCCCCCTTGGCTCCGGTCCCTCATCCTGCAAATCCTGCCGTCTGCACCTTGAACCCCCCCGCTCATGCCCCCAACCCTCTCAGGTTGTGCTGTACCCCCTGGACGAGCTGCCAGGTGGCCACTTCAACTGACTTCCAGGCCAATGACCCCCTCCCACGTTTAACACATCCGTCGGTGGTGGGGGGTTGAGCTTGGAGCTTTTCTAGCCCATGAAGATCTCTTTCCTTCTGGGAGCTCCGTTCTGCTGTTGTTTAAAGAGGGCCGGTGCCGCCCTGCGGGTTCCCTGCGTTCCGGACTGTTCTAAACCGGAGGTGCCCTCAGCCCACGTCGTTCAGATTCTCACTGGGGGAACCACTTTCTCGTGCGCTGTAGCTTTTTACTGTGAACCCACGCCCGAGGGGTGGCAGGAGGCCCCCCAGGGCAGTTTTGCATTTTACTCTGCTCTGAGGACCTGCAGCACCTACAGCAGGGGCCAAGTGGGGTGTCGGGTGTGTCCAGCCCCTGCCACTGAATCCCCCCAACCCGCCCGCTGGCACGCTCATCTGCCCCGCCAGCCCCCCCTGTGACCGCCCCGGCAGTGGGGAGAGAGGACGCCCCGCTCCCGGACGGGCGCTGCCCTGGGGAGGCCTGGACGGAGGCCACGTGGCTGCCGGCGGGGGCTCGGGGCCCCATGCCCCTCGGGAAATGCAGCTTGAGCGCCTTCTCACCTGCAAGGCCTCTCTCCCTCGACTATCTCACAAAATACAATTCACAAAAAAAGCCTCTCCAAAAACGCTAAAATTCTCGTTTTCTCAATTGAAGTGAAATTCATATAGCATACAAAGTAACCATTTTATTTTATTTTATCTTATTTTATTTTATTTAGTTATTTTTGTCTTTTTGCCTTTTCTAGGGCTGCACCCGCGGCATATGGAGGTTCCCAGGCTAGGGGTCTAACAGGAGCTGTAGCTGCCGGCCTACACCACAGCCCCAGAAAAGTGGGATCCGAGCCGCATCTGCAACCTACACCACAGCTCACGGCAACGCCGGATCCTTAACCCACTGAGCGAGTGCAGGGATCGAACCCGCAACCTCATGGTTCCTAGTCGGATTCGTTGACCACTGAGCCACGACGGGAACTCCAAAAGTAACAATTTTAAAGTGTGCAATTGAGTAGTTCCCGTTGTGGCTCAGCAGTAATGAGTGTGACTAGCATCCATGAGGATACGGGTTCGATCACCAGCCTCGCTCAGTGGGTCAGGGATCGGCGTTGCCAGGAGCTATGGTGCAGGTCACAGACACGGCTCAGATCCCACACTGCTGTGGCTGTGGTGCAGGCCGGCAGCTGTAGCTCCGATTCGACCCCTGGTCTGGGAACCTCCATATGCTGTAGGTGCGGCCCTAAAAAAAGCCAAAAATAAAAATAAAGTGTGCGATTCAGTGGCATTTAGCGCATTCACAGTGTTGTCCAACCTGCCTCGCTCTCCAGTTTTAAAACCTTCTCATTGCCCCCAAAGAACCCCCACCCCTTTTGCTACGATTCCTCATTTGCTCCCCCGACGCCAGCAACCACCCATGGACTTCCTGCCTCTGTAGATTTGCCCATCCTGGACATTTCACATAACCGGAAGCACACACGGTCCGCCCTCCTGGGTCCGGCTTCTTTACACTTAGCATTATGTTTTCAAGGTTCAGCCATGTGGCAGTATGCACTTCATTCCTTTTCGTGGCTGAGTAGTATTCCATTCCGTGCAGGTTCCCCTGTTTTATTTGCCTGCCCAAGGTTGATGGACATTTGGGCTATTCCGACTCCTGGCTATCCATGCTGCAATGAACGTGGGGGTGTAAATCCTAAATGTGCCTCACCTCCAGGCAGATGATTCTACTTTCAGACTTTTTATAACTACGATATCCCTAGAAACAACTTGAAGCAGTCTCAAAAACTGAAAATACAAAGGAAAAAATTACCGTTCTAAGGACGCCCTCTCCACCATGGGTGTGCTGACCCATTTTCTCCAAGAATCCAGACAGCGCACGCCCGTGCTCGGGGGTGGCTGGTCAAGGGGAAAACCTTAGCCAGAGAAAACCCCGCCACAGCAGAGACTTACAGAGCCCCCCACGTAGAGCTCAAAGGACACTCAGCCATGACAGGAGCCCGACGTGACGTACCCCCAAAACCCCCGCCTCCACCCAGCACAAAAACAATGAGCAATGGAAGAGCTTCAAAACACTCTCTGTAGGAGGGGAAAAAACACTCCGTTCATCCTAACCAACTACTCTCCAGAAATTACCGTGGTCTGAAATGTCCTATTCTACTTCTGCTTGATCTATTCAGATCAGTGAGAAAAATCCATTCATTTTTGTCTTCCCCCTTCAAACACGTGAATTGCCCATCAATATCTCAGCTGCTTTGCAACCCAACTGTAAAAAGTACAAAAGTAATTGTTGCGCCAAATGGGACTTATGTAAAAACTGATGGCAGCTACAGAGCCTTCCTGCGGGAAGCACACGGCTCAGGACGGAGACACGCAGGGATCCCAGCTCCGCGGTGGGACAGAGCTGAGCTCAAGCCCCCGCCCCACCGCCGCCCGCTGGTGAAGGCTCCAGCAACTGAACACGTTGTCTCCGAGGCCCCATTGGAGACAGGACAGTCAAAACGTTAGCCAGCACCCCCAAAACCTTGGTGCCTAGAGCAACAGAGATCCACCCCAAGCAGGCATCTGGGCCAGCCCCTGCCCTGGCGGCCTCTACTGGACCCTGAGCCCCCTGCCAGGCAACCTGGGCTGCAGGCCACGTCCACAGCAGGAAGGCCTGACTCGGGCCCACTGCCGCCCACACTGGCTGAAGGTCAGCCCAGGACTTCCAACCGGGAGGCAAGCGCCCAGACAGTGTGTCTCTGCCCCTGGAGCTCGGCCACCAGCCCCACAGGACGCCTGAGTGCTGAGGCAGGTCTGCTCCCAGCAGCGGACACCTAAAAGAAGCAGGGACCCGTTGAGACGCTTCCTTCTCAGCAAGACCCAGGAGTCGTCACTGGCAGGATGAAGGCCTCTGGGGCTCTACAGGCACTCCATGAGTGCTTCTGTTTTAATTCCATGCCCCGGCCACCTGCACGTCCCACGGATGATAACAGGTCTTTTCTGGGCCCGTCACCACGACCTTTGACAGAGACGGTCTCCCCGCGACAGGTCCCATCACCCTCACGACACGGGGAACAGGGAAACGGCGGCGGGGGCCAGGCGAGGGCGGCGAGGACTCCCACCCAGGCCCTGGATGCGGCCGCAATGCTAGAGACACACGGCCGGCAGGCAGCCCAGACCCGGCGGCAAGCCCGGAGAAACACTGACAGCCCACGACTTGCTTGTCTTTCTTTGGGCTGGAATCCGCCCCCACCGCTCCCCAGGTGTGCACACTGCATGCCCTTGAGCGGAGAGCTGCTCCTCAACTTGGCCAGGACTCTGCCTTCACGCCAGCAGGCAGCACTGGGTCACTCTTAGATGCGCATTTTCCCACTAGCCAGACAAGCAGGCCTGGGGCTGTGGGAACTGCTGGCAGCTCTGAGGAGAGGCCTAAGGCCTCCGACACCATTCACCCAGGAACGGCCAGAACGAATGACCTCACTTCCCGCTCAGAGCGGGCAGCACACGGTGGCCCTGGCCCCCGTCCCACGGCCACCGCCGGCCGGACGCCAGGACCAGATAGCAATTAGGCGAAGCTTCAGACTCCCTGCCTGACTTGCCCATTTAACAGAAACGTCCGTGTCATACATTTCCAGGAAGGACCCCACCCTCCCTGACGGTAAAGCACAGACCCCCAGGCGATGACGTCAGAGCTGGCACAGGGTTGGCACAGAAACGGATGCTCGGCGTCTGTCTGCAGCTCAGCTCCCCATCCCTGCGCGGGCCGGTGGCGCGGGGCCGGGCGTGGGTGGCCCGCCGCTCCCCCAGCCGCAGACAGGAGCGCGGCAAAGCCTGGGAGAGGAAAGGACAGCTGCCCGCCGAGTCTCCCTGGGTCCCGCGTCGGTTCTACGAGCCTCCAACAGGCGGACCCTCGGGCCCTCCCAGCCGCCCAGGCCCGACAAGGAAGGAAGGCTTGGAAGGAAGGCTCTCTGGGGGCGGCCAGGCCGGGCAGCGGGAGGCACGGCCCCGGTGCCTTTGAACCAGGAAAGGGGCAGGGGCGCCGGCCAGCCACGCCCGCCCTGACTCAGCAGCCCTGCCCGGCTCCCCACACGCGCTCTGGGCCAGGCACCCGCTGGCACAGCCTGCGGCCGGGCTTCCGGACCAGAGACTTGCCAGGAGCTCCCCTTGGAGAGAACCGTGGGACTCCAAGGGCGGCCTCGGCCACCGCTGGACACTAGGATTCATCGGCTGAGAAAGAATCAGCAGCCCGGGCGACATTAACCTGAACACCCCAAGCCCCCGGGACAGCGTCCGTGCCTGGCCTGGGGCTGCACCCCGGGCCGTGAGGACAGCGGCTCGTCTCCCACCGAGCAGGCGAGGATGTGGAGGCGCGTGCCGGTGCTGCCGGCCACAGCCACGGTCACGCCGCCGGGCAGGGCCTGGGCAGCAGGACCCAGGTCGCGGCAAGACCACCGGCCCACTCGCCTCCACCACGACCCCTCCCGCAGCGCCTGAACCTGCAGACAGCGTGCTGTGTTTCTCTGGGTCCCTGTCACCTGCCTCATTACCCCTCACACTCGGCCGGGTCGGGGGCCGCTCGCCGTCCCTGTGCAACGGGGGCCGGAGCCCCGGAGCCCGCTGACTGAACCCCTGACAGACTCCCCGCTGCCCCCGCACCTCCGGGTGTGGCCCCCCCACCTGGCGGTCAAGGCCCAGACCCCAAGGGGCAGCTCCAGGCCCAGGCCCGGGTGGGCGGGGACTCTGGAGACTGGGAGGAGCCCTGCGCGGTCGCGGTCCCCCAGCCTCTGACTGAGACCAGTCGGGTCAGCAGCCAGGGTGGGGCTTCCCAGGCAAACCTCCAGTTCAGAGATCAAAGGGCCCTTCTTTCAAAAAGTACACCCTCCCAGCAGGTCCCAGGCTTCTCTTCGAGAAAGGCCTCCGCCCCTAATCTGAACCCTGAAAATCAACAGAAGGTTTCCAGACAAACACCGGTCAGTAAAGCACTGTATTCACGAAGAATGTCCCCACAAAGAAGGGACAGGCAAGTTAATGACCCCAGGAGTTGTTCGCAGGTGCAGACAGCTCTTCACGGGTGCGCCTTGGCCCGGTAATCCGCCACCATCAGGACAGCACCACCAACCGCCAATCAACTGCTCCTCAAAGATGGAAGACTCAGGTCATCGAGTGCCGTCACTGCCATGCCCTTGACGGTGGCCAGGAAGACCCGGTGGGGTCGGGTCAGGGTCCCCCTCCCCCACGCCAAGACTTCACCCTGCAGCCCAGTCACCAGGGATCAGTAGGAAAGTTATAGCCCAGCATGAAACACAGGTATTAAGATTTTTGTTTTTGCTTTTTAGGGCTGCACCAGGGGAATGTGGAGGTTCTCAGGCTAGGAGTCCAATCGGAGCTACAGCTGCCGACCTATGCCACAGCCACAGCAACACCAGATCCTTAATCCACAGAGCGAGGCCAGGGATCGAACCCCCGCAACCTCATGGCTCCTGGTTGGATTCAATTCCACAGTGCCACGACGGGAACCCCACAAATATTACAATTTTTGTTTCAAATGAAGACATGGGTATTCCAAAACATCTCACCCTTTAAAGTTAACTCTTTCTTGGAAAGACTTTCCCTATACAAAAACAAATCCTGAACACTTTACACAGAGAAAAATCAGAATAGTGTTTAAAAGACTGCCTTAAGGAAAATAAATGGAAATATGAGAGTCCGCAAATATCATTTTAATGTTAAACTACTGTATATATCAGGATGGCTTGTTTGTTACTCAGTTTAGATAGTTATTAATGATTTAGATATCAAAAATTTTAAGTGTCATATAAGAATGTTTTAAAGCATTTCCAGACGCTTTTTAGAACCACAAGAACAATGAATATGTTTGGTTTCCAGAATGCTTTCCACTGCATTGTAATGAACAAGAAGCTGAGCGTTCAGTTCTAAACCAAAGCAGGGATTAAATCAAGAATTCAATTTGAATTGTATATCTACCTAAATACAACAGTAGAGAAAACCCTAACTGCAGGCAACAGCCTCTCAGACACATCTCCCCACAGCCAACATTTAACACTTCAACTCTTCCAGGCTCAGAAACCTCCCAGAACTGACTCTCTGCTCACTTGTGCCAAAATGTGTTAAATTAGATAGGAAGGGAAAGCATAAAATTCAATTCATAATCCGAGGCAGAAACGGGAGCTTTGGGGAGTTCCCGCTGTGGTACGCTGGTTTAAGTATCTGACTGCAGCAGCTTGGGTTGCTGCAGAGGCAGGGGTTCGATCCCCAGCCTGGCACAGTCGGCAAGCTGCAGCTAGAGCTCAGATTCAATCCCTGGCCTGGGAATTTCCATGTGTCGTAGGGGCAACCATGAAAAAAAATTTTTTTTAATATGAGCTTTGGTTTGAAAAATGAAAAGAGTGTTGGGATGACCTAACCAGCTCCAACCATCAAACAGTCAAGATATTTCACCCCAGAGACAGATGTCCAGTGAGGGACCATCCACGCCCGGACTGGCCGCGGGGCAAACCAAAGCTCTCAGCCGGAGATGTGTCTTGAGTCCGGGAGCCAGACAACAAGCCAAGAGACCACCGTGCAGAAAGGAGAGGGGCCGGCGAAACGCCCACTCCGCTCTCCTGAGCCACGCAGCTCTGGGCCAAACCGCCAAACCGGCTGGCTCACCAGCCCTCCACGGAGCCGCTCTGGGAGCGCAGCTGCCCGCTGAGAAGGAAAATCAGGGCGCGACTCGCGGTGCTGGGGTGCACCTGAAAGGCAGTATCGCTTTGCACTTTGTTCCCTAAGCTGAAGGAGGCAGGGCCGCAGAAACCCTTCGCTGCGGCTGCGGATCAAACAGAGTCCACATGGCTTTTCCATCCCTTCAAGCAACATAACGCAGTCAGGCAGCCCCGGAAACAAGGCCTCTCCCACAGCCACAGCTGGAGAAAGTACGCCAGGACCCTTGACAAATGTGTTTTTAAGATACCAGAATATTACTATGATCTGTTCGCCCTGGCCATTTATCACCAAAAACACGCTGCTGCTGCTGCTCACCCCCAAAATGACCTTCGGACAAGTCGTCTGGCATTTCCTTAACTGACGACAGCAGTCAAGCAAACAAAAAGCCACTCCTTGAACAGACAGTCGGTGCACAGGCTGCCTCCTTCCCCCGGCAGCCTACACGGTGCCAGCAGGCAGGACCAAGAGCCACCTTGGAGGGACCGCGGCCAGGCAAGCGCTGGGCAGAAGGCTGACGAGGGCAGGGGCCACAAACCACAGGCACTGCCAGGAAGCCCCAGTCACAGCAACACACCACCAATAAGGAGCTGCCAGGGGACAAGGAGGTGGGGGAGGGTCAGGGCTGCACCGGCGCTCCAGTCCAGAAAGAACCTGAATCCCCTCTGGCGGGGAGAGGGGGTCCCAGGCATCCTGAGCCCTCAGCCCAGCACTCAGAGAACCTCCGACCCCAAAGGCAACCAAGCACAGCACTTGGGTCCCTGAACTCACCGCAGGACTGAGTGTGCGCGCCTTCCCACCGACCTGCTACCTCCCCCAATGGGGGCACCAGGACAGCACGGCGTTCAGGATTCCCCACCCCAAGACCAGCCTCGGCGGGGGGCGGCGGCGGGGAGCAGGGAGCAGGGAGGCCAGCTGCAGACCTGAGGAGGGGTCGTCCTAGGGGGTGGAGGGTTGTTCCTTGGGTGTCAGCTAAACTACGGCCTCGGACGTCCGGGTGTCGGAGGCACCTGGACATGACCACCGGCCCCACCGCAGCCGCAACATCCTCCCCCGACCCCGGCCCCAGCCAAGACCCCAGCGCCCCCGCCCTACGCGGTCCCAGCCACCCAGCGAGCGCCCCTGGACGCCTAGGGTGTGCCCTGCACCCTGCGCCCGGCTCCTGGGCACCGCCGCACCGCACCCTAGCCGGTTCCGGCCGCAACAGGCATGGACTAGGCGGACCGCGGGGACGCAGCGCCCGCAGTGCGACTGGCGCAGCTGCCGAGGCGCGGGGCGCGCTGCCCAGACCCTGACCCCACCGCCCGGGAGGCGCGCCGCGCCCGGGGGACCGCACCTCCCGCCCCGCTGAGCCTGCAGCCCCGGACGCGCTCACCCCGCCGCCGGGCAGCGGACCGCCCTGGATTCGAGAGCACGCGGGTGGGCACGGGACAAGAACGGGGACGCGAACTGGGCCGAGGTGCAGATCGGTCCTGGTTGGGGAGGGCAGGGCAGGGACAGCGGGATGCGGATCCGCTCTGGACACAGGAAAGGAGGGTCCGTACGGAACCTACGAGAGGGACGCGGGGGTCTCCTCTAGAACCTGGGGGAAGTGGGAGAGGG
>PVHT021183717.1:111143-199015 GCA_004024745.2 Catagonus wagneri
CCTAGAAAGGGAATCGGGAAGTCTTCCCCGGTGCAGGGCGGGGGTGGAAAGGTCTTTCCGGGACCCCGGAGAAGTCGGGGTGGGGGGCTCTGTTCGGGCTGCAGGTCGGGGACCACGAGGCGCAAGCAGGGCACGACGCAGGACCTGGAGGAGAAGGGAGAGGGGCCTTGCTGGCAGCCAGCGGGCGCGGGGAGGGAGCGCACCCCGGCCTGGGGGAAGAGCAGAAGGGGCGGTTTTGGACGGGCGGGGTGGGGAGCCCCGCCGAAGGAGGAGAGTACGGTGCGAGAAAATCGTGAAGTGGAGGAAGGGGTGTCGGCGGCACCGCGGAGAGGCCTGTCCCGACGAGGACAGGGGGCCTGCCTCGGCAGCGAGGGACGGGGCCGCTCACCTTGGGTCTGTAGAGCCACTTTCGGAACCTGTTCATCATCGCCGCGCCGGCCCGGCCCCGGCGGCCCTGACCTCCGCAGCGCTGCGCCCCGGACCCGCTGCGGCGCTGCGCGGACGCGGGGCAGGGCCGGGCCGGGGTCCCGCGCAGACCCGGGGTGCCGGGCGGGCGGCGGTCCAGGGGCGCGTGGCAGGTGCGCCGCCAGGAGATGCTTCGAGGGCGGCGCGCGGCGCGGACCCGCAGACCACGGAGGGCAGGCGGACGGACAGGCTGACGGACACGGCACCTGGGCGCCGGCTGCTCACAGCTCACTGACACCCGGTGCCTCTGCCCGCCACCGCCGCCCGCGCCACACATGCGCCGACGCGCCGCGAGCCCCCTACCCGCAGCGAGCAGCGGAGGTTGCCCAATCGGCGCTCTGCGCTGCGCCGCGCCCCGCCCCGCCCTAGGCGCGCTCCCCAGCTGGCGACCCGGCGCGCCCGGCGAGGTGGAGAACTACACGTCCCGAGCGGTATTGCGCGGAGGCGGAGCCCTGGATGCGGCGACCTCTGCCGCGCCGCGGGCGCTGTGCATTCTGGGGGTGGTAGTCTTCCCGTCGACGGCGCCGGAGCGTGCAGCGGTTGCTAGGTGACAACGCCTAAACTGCACCCCAGCACCTCCCCACGCAGGGGGTTGGGGAGGTACCAGCCGAAAAGTGAAGAGGGGAACCCACTGCTTTTGCCGATTCACCTAGCGTCTGCGGGTTCCGGCAGCTGCTGTGCGGCGGGCGGCGGCGGGAAGCAAGGTTCAGGAGCGCCGGCGGAGCCCGCAGCAGGTACGGGGAAAGGGAAGCGGGTGGGACCCGAAAAGGAGGGGCAGGACGCGTCTGCTCAGCACCGGCTCTCGCACCCGCAGCTTCCCTGGATCTGTAGGAAAGTTCTCATTTTCTTTGCTTCGCATTTTCTTGCTTTCGCTAACCACCTTTTGGGTTTTCTTCCCAACTCTGACTGAACTTAACGGTGCTTTTTTTTTTTTTTTTAATCTCCACAGTAAATGGTGCTTTTAAAACAGATATTCTCCCACAATCACTACTTTCCCCAACGGTGCCCTAATTTGGAGCAAATTCTGAAAACCGCTTATGTGCCTAGCAAAAAGCTAAGAACAAGTACGTGGTCTCACTTCAAACTCCCACTGGCTCCTAAAGAAACTGGGGCCCATCGAGGCCGCCCAGCTCTGACTGTCGGAGGGGGCCCCGCCCCGAATCCGCGCCACTTCTGGTGTTCTGAGGCGGAGGCGTGCGAATTTAGGATGCTTGAGAGGCAAGCCGCTCTCCCAGGATAAAGAATGTATTCTCTGCTGCTCATGTTATCACTGGCCTGGGGTCCAGGTGCTCAGATGGTTCTGGACTCCGTTACCCCGTCTATTCCATTAAAGTCAGTGTGAGTCTGGACACAGGCAGCCGTCTGAGATTTCCCTGCGCCCTAGTAGTCCTTGCCGTTGGCACCCGATTGATCCCAGACACCTCTACCCAGACGCTGCTCCCCGGAAGATCAGCTCCGCTCCCGAGGTGCCTCTTTTCTCAAATTCCTTTCCAGCTCTTCTCTCTTGAGCTCACACAGTTCAGATTTCCACCCAGCCTGTCCTCCAAGGCTTTTCATCTAAGTCGTCCTTGACCCCAGTGTTGCCAAACTCGAGGACGAGAACTCAGCCGGGTATCTTAAAGCAGCAAGTGACCCAGCTGAGTGGCCCCTCCTGCACACTCTGTGTTCGCTTGGCTGGCAGAGATTGTGCCCTCTGCCTCTTTTCGCCTGGCCAGTCTCCTTGGCTGGCACCTCCTCTGCTTTCTGACATCCTAACCCTAGTGCCTGGGGACTCGTCCTTGGAAGGCCCTCTCTCCACCCTCTCCCTGAGTGATTTCCTGTCACCTCACGTGGTTGGGTAAACAGCTCTTTCCTCCTGACCTTTCCCAAACCTCCTCCTCCAGCCTGAACCTTGCCCTCGGACTCTAGACCTCCTTTTTATTGTCAGTTGAATATCTAATAAATACTCCCAAAAAGTGTCCTCCCCCAAAAAAAGAATTTATATGTATATTATGAGTCACTTCGCCGTACAGCAGAAATTGGCACAGTGTTGTAAGTCAACTATAATTTTTTAAGAATGTGTCCAACTCCACTTCCGGTCTCCCCCGTAAATGCTGCTCCCCCCGAGCTGCCGTTTCCAGCCCAAGAACCCGGGTAGGGTGGACTGCTCTCTGTGGGCTGTCCCACTCCAAGGCTGGAGCTGTTGTTGCTGTTCAGAGCCTCCCTTCCCATGTTTCCCAGTTTGAAACCCTGCCCGGGATGAAGGCTGACCTCGGGGAGGTGGGTGTACCAGTTAGAACAGGTTCAGGAGCATACAATGAAAAATTTCAACGTCATGGTGGCTCAAACAAGATCATTAATGTTTCCATAAAATAGGTCAGTGGGGAGGCAGTCTTGGGAGATATGGCACCCCCAGAAGTCATCAGGGACCTGGGCTCTTCTAGCTTGCTCTTTTGCCATATTTGGCATGTTTCCTCACGGTCCAGGATTGCTGCCTAAGTTCCTGCCATCATCTCCTGAGTCCAGGTAGCAGGATGGAAAAGAGAAGAAAGGTATGCCCCTCCCTTTCAAGGAGACTTTCCAGGAGTCTCAAACTCTTCCACTTACTGGTATATCCAGACTCCAGGAAGGCTAGGAAATGTCATCCTTCAGTTAGCAGCAGTAGCCCCAACTGAAAATTCGTGTTCTTACTCAGCAGGAAAGGAAGAGTGGAGATTGAAAAGCAACCAGCCAAATTTGCCACATGAGTCTGTGCTTTAAGCAAAGCCATCAGAGCGTGACTTAGCAGAAATCCTTAGGAGACTGGCTTTAATCAGAATTAAAAGCCAGGAAAAGAATATATTTTAATTAACACACACTTGGAATCTTTGTAAATGAAGCCTCGCTAGTGTTGAATGTGTTGAACTGGTTTGTGGATGGAAATTAAATCTCCTCATACGCTTTCATTTCTGGCTGTCAAGGACCCGCTAAGAAAAGAGAAGCTTCCGTCCGGCCCGCCTTTAAAGTTTTCTTAAATACGAGACAGCCAAGTGCTGATCGGTGGAGTTAAAAATCAATATTGAAAAAACAGCTTGGGGATTAAATCTCACCTCCCGCATGTATGGTTTTATACAATTAAACTAAAGCCGAGGTGCTAAAACACACATCAGAATTGGATGAACTTCAATGCTGATTTCCTAACCAAAGTTGTGACTGTTTTGACTAAGATGATGGGCAAATTTCAGCGGGAATGCAGCACTCCGTCTCTTCCTGACGGCCACCCTCAGGGCAGCTCTCTGTGCCGGGCGTGGGGTGCAAAGCCCCGGCCCAGGAACCCTCAGGCTGGGCACTGAGCCAGATTTGCAAGGGGGTTCAAGCCCAGCCCCCCGCGTCCCCCCTTCCATCCAGGCCCATCTGGGTGGGGGAGGACTTGGGTGGCTCTTGCATCCTCACCACAGGGCCCCTTGGTCCCCCTTTTTCTGAATGTCCCGGCTCCATGACAGGAGATGAGGGCAGCGGAGCCCCTGCTCCGGGCGGTGCTCCCACCACGCACGCGCACACGCGGGCACACGCACACTCACTGCCCACCTCAGGTGCAGGAGGGGCCCTTTTCCTCCGTTTCCTCCGGGCAGAGCCCAGAAAAGCGGGTCAAGGCCAGGCCCACCAGGTGATGCAGCGGGGCGGAGATGAGAAAAACTCAAACTTCGACATGGTCTCCGTAGACTTTTCCCCTGGGTTCAGGATTCTCCCTGGAGCCTGGGGGTGGCAGACACGGGTGCCTCTTTCACAGTCGGGGCCCCTTCCTGAGATGTCGCGGGGTCGGGCAGCGTGGGTCAGGGAGGACTTTAGAACCCAGCCTGGGCACCAGGGGCTCCCACAGGCAGAAAATCCCCTGCGGGGATGAAGAAGCTGATCCCCCAGCCCACTCCCAGCTCAGGCTGGCGCTGTTGTTTTCCACGTTGACTCGCTTAGTAAATGTTATTGGAGCATCCATGATTTTCCAGTTAAATGAGACAAGAAAACTCAGCTCTGTTGAACTGTACGATTTGTGGAAGCAAAGGCTTGAAAAGGCATAACGGGCGCTTTGGGTGGCTCTGTCTCTTGACGTCAAAGCTGTCTTTCAGGTTTAAGCACAAGCACCCTTTAGGGAGCTCGGTCCCTCTGTACATTTTTACAGCCCTTCATTTGCTCCATGGACA
Source organism: Catagonus wagneri (assembly GCA_004024745.2). NCBI lineage: Eukaryota > Metazoa > Chordata > Mammalia > Artiodactyla > Tayassuidae > Catagonus > Catagonus wagneri. The sequence goes on from PVHT021183717.1 coordinate 115,766, forward strand.
GTTCTGGGCTCTCATGGCTGCCAGCTCCGGGTGGGGGCACGGTACTCGGAGGAAGTCAGCGAGGGGGGCTCTAAAAAAGGGGAAAGGAGAGCTGAGGGGTGCCTCACTGGTGGTGCTATTTGAATGGGGAGTTGAGGGATGCCTAGGAGTTCACCAAGGAGAGGCGGCGGAGAGTGTTTGAGGTCCTGGAGACACCTGTGATGGGGCTTCTGAGCCAGCCAGAGCCCTGGAGCTGGGTGAGGGCGGAAGCGGGTCCAGACTGAGCCCGGGCTGTGAAGGCGCTGCAGCGGCCCCGGGTCCTGCAGCAGCTGAGAACGTGGGGGGCGTGTGAGTGAGGATGGAGCAGAAGGGGGCTGCCTGGGCGGAGACAGCTCCTCCCCGACCTTCCTCTTGGGAGGGAGGGGGCGCCGCCACCTGCCCCCGCTGCGGGCAGTGGCAGTGTCCTGGGGTGCCTGCAGCTGGCCTGTTCCCTAGCAGTGGCATGTACACTAGGGGCAAGAACTGGTGTGGAAACTGGAGCCCTCGGGCACCCCCTGAGCCCCAGGGTCTTGGCCTTTGCCTCTTGAAACCTGCCCAGGTTCCTGTGGACCCACCCTGGGATCCACTGACCTCCTGAGCCAGTTCAGCGCGTTCCGAGTTCCCGGGGCCCTTTCTTGGGGGCGCGTTCAGGAGGTGCTCCTGCCGCTTGTGTGTCCGCACAGCCAGGGCCAGGGCCTGAGGAGACCACCCGTCGGGCCTCGGGGTGGGGTGGGGTGCAGGGCCTGCGGAGGAGCGACCCCTCCAGCGGCAGGCCTTCCTCTCCGGCCCCACCAGCGCAGCTGGCAGAACCCGGGTCAGACTGCTCTGGGAGGGGGAACGTGCCCGGTGCAGGGCTCCTCCCGTCCCCTGTGCCCTGCGGCCCCTGGCCTGCCACCCACTGTCACCGTCCCAGAAAACCTCCAGCTTCCGGGTCCCAAGTCTGCCCTTCCTGGGCTCCCCGCCCACAGAGCCACCGCCCTTCTGGTTGGACCCTGAGGGCGCCCGAGGCCAGCACCCCCCACCCCCCACAGGACCCCTCCCCCACCCCCGGGAGAGAATTGCAGGGACCCCGTCCTCCGCTTTGGCCATCCTCTCGCCGTGCCTCTTTCCGGAACTCCTGTGGATTGGAATTCAGACCTGGAGCCGTCCTGATGTTCGCGGTGTTCTTTTCCTACTTTCTACATCTTCATCTTTTTCTGCTCTCTGGGAGATATCCTCGGCTTTATCTTCCTCCTCTTCTATTTATATCTTCAGTTCTGCTGTCATATTTTAATTTCTAAGAAGTCTTTCTTTTCCCGCAAGTGTTCCTGGGAGACCGTGTCTCTGTCGCTCAGGGCCGGCGTGGCTGTTTGTTCCTGGCCTTCCCTGCTGTGTACATTGTCTGCTTTTTCTTGCTTCCTTTTTTTGCAGGTTTCTGTTGCAGGTTTTCTGCCAGAGATGCTCTGAAATGTCTGGTGGCGTTTGGTCCTCATTCTATTTATTTATTTGTTTGTTTGTTTTTTATGCCGTGCCCACTGCATGTGGAGGTTCCCAGGCTAGCGGTCAAGTTGGAGCTACAGCTGCTAGCCTGTACCACAGCCACAGCAACACCAGATCCAAGCCATGTCTGCGACCTACACCACAGCTCACGGCAACACCGGATCCTTAACCCACTCAGCGAGGCCGAGGATCAAACCCTCAACCTCATGGATACTAGTCGGGTTCTTTTCTGCTGCACCACAACAGGAACTCCCTTGGCCCTCATTCTCCTTAAAGTGACGATGGAGGGACTCACCCGGTGGACAGTGATTGGCTGGGACTGGGCCACTGGCGACCCTCAGGGCCAGTGTATGTAGCTTTTGTTTTTTAACTTGGTCTCTGTCCTGGGTGCTGCTCTCGGGGCCATTCCAGCTTATTGGGCAGAGAAGAAGTGCTCCCACGGGCCCCGGGCACCAGCACGGGCTTTGCCAATAGCTGGTGCCCAGGAGGACCAGCAGGGTGGCGACCCAGGGAAGCTGCTGGGTCAGCACGAAGCAGGCAGGGGTGAGAGGGGAGCCTCTGGGGGCTCGGCCAGCCTACTCTGAGGACAACTGGGGATCACCTTTTGGAACCAGTTCCTAGGGTCCCATCCGCACCCCAAGCAGTTTCTCTAAGCTGTGCCGACAAAGGGCTCTGAGCAAATTAGTTTCCTTGAGTGGTGTGTTTCTGGACGGTTCAGGCCTGGCCACTTAACCAGTTACGCACCCTCTGGGTGCTGGTTGCTTCGTCTTTAAAACAGGAGTATCAGAGTTCCCACCGTGGTGCAGCAGAAAAGAATCCAACTAATATCCATGAGGATGTGGATTCAATCCCTGGCCTCGCTCAGTGGGTTAAGGATCTGGCGCTACCATGAGCCGTGGTACAGGTTGCAGACACAGCTTGGATCTTGTGTTGCTTTGGCTGTGGTGTAAGCTGGCTGTGGCTGCGATGTAGCTCTGATTTGACCCCTAACCTGAGAACTTCCTTATTCTGTGGATGCAGCCCTAAAAAGCAAATAATAATAATAATAGTAAAAATTTTACTTTAATTTTTTTTTTGTCTTTTTGCCTTTTCCTAGGGTCGCACCTGCGGCATATTGAGGTTCCCAGACTAGGGGTCTAATCAGAGCTGTAGCTGCCGGCCTACACCACAGCCACAGCAACACCAGATCTGAGCCACGTCTGTGACCTACACCACAGCTCATGGCAACGCCGGATCCTTAATCCACTGAGCGAGACCAGGGATCGAACCTGCAACCTCATGGTTCCTAGTCGGATTCGTTAACCACTGAGCCACGACAGGAACTCCAATAATAATAATTTTAATAAAAAACTTAAAAATAGTAGTTCCCATCGTGGCTCAGTGGAAATGATTCTGACTAGCATCCATGAGGATGTAGGTTCGATCCCTGGCCTCGCTCAGTTGGTTAAGGATCTGGCATTGCAGTGGCTGTGGTGTAGGCCGGCAGCTACAGCTCCGAATGGACCCCTAGCCTGGGAACCTACATATGCCGCAGGTGTGGCCCTAAAAAGACCAAAAAAAAAACCTTAAAAATAAATAAGTAAAACAGGGGTATTGGAATTCCCACTGTGACACAGCGGGCTTGACGGTGCCCCTGCAGCCCCAGGACACAGGTCTGCTCCCCGGCCCGGCACAGCGGGTTAAGGGCCTGGTGTTGCCACAGCTGAGACGCTGGGTGGCAACTGTGACTCGGATCTGATCCCTGGCAGGGGAGCTCCCTATGCCACGGGGGCCAAAGAAATAAAGTAAAACAAAATGGGGGCATCGAACCCGGTGACTCCAGGATTGTTCTTGCCCAGACTTTTGTGATTAGGTCCCCTCTTCCTCTGAGCAGGGCCTGCGTCACCGGTCACCAAGCCCCAGCTGGACAGAGGGACGCTCGGGGGCAGGCTCGCGGGGGCCCTCCACCTGCCTGGCCTCTCCCAGGGGTCGTCCCCGCAGGGCTTGGGGGCCCGCAGGGCAGCCGGGGAGCCTTCAGGGGTGAGTGGGAGCCTGGGGTGGGCTCCCCAGCGCCTGCTCCCCGTGCCCGGGCCCCACGGGCAGCAGAGGCCTGCAGGGACAGCGTCCAGGAAGCGGGCCTGGGGTTACCCCAGCCGGGGTCCCCGCTTCCCTCCAGCGCTCCTTGCCACACGAGGTCCTGTCGGTCTGGGGACAGTGCAGGGGGCGTGGAGGGTGTGACCTGTCACGGTCTGCTTTTAGGGCCCGTCCTTCGAAGATGGCCTGCTACGGAAAATGCATTGAGACGGTGATTAAGCAGCTGGACCAGTTCAAGCCTGAGCGGGACAATCCTGAGCAGTTCCTGGAGGCCGTGTCCACCTCCCTGCAGGTAGGGTCGGCCTGTGGCTCAGGGCGCGCAGGAGGCTGTGGCAGGGACACCTGTCGGGAGCGATGTAGTCTCCAGGAAACAGCACTTTCCTAAGTCGGCTTTCCTTCCTTCCTGAGGCGGGGCCGGGGGAGGGGGGTTCCAGAAACACTGGGGTCACAGCGTCCTCAACCGAGGGGGACAAGGGCCCAGCCAGCACCTCCGTGCCGCACCCACGCCCGGGGAGCGGCTTTGTCCCCCAGGGTGGGGCTGGGCGCAGGCCGGAGAGGCCCACACCCTGAAGAGCCGCTTGGCTTGTGTCCCCTGCCCCCCCCCCGGGGTGTCCTCTGTCCCCACCACAGCCCACCCCACTTCACACTCGTACGGGGAGGCCCCAGGCCCTGACCCCTCTCAGGTCTGCCCTGGAGCTGGTGCCTCGGAGGCCTCGCCGGGCCCTGACCCCGCGTCTACCCGGCCGGGGGGCAGGTGCCCAGGCGGCAGGGACACGCACTGCAGGGGCATCATCTTCAAGACTTTGGGGTGTGGGCCCCGCTGGCCCAGGCACCCAGAGGGGCCAGGTCTACCCCGCAAACACTGGAGGGGGGTGCTACTCGGCTGCCCCCCCCAAAAGCCTGCTCTGTTAACTCCAGAATGTTGCCTTTGACGGCCGGCTGCAGCCAGCTCGGCTCTCGCCAGACCCACCGCCACACACCTGCAAGGGGGTGGCTTCTGCTGGGTCCTCGGGCCACAGAGGGACCCACCTTCCCTTCCTCCTTCATCAGCCACCTTGGGGTGCAGCAGCTGGAAGACCTGGGCGGGGGCCGGGGCCCTGGCGGTGCAGCAGTAGCCGCAGGGCTTCTGGAATCCAAAGCCGCTCTCACAAGAGAAAGCTCGGGACCCCTGACCCAGCCCCTGCTCCCCAGTGTCACTCAGTTCCTCTGTCAACTGGCACCTGGCAGTCGGCCAGGACAGGGCGTCAGGGTGGCCTCCCTCCCGCGTCCCTGCACCCCCTTCTCAAAACCTCCCCTCCGGCGCTCCCCCTGCCTGTCCAGCCTCGCCCCTCGCGGGGCTGCTGCTAGTTCGCTCACCTGAAAAAGACCTCTCAGCCCAGTCCCGCCCCTGCCACGCTTCTCGCCCGCCTTCTCCAGCCCGACTCCCCCCCTCTGTCGGCTCAGTGGAAACAGAGACGTTAATGCTTATTCCCCCAGAGTAATCATGGGAGGCTGGGTTTGTTACGGCAAATGCTGGGGGATTCTTTCCCCACCACCCGTGGACCGCTGACAGTGGGCGGGCCCCAGTTGCGGCCCAGGAGCCCAGGCGGGGGCGGGGAAGGGGTCCCACCAGCTCCGCCCCCAGCCTGCACCCTGACTCTCCCAAGGGGACCTTCAGGTCCCCGTCCCAGGAAGGCTGCTTCTTTGGCAGACGCCCTGATCCTCTAGGGTCCTTTCTGAAGCCCACCCCGGGTCCAGGTGGGAGCCTGCACTGGAGACTGACTGGCGCGGGCCACAGGCCTTCCTCTCCGGCTCCACACCGTGCCTGTCAGGCCGAGGCTAAGACGCCACCTGGCTTTATGCCACTGCCCATAAAACGACAGGGAGTCTGGGGAAGGGCAGAGCTGTGGATTCGAGTGGGGCCCCAAATATATATTAACGTCCTAACCCCCGGTTACCTGTGACGTGACCTGATTTGCAGGCCCCGTCTTTGCAGGTACGATTAATAACCTCAAGACAGGAGTTCCTGGAGTGGCTCAGCAGTAACCAATCCAACTAGTAACCATGAGGACACGGGTTCGATCTCTGGCCTCACTTAGTGGGTTAAGGATCTGGTGTTGCTGAGAGCTGTGGTGTAGGTCGCAGATGTGGCTCAGATCCGTTGTTGCTGTGGCTGTGGTATAGGCCAGCAGCTGCAACTCCAGTTCAACCCCTAGCCTGGGAACTTCCGTATGCTGCGGGTGTGGCCCTAAAAAGACAAAAATAATAACCTCAAGACAGGGAGAGGAGTTTCCGTCATGGCTCAGTGGTTAATGAATCTGACTAGGAACTGAGGTTGCGGGTTCGATCCCTGGCCTTGCTCAGTGGGTTAAGGATCCGGCGTTGCCGTGAGCTGTGGTGTAGGTTGCAGACTCGGCTCGGATCCCATGCTGCTGCGGCTGTGGTGAAGGCCGGCGGCTACAGCTCCTGTTAGACCCCTAGCCTGGGAACCTCCATATGCCGTGGGTGCGGCCCTAGATAAGGCAAAAGGACAAAAAAAAAAAAAGAGAGAGAGAGAGAGAGGGAGAGAGGGAGAGTCCCAAAGGCTTGTGAGCTGGGGGCAGGGCGTGACGGTCCCTCTGCAGACTGAAGCCTGGGGCCCTTCCTCCGCCACCCACCCCCACGTGCACCCCCACGCACTCACACACCGAGCAGCCTCCCCCCCTCTGATGGGACTTCCCTTGCGAGCAGTCCCGATGCGTTTCTGCACAGAGAACAAATGTCAGTGGGAGCAGCTTTGGTCTGTAGCTCAGAAAGGACCCGTTTGGCATCGAGAAGGTTCCCCATTGTCACTGCGGCGCAGAGATGGCTGGGCTGTGGGAGCGGCATCTCCAGATGCTGGCTCGGCGGGAGTGGTGGTGGGAACGCGGATGTGGCCTGGAGGCTGAAACAGCAGGAGGATCCCGTTGCCTGGAGCTGGAGACGGGAGGGACGGCAGGACCGGGACAGGGCGGGCCAGCACCCAGGCAGCTGCCAGCAAGCGGCCTGGCCTGGCGCTGGAGAAGGGAACGGCACGGAGGCAGTCCCCACCCCACCTGCCTGCCTGCTTCCCTTTTAAGGTCTCCGAACAAGTGTCAGTGCTGGGGCACCCTCGTGGGGGCGCCGGCGGGCGTCACTCTCCGGGCCGCTCAGCACTCAGCTCAGGCACCAGGACCGGAAGCCGGGCGCGGGACCGTCCGAGAATGACCTGGGCCTGCGAGACGGGGCTGCTGGGGTATCCAGAAAGCCCAGGGGGCTGAGGGGCCCTCAGAGACAGGGCCGGCTTTGAGGGAGGCCCCCTGGGGGGGGAGGACAGGGAGAGGGCAGAGGGCTGTGAGTGAGGCATTGGTCCAGGAGATCCGGCCACTCAGCAGACTGTGGGCAGGTGAGCCCTGAGCAGGGGAAGGAAAGGTCAGCCCTGGGCCGGGGGAGAGGGGCCGGGCAGCTGGTCAGGCCGCTGGGGCTGAGGTGGGCGGGGCGGCATGGGAAGGGACCTGCGCTAGGAGCGGGGAGCGCGGGGTGGCGGCATCTGGGAGCACCAACCCAGGGCCCCGCTGGGAGGTGGTGGGGAGGCAGTGCCAAGCCCCCGGAAGCCACCTTCGCTTTCTAGTCGGCAGTGCCGGCGAAAACCTGGGCTTGGGCAATATTTATTTTAATACATTTTTTAAAATACCTGATGTAATGTGTTGAGGTCAAAGATCCCAAACCCAAAAGGCTCAGAAGGGTCCCGTGGGGTCTCCCTCCCACACCGGCTCTCCCGGCGGAGACAGTGACCCGCAGTTCCTTCCACAGGCTGACCAGGCCTGTCTTGCAGAGATAATGGATCTGGCCAAAATTATGTTTAAACTGGATACATTTTATGTATAAAGTTATATATTACAGTATACTAACTGTGTATCACTTTTATACTTAACTTTTAAAGTCTCTCACAGGACGGCAGTACCTGGGACATTGTAACACAGTCCTGCCCTTTGCTTTTCTTCCCTTGATGAGATGTCTCGGGGATTGCTCCTCATTCTCATCTTAAAACCATAAGCATCCTTTGCCTGCCTGTGCCATCCCCATGGTAACTGTCCCGTGCCCGTGGGATCCGCCTTGTCTCCTGCCCCGGGGCTGACTAACCCACTAGTCCCTCTGCCCCTGGGCAGCTGCACGCAGGGTCCAGCCCCAGAAAACACAGATTCTCCTGAGAGGGTATTGGCCCCACGATTCAAAAGCTGTTGCCAGTTGATCCTCCACGGAGGCCCCTGCTGACCCGCTGCCTGGCGGGTGGGGAGTGCTCGGTCCTCCAGGCCTGCTTACATAGTGTGCTAGCAAACGTTTTTGTCTTGGCCACCCAAATAGATGGGAAAAGGCAGTGTAGTTTTTCAGCATTTCTCTTGTGACATTTTCATGAGTACTTTTCTGAACTCTCCATTTGGACCTGTATCTGTATCTGAAAACAGTGTTTGCCTATAACAATTCCGGAAAGGCAGTGACTTAAAGAAATCAGATGTATCTTCATTCATAGAAGAAGCAGCAGTCCAAGATGGGTTCAGCATCTCCGTGATGCCATCAGGAACTCATTCCGCTTCTTCCCTACTTATCCATCCTTGGAATGTACCTTTTGCCTTACAGTCACAAAATGGCTGCCCTACTCCAGCATTGCATCCATATCCCAGAGAGAAGAGGAGAGAGGCAAAAGGCATAAGGCAGGTACCGGTAGAATCTGCCTGACTCTCAAGGAGCTGCCTGGGAGGCCACACCTAGCAATTTACCACCAGGTCTCATTGATTAGAGCCATTTGTCACGTGGCTCCATCAGCAAGAGGGCTGGGAAGTTTTAGCTGCACCCATCACCTTCCCCAAGAGGGCAGTGTTCTCTGTCGGGCAGGAAGAAGGGACAAGGGACTGTGAGGGCGTCTGGCAGCCTCAGCCCCTTTGCCTGCCTTTCTAACTTTTGACTTGGGTCTTGGCATCACTGATTACCATGAGCCTCTAGGTACTGGTGTGAGGAATTGCGGATCCTGTGCTGCAGTAAAATCAGGGTTTAGGTCCGCTCTCTGCCCTGGACCCTGGTCCAGCTCCGCCCTAACCCTGTGGTTCCAGCAGGGAACCCCGGGAGCTCCTGTAGGAGGCACTAGGGTTGTAAAGAGACTCCCTTTGGTGCCCCCCCCCGACCCAGGGCTGCCCGTGAGACCCCGATCAGAGTGCTCGCTGCTCTCCCAGGGGCCTGCCCGGGTCCCCGACTCCACAGCCCCGAACTCGAGTGGTGGCCCTGCAGTGGCCTCAGTGACAGAGGCTGATCCAGAATGAGGGGTGGTCCCGGCCCCACCCTGCCTCCTCTGGGAGGAGAGCCCACCAGCCCAGCCCCGGCAGCGCTCTGCTGGCCTGGCCAGAAGGACCTGATCTAGGGCTCGATGCCCCCTGCCCTGCCTGTCACCGCCAGCCTCAGTCACTGTGAGCGCTGGGCTGACCTTCCCGGGCCGAGGGCCTGGCTGTGGCCCCGCTCAGCATGTGGGTCAGTGTGTCACTTACTCCGGGCTCTGTGCCTTTTGGGACCCTGGGGCCAGTTCAGCCCTGCCTGACCCCCTCGCCTGCAGGCAGATCATGGGCTCTGACCTTACTAAAAATACAGACTCACTCACTCCGCAAACACAGGCTCCCGTTAACAGAGGTGAGGCTGCACGCGAGGCGGTCACTGGCAGCCCGCCGTCCTGCAGCTTCAGCTCCGGCAACGCTGACTCAGGGCGTCCTCCTGGCAGCCCTGCTGACTCACGACTTTGCCGCCCGCCCGCCTTGCGTGCTGGGCTTCTGACCCGATCAGGAAGCTAAAAGGAGGGGCTGGTGCCCTCCCCGTGGTGCAGCCCAAGGTCAGAGGAGCCTGAGAGGGAAACCGGGCCGAGCTAACCCTGAGCAAGACCCACCCCCCGCCGCTCTGGGCCCCACCTGCCCGTGGGAGGTCTCGGGGTCCCCACAGCCGCCCCGAGGCCGGGTGCTCCCTCTCTGTCTCCTGAGCCCCAGCTGACGCTCCAGCAGAGGAGGGCAGTAACACACTAGTGTGTGCTGGCCAGGCCGGCGGTCCCGGGAAGGACGCTTCCCTGGTCACGTGACATCGGAGCGAAGACCTGATGGGAGGGGGAGGGGAGCAGATGCGCAGGGAAGAGGCTTGCAGGCAGAGGGGACAGACGCCCCGAGGCCCTGAGGGGCACCCCACCCGCTGCAGAGAAGGAGGGCGCCCGTGTGGCTGGAGGGGGGCCCCAGGGGTGGGGTCAGGGGGGTCGGGCGGGGCAGGCCCGCGGGGGAGGGGGCTCAGAGGGAGCTGGCCCCGCCGCCGTAGTAAGAACTCTTCCGCAACAATTCTGAGGAAGGACGGACACGATCTGACTTCCAGAGATGTGCCCACGGGGCTGAGGACACCCTGAGGGGGGCAGACGGAGAAGCCAGCGTGCGGCCAGGCTGCTGTCCGACGTGGTGCGTAGCGGATGCGGGGAGAGCTGAGGCCGTGGGCTGAACAGAGCCGGGGACAGGCGTGGGCGAAGCTGTGGTCACAACCACGGCCCAGTGGGGAGCACGCATCGCGGGAACCTCAGCCTTCAGCCTCGCGGCCGGAGAGGCCGGGGCGCAGGCGGCGGAGAAGCCCGGGCAGAGCTGGCCCTGGCTCCCGGCAGGAGTCGGGAGGAGGCTGCAGCTGGAGCCCGGAATGTTACTCCCCGAGCAGGTGGGGTTCCCGCAGGAGCCCAGCAGCTCTCGGGGCCTGAAAGGAGCTCGGGGTCAGGACAGTGGGTCTGCCGCGGCCTCCAGGTCCAGGCAGCCCCGCTTTCGCGTGTGTGCGGCCCGGGGCCCGGGCGGCAGGGAGCTGCCCAGAGTGTCTCCCCTGCGAGGGCATGTCACCAGCAGAGCCAGACTGTGCCCTTGTGGCGCGGAGGCTCGGGAGGTAGTGAGAATGAGCTGTCCCCCAGTCAGGACCCTGACATCCCCTCTCACTAACGACATCCCCTCTCACGAGCGGGGCTGAGGCTCCAGGAGGCGCCCGGCTGGTCCAGGACTCTCAGCGACCTCATTACTCTGTTGTTTTCTTAGCATAAAAACAAGGGAGGGGAGGTCCTGTCACGGCTCAGTAGTAACTGACTCGACTAGTATCCATGAGGACAAGGGTTTGATCCCTGGCCTCGCTCAGGGCGTTAAGGACCCAGCATTGCTGTGCGCTGTGGTGTAGGCTGAAGGCTGCAGCTCGGATTCGACCAAAAAAAGGAAAAAAAAAGCAAGGGAGGAGATCATAGAGGAAAAGGTAGATTTATCCTCAAAACAAAGTAAAACTGGAGCTCCCGTCATGGCGCAGCGGTTAACGAACCCAACTAGTAACCATGAGGTTGTGGGTTCAATCCCTGGCCTCGCTCGTGGGTTAAGGATCCAGTGTTGCCGTGAACTGTGGTGTAGGTCGCAGACACGGCTCGGATCTGGCGTTGCTGTGGCTGTGGCGTAGGCCGGCAGCTGTAGCTCTGATACAAGCCCTAGCCTGGGAACCTCCATATGCTGCAGCTGTGGCCCTAAAAAGATAAAAAAGACAGTAAATAAATACATAAATAAATAAATAAATAAAGTAAAACTTACATATGCTCTAGATGCCAAAAAATCTTACACAAAGTTAAAAGCTCATGACAGATGACTTTCACGTTAATGACATGTTAATTGCCACTATATATAAAGAGCTCCTAAAAATGATTAAGAAAAATATTGGCGTTCCCACTGTGGTATGGGTTAAGGATTTGCTGTTGCATCACAGCTATGGCTCAGATTCCACCCCTGGCCCAGAAACTTCCATAAGCCATGGGTGCGGGCATTAAAAAAAGATTAAGAAAAATATCCCAATAAATATGTTAGTCAAGGAGTTCCCATCCCATCCTTAGACTGGGAACTTCCATGTGCCACAGGTGCGGCCCTAAAAAAAGCAAAAAAAAAAAGGTGTCTGCCAAGAATATACATTGATAATTCACAGGAGAGAAATTTCACTGATAGTAAAAAGTTCAAAATAAAGCAATGGGATACCAAAATGTATTTAATAGATTGGCCAAAAAAAACTGGGGGGAATGAGGCTGCTAATGGCCGTTTATTCTGACGCACTTTACACCAGTCGGGGTCCCGGTGTACATTCCCAGGTTTTTGCTGTGTTAACTATTTTGTCACAGACAGTGAGTTTTCCAGACATCATCCTAATGGCTGCGTCCTGCACACCCGTGACTCGGAGAGATCGTGTCTGACTCCCGGTGTGGATAAGGGAGTCCATTTAGGCTGCTCCTTTCCCCACGCACGCGCCACGGCCCTGACCTTGACCTTGGCCATCTTCTGCCTTTTGTATGGTCCCCTTCATTCCCAGAAGCGCGGTTACTGGGTTAAAGTGTACGGAAAATATGAGGTCCTGGAAGCGTAGTTTCCAAAGTGCTTTTGGTGAAAGACTCAGCAGTGCTGCCAGCCCTTCTCATGGCTGCGCTGGCAACACCACAGCTCTTTTTTTCTTATTGTCGAAACTTAATTCTTTTTTTTTTTTTTGTCTTTTTAGGGCCACACCCACGGCATATGGAGGTTCCCAGGCTAGGGGTCCAATCGGAGCTGTAGCCGCCGGCCTACACCACAGCCACAGCAACGCCTGATCCAAGCCGCATCTGCGACCTACACCACAGCTCACTGCAATGCCGGTAACCGACTGAGCGAGGCCAGGGATTGAACCCGCATCCCCATGGATACTGGTTGGGTTCTTTAACCGAAGAGCCACGATGGGAACCCCCCCAATTACTTTTTAGAGTAGGTAACAGGAAACACACACAGGTTACACAACCCCCAAATGTCCCAAAGATTAAATGGGGAAAAGTCAGCCTCTGCCAGCACTAATCCCCTCCCGCAGAGATTTTCCTTGCTAGTTGTTCTTTTTTTTATATATATAATTTTTTTAAACATTCGGTTGAAAAAATCTCGCTCTCTTAGTGTGCGCGGTAAAATACACGCGAAGTGAACTGCGCCGCCTGAACGCCTGAGCGCGGCTCGGCGGCGGCCGGTGCATCCACGCTGCGAACGGCTCCCCTTCGCAGCAGAATCTCTGTCCTGGGGATGTGACTCCTCTAGGGGCCTCGTAGGAGCAGAATCGCGCTCGGGGGCGCCGCGGGGGCTCCCTCCCGGCTCTTTCTCTTCCAGGCCCTGAGCCCCCGGAAGCGGGCCTTCGTCGTGGAGGTCCTGTCCGGGTGCCTGGAGTACCGCGGGCTGCTGAGCACCGTGGTGGACGCCTTCTACGCGCGGGACGGCCGGCTCTGCCTGCGGGCCGACTACAGCCTCTTTGAGGGTGGGTGCCCGGGGCCACCACGTCGGGGGAGCCCCCGGGTCCCCGCGGGCCAGGCCCTCTGGTCCTTGTAGCCCCAGACCCCTCAGCGCCTCTGGGACGCGCGCCTGGTTCCCTTCCCTGCCCCACTCACCTGCAGGTGGGTGGGCCAGGTGCTCTTCCCCCGCCTCGGCCACCCCGCCCCCGCCCGGAAACAGAGTCCAGGCCCCGGGGGCAGGGCTTGCTCATGGCCTGGCTGGGCGAGAACCCCCGGGAGGCCAGCCTGGGGGAAATGACGGACTGGGGCAGGGCCCGGACTGTCCTGATGGGGACTACGCGGAGGCGCGTCTCTGCCCAGGCTTCCTCCAGGCCGTCGGCCTTCGCGGGCGGTGGTGACCACGCTGGGCAGGGTGGCCCCGCGCCTGGGCCCTGCCTGGGCGGGGAGAGGATGGGCTGCAGGGTGCTCGGAACCAAGCTGAGGTGGGCTTCTGGCCCCCATGTCCCCCAGCCCCAGGACGTCCAAGCTCTAGTTGGCATTAACAAACTGAGGAGACCCCACTGAGGTGCAGCGGGATGGGGGTGTCTTGGGAGCGCTGGGATGCAGGTCTGACCCCCAGCCTGGTGCAGTGGGTTCAGGATCCTGCGCTGCCGCAGCTGCAGCTTAGGTCACAACTACGGCTCAGATCCGATCCCTGGCCCGGGAACTCCGTGTGCCTCGGAGAGGCCAAAAAGGACAAAAAGAAATAACAACCTGAAAGCCAAAAGATCTTACCTTCACGAGAGTTTTGTGGATGTGCTCGGAAGCCACAGAGGGCCCCTCGCCTGCGCTCTTGTCCATGGTTACAGCCTCACTGGGCCCAGACGGGGCTTTGCCAGCACAGGTTCCCGCCCCCGGGGCGCACCCTTTGGGCCCTGGGCCTCTGGCGGACCCCGCCCCCTCTCTTCGCAGTCATCTGCTACCTGGCGGCCTTCCAGCTGGAGGAGCTCGGCTTCCGGCTCTTCGCTGACATCGTCAGGTCCCAGCCTCCCTGCAAGATGTGTAAGGTGAGCCCCCCACCTGCCCCAGTTCTGTCCTTAAGCCCGGGGTCAAAGGTCTGTCGCATCTGGCGCTGACCTCTCCCCTCTCTGGCTCATTGTAACCAAAGAAACCACCGGGTTTGTTCCGTGTCTCTTTGCTGCCAGTGTGCTCTTTTAGTGCTGGTCTCCCTTCCTCACGTGCCAGTGGGTAGTAGCTGCTGGCCCTTAGTTGCTGGTCAGGACTATCTGTTCATAGTCTGCCCCTCTGGAACCTTCTCAGGTTCCTCTGACTCGGCTCCGGGCTCAGGGCGTCCTCTCCTCCTCCAAGAGGTGCCGGGCAGCCTGGGGGGCCAAGAGTCCAGTCTCCGCAGGGAGCTAGATGGGGCCTGTGTTTTCTGGAACCAGGTCTGGGAGACTGGTTGGCCAGGAGCTGGGGACAGCCTTTGGAGCCCATGCCTCTGGAGGTCCCTGCCGTGGGCCACCTCCTTGGGCCCACCCCCTGCCACTACCCTGGACAAGGGGACAGGTTGCAGAAAATGGAGCGATTCCATTCTTGGAATTCCAGAGCCCCGGGGCCGGGGCCGGTGGGGGAGGAGGCGGCAGTCCAGCTGTCCATCCGTCCCAAACAGGAACTGCTGAAATGAGAGTTCCCTGGTGGCAGTGTGGGTTAAGGGTCTGGTGATTTCACTGCTGTGGCTCGGGTTCGCTCCTTGGCCCCAGAACTTCTCTGTGCCGCCGGGTGTGGGCTTTCCGGGTGCTGGGGGCTGGCTCGAGCGCAGGGTGCCCCTGGGCGGGCGTGCCCCGCTGGGCTGACTCGCGCTCTCCGTCCGTCTGTCGGGAGGGGGCTCCTGCCTGCCGTGGGCAGTGGTCCCCTCGCAGTGTGTTGGCCACACTGGGCCCTCGGCACCGACTCTGCCTGCGGGGCGCGGGGCCTCCCCAGGCGGGTCCGGGCCCCCACGGCTGCCCTCTGCCCTCAGTTCCTCGGGTTCCTCTTCAACCCCCTGAACCTCGGCTCGTGGATCAAGGACGAGTGGAGCCTCGTGTACGAGACTGCCTGCGTGACGCAGAACTGGATCGACCCCCTGAAGAGGTGGGCAGGCCCGGCCCCCGAGCCAGGGGCCCAGAGGACGTCCACAGCGGCAGCCGGCTAGTGGCCGGCAGGACCTGGCGTCTGGAAGGGGCTTCAGGACCGGCGGGTTGGAGGGGCGGGGGCGGGCCCTGCTGCCCCGGAGCCCACCAGCTGAGCAGGGGCTGTGACGGTACCACCCGCTGGGACCTGCGGGGGGCTGGCCTCCCTGTGGATCTGGGAACGCGGGGCTGGGTGGAGCGGAAGCTGAGGCCTCAGTGCTGCTCCTGGGGGACCCGGGCCCACGTCTCCTCCCTGGCTGCCCCCAGGCACCACTGCTGGGACTGTCACCCCAAAGCCGCCCTCTCCGCCTTTCTCCGCCTCCCGGGATGGGCTTGGGCAGACGCTGGTTCTGTGGTGGGGCCATGACCCGTGGGCAGAAAGGCCAGCACAGCGGGCTCTGGGGAGGGTCTGCTGGGGCCGGGGCGCACCCCCTCTCCCCCGCCAGTTCCCTTCTGATGGGCTGGAGGAGCCACTTACCTTCCAGGGACAGGTAGGCAGACTGTTCTGGCACAGCTGTGTGGGGAGGCTCCTGGCCCCCGAGCGGCCCCTTCGCCAGAGGGAGGCCCTCATCCCCGGGGCGGCCACCAGCTGCCTGGGCTGCAGGGCCCTGCGTCCCGGCCCCCGACCCGCGTGCAGCCTTCCCGCTGCAGCACAGGCCCTTCCTCCCTCTGGTGGGCCTCAGGCTGGGGCAGGAGCTGTTCCAGCCAAGCTGACCTCCCAGGAGAGCCCACGAGAGGGACACTGGCCAGGCTGGTGATGGTGGGTGTGGAGGCGTGGGGCGAGCCTGCAGCAGGGCACCCCGCCGCCTCGGGACTCAGACCCCCCCCCGTCCACCCCCAGCCCCAGCTCCCAGTCCGCCTGTTAGCAGCGCCCAGCTCCGTGGACCTTCCTTTTGAACTGCCAGCTTCCTCCTCGCTCCTGACTTCCTTCCTCTGTGCATCCGCTCGGGCCCAGTTTAGCTCCATGTGCCAGCTGCTGCTCACGCTCAGAGCCCCCAGACTCCGGCTGCAGGGACCTGCCTTGTCCCCGCCCCCAGCTCCCCCGTCCCCTAGGACAGCAGCTGGGCCTCAGTTTCCTTCTCTGTGCTGGGCGAGTGCCAGCGTACACGGCTCCAGGGCAGCTGTGGGTCCGTCGTCACCCCCACCCTGAGGCAGACAAGCTCATGGGGGTCCTTCAGGTCCCGAGCGGCTGTCCCCTTGTAAATCTGCTTAGGAAGCCACCCCCTGTGGCTGCTCCCACTTTTGCCTTCAAGGTGGCAGCCGGAGGTCCAGGAGCTGATCGCCCAGCTGCAGGGGGTGTTGACCGATCAGTCCCCTCCTTCAAAGACCAAGGCAAAGGTCACAGAGCCCAAGGAATTCAACCTGACTGCCCCCAGGCCCCGCGCCATTCCAGTGCCTGAGCCAGTGCCCATGGGGGCCAAGACAAGACCAGTGAGTGTGAGCAGTCGCAGTGGGCACAAGCCATCCAGGCTGGAGAGTGGATCGTGTGGGCATCGTGTGGGCCAGTGGGGGGCTGGGCTCTTCCCACGGCTGCAGGTGCACCAGGCCAGACCAGGTGCACGGACGACCCCAGCTGTGCCGCACCGCCCAGAGAGGGAAGCCCAGCTGACCCAGAGCCTGCCCAGCGGCGTGGCCTGCACCGCCTACTGAGGTCTGGTCAGTAGGTGCAGTGAAGCTGCCAGGCCACGGGGCTCAGACCCGTCTGCTCTCGGGGCCTGGAGCCTGCTTTGGACCCGCTGTCGCCCGCTCCCCATTGGGCAGATCGCAGTTTACTCTTCTGACCTCTTTGGGGCATACAGAATCACGCAGGCTTGTCCCGCTTCAGGGCCTCTGCATGGCTGTCCCGTCGGCCTAGGGCCCCTTCCTCTACCTCTCCCTCCCCTTGCCTTGCTGACTTCTGTCGTCAGGATGCTTTGGATTATAAGTAGCAGAAAAAAGCAGCTCAGTCCGGCTTAGACAGTAGAGAACTAGCTGGCTCTCATGGCTGAAGTAGGATGAGCTTCAGGCATAGTTTGATCAGGGCTCTAGATCTGCTGCTCTGGGACTCTCTTTATCCTAGTCTCCTCTGAGGGTCAACTTTATCCTTGGACTAACTTCCTCCTTGTAGCGAAATATCCAGGCCTCACCTGCACACTCTGCACCATCAGAGCGTGAGAGGACAGCTAAGGCCAAGAATTCTGTGAAAATGCAAGACCAGCTTAGGTTGCATGTCTGCCTTTGAACTGATCCCCATGACGGGGGGTGCAGCGTTCAGACTGGTCATGGGCTCTGCCCTGAGCGCCCATTGTGGACTCAGCTTCCCAGAACCAACCTGGTTCCCAAGAGAACTAAGAACCATGTAGAGGGTGAGGGGGTGGTGCAGGGAGGTCCCAGGGACCACTCCCACCACCTGTCAGGCCTCATTACCGTCTCTTCCCAGAGAGGCCTTCCGTGAACCTCTCACCTGTGTCAGCTCATCTCTAATTTCCTTCTCAGTGACCCAGATCCTTTTCTTTGTGGCGTCAATTAGATTTTATAGTTGCTTAGTAATTTGTGGGTCTATTTATAATATGTATGTTTCACCGGACCTCATCCATCTTATTTTTCCTGTATTCCCAGTGCTGGCACAGTCCCAGCTAAGAGAAAACCCTTGGAAGGTATCTGTTGGATGGATGGGTAGATGGGTGGATGTGTGGATGTGTGGATGGACGATGGACAGATAGATGGGTGTATGGATGGGTGGTGGATGATGGATGGTGGATGATGGATGGTGGATGATGGATGCGTAGATGGTGGATGGATTGATGGGTGTGTAGATGTGTGAATGGATGATGGATGATGGATGGATGGATGGATGATGGATGTGTGGATGGGTGGACGGATGATGGATGGATGGACGCTGGATGGATGAAGAGATGGATGCTTGATGAGTGGGTGGGTGGATGATGGATGGATGGATGGGGGGTGGACAGATGGAGAGACCAATGGGCAGGTGGACGGAAGGATGGCAGGTGGGCCCTTTGCTGAGCCACCCGCGGTTACCCAATCTGTAGGAGCCTCAGCGCTGCTGACCCCAGCTCTTCAGCATTAAGTGCGCTTGTCTTGCCTGCCTCCCTCCCTCTGGGCCCAGCCCCGGCTGTGCCCTTAGCGTGTGCCTCTCAGCGTGAGCCTGAGATACTGGTGCCACCTTCTGAGTCTCACCTGTCCCTGCAGCCGCCCCCCCACCCCCGGCCTGTAGTCCTCTGCCCCTGCCTCCGGTGGGGCCCTGGGCCCTGTGCTTGCCCACCTTCCTCCCCCTCCCTCGATGACTGGCAGCACCCAGCGGGTCCCAGTCAGAGCTCGGCGGCTTCCCTTCCCATCCTGCTTCTCCTGGCCCAGGCACCAGTCCCTTCACCCACGTCCTGCAGGCCTCCAGCTGGCCCTTCTGCTCACCGCCCCCCAGCCTGTGGCTGCTAGCCGCGGGCTCTTCCTTCCGCCACCCCACCAGGTCCCCAGGAGCACCTACCAGCCGCCCAGGGAGCAGCAGCTACTGGAGATGACCAGGAAATATAACCGCTGGAAGGCTGAGGTGGGCGAGCCGGGCGCGGCCGGGCGGGGAAGGAAGATGCCGGAGGGGGCTGGTCTGGGCCTGCGCAGCGGCGGGGCTGGAGCAGCTTGCTGCCCGCAGGAGCTGCTGCTGCAGGCCAACATCAAGGAGATGCGCTGTGCGGTGCCCAGGTCCCGCAGGGAGCCCCCGGAGCAGGTAACGCCCAGGCCGCCGGGCTTCACGGCCGCGTGCGCCCCGGCCAGGCTGGGTGCTGCCAGGCCCGCCAGGCACGTCTTCTCCTCTGAGTGTTTCCAGAGCTTCCATTCTATGCATTCAATATTTCTGTAAGAAAAGCCCCAAGGTATGCTTGTCACTAAACAAAGTCGGGAGCAGGACCGGGGGCGCCCGATCCGGGCGAGCGGGAGCCCACCCTGTAGGAGCAGCCCGGCCCCACCCTCCGCACCTCGGGCCGCCTAGGCTGGGGCTGACCCCACCGGCAGGCGGGACGGGCCAGGGGTGTGATGGCTGGGTTCCCTTGCGGTGGTTTTCTACCAGCTGCTCCCCGCAGCGTGGCTGTGGTGCCCTCCCTGGATGGGCAGACAGCAGCCCAGGGAGGGTCGTGGAGGCCAGGCCCCGAGGGGCCGTGAGCCCTGAAGCTCTAGCCCCCCGACTGGGAACTGCTGTCCCCAGCCTGGCGGGCCCCGCCCCTTCCCTGCCCCTGCCAGGGCGGCCAGAGGGCCCCGGAGGACACAGGTGCTGCCTGCGGGGCGAGCTGGGCCAGAACATGCAGGCGGCAGCCGGAGTTTGGGCGGAGGGGAGTGGACCAGACTCGCCGGGGCGCTTTGGGGGCCCTTGTGGGCACAGGCACCAGGCCCTGACCCCCGTAGGATCCCAAGACGAAGCTGCGGCCCCGAGACCCGCCTCCAATCCTCAAGATTCCGAAGCTGACCTTCTACCGGGTGAGGGTGCCCCTGCCCAGGCAGGGTGGGCGCGGGTGACGGCTCCAGGCCCGTGGCCCCAGCACCGCCTCCTGGCCTGTGCCTCCGGGGACTCAGACGGCTGGAGCTCAGCCCCGGGCAGACGGAAGTGCTGGCAGGAGGCAGGCATGCGGGGCCAGAGGGCAGAGGGCGCGGGCTGCTCTGAGGCTCCCCTACCCCCCGTCACAGCCGCCCCGACTCTCCCGCAGCCCAGCAACACCCCGGTCAAGCTGAACACAGCTGCTGTCCTGCGAGAAGCGGCCTTGTACCAGCGGCAGGTGGAGAAAGAGCTGCAGAGGTAGAGGAAGCTCAGGGAGTGGGCGGCGGGGCGGTGACGGGCAGAGCACAGAGGGGTCACCTGGTGACTGCGGTCCTGCAGGCATGGAGAGGGGGCCCCGGCAGGCCAGCGTCAGCGTCACAGCTGCGTCCTAGGCAGATAATCTCCACTCAGCGAGGGGAGTGGACTGGGCAGGAGGAGGCTTAGCCACCCCCAAGCCCCCCTGGGGTCACCTCCTCGGACTCCTCTCTGTTGCCCCTCCCGTAGACCGCCGGCCGCCAGACCCCTGTGCTAACCCCGTGAGCTGGGGTGTGGGTGGGAGTTTAGGTGGCTGACCAGAGGATGAGAGGATGGACAGACGGACAGGCAGGTGGACGGGGCAGCCGTCGGACAGAGGGGTGGCAGGGGGATGGCCGAGAGACAGGTGAGCCGCCGAACTAGTGGTCAAAGGCAGCGGAAGGTGTGGCTGACGGGTGGAGCCCGGACCGGGACAGGGGGCAGCGGTGCCGGGTACGGGGCAGCCCCGCCTGCCAGGCCGCTGCCCCCAGCGCCCTTCATGCCCTCTCCGCAGGGTGGATATGCTTGTGGACGGAGCTGGGGACTTCTCCGAGTTCCTCGAGTGGCAGAAGAAGATGCAAGCCAAGGACCGGGAGGAGCAGCTGGTGGCGGGCGAGTGCCGGAGGCTGCAGGGGAAGCTGAGCCGTGAGGAGGCCGTGCTGGCGCGGACGCAGGTCGCGCTGCAGAGGAAGCAGCAGGCCGAGCAGCAGAAGGAGGAGGTGACAGGCGTGCCGGGCCTGGGGCGGCTGTGGGACCTGTCCTCCCAAACCCGCATAGGGGCCCTGGGTCGGCGGCCTGCGGGGACCGCCTGCCAGGACTCCGCTCCAGACCGCCCCCGCCCCCACTAGCAGGGCCCGCTGGTCCGCCCAGCCACGCGGTTCGGGCAGAAATTTCTGGAAGGCCAACATGTCTGCATAAGGCGTCCTCTCCCACAGGGGGGTCCTGGACACCCCGTTTCCACTTCAGATGCTCTGGACCTCGGTCCCGCTCTTCCTGCTCCTCGGTCGGACAGCCTGGGCGGGGCTCCCTTCTGGCAGCCCGGCGGGGCCTGGACGAGGCGGGAGCCCTCTGGGCTCGGAGGCCCAGCCGCAGCCCTGCCCCTCCTGGGTGGTGGGCCGGGCGTCAGCCATCAGCGCCTGTGCCCCAGGCCCCCGTGGGCTGCTTCTCCCACGGACTCACTTATGTCTGTCTATACTTAGGGTTTGCTTTTCCCTCCTTTGTAGCTTACTTGTCGAGACACTATGACAAGTGGCCTCAGAGAGTCTCACTTCTTGAAATCTATAGCTTAGAGCCCATTGCCACCTGTGCCCCCAGTCCTTATTTTCATAAATTTCTTTCCTTCCTTCTAAGCAAATATACACACGACTTGTTTCCCTTTTTCTTACATGAAACACCCGCCGTTCTTCCCTGCAGTGACAAGTGACGACCAACCAGGGCTCTCTCTGTGGAGGCGGGCTTTCCAGGTCAGCTCCCGGAGTAGCTGGCGTGGGGGTTCCAGCCTGTTCCTGTCGCTCCTGGGGTCTGGGGTTCTGCTGGCAATGCCACAGCACCTTCTGTGGGCACGAACTGTCTTAACTCCCCCAGCAGCGACCCATTGACAGAGCTTACTGTACTGAATTCAAGAATTTTGTCAGTCTCATAGGTGAGAAATCATAGCTCGGTATAGTTCTGATTTGCATTTCATCAATTAAATGTGGCTTGGGGTGTTTTTTCATATATTTAATAGCCATTTCTGTGTCTTTTTCTGTGAACTGTATATTCGTGCCTTTGGTCCATGTTCTTCTCAGCTTGATTAGTGTGTGAGTGACAAGAAGAATGTGTGTGCATTCAAGGTGTATAATGTATTTGATATCCATGTACGTTGTGGAATGATCACCGCGATCACGCCGATTAACGCATCTGTCACCTCCCAGAGGCACTTGCTGTGTGTTGGTGAGGACCCGTGTAACCCCTGTCTTAGCAGGTGTGCAGTCGTCCTTATTACCTGTGGGCACCAGCTGTGCTTGATGGCCCGCAAACTTACTTGTCTTCTCACTAAAAGTCTTTCCCTTTGACCAGCGTCTCCCCGTGTCCCTGGCCCCGACCCCAGGGACGCCCATTCTACTCTCTGTTACTGTGAGTTCAACTTCTTTGGATTCCCCATGGACATGAGATCAAATAGTCTTTGCCTTTTTCTTTTTTTTAAATTACTCAGTGAATTCTATTACATTTGTAGTTGTACAATGATCATCACAACCAAATTTTATAGCACTTCCATCTCAAACCCTCAGTACATCCCCCCACCGCCCAACCTGTCTCCTTTGGAAACCATGTTTTTCAAAGTCTGAGTCAGTATCTGTTCTGCAAAGAAGTTCATCGTGTCCTTTTTTTAGATTCCACGTGTAAGTGATAGCATATGGTATTTGTTTTTCTCTTTCTGACTTAGTATGAGAATCACTAGTTGCATTCACGTTGCTGCAAATGGCATTATTTCATTCTTTTACATGGCTAAGTAGTATTCCACTGTGTATATGTACCACATCTTAATCCATTCATCTGTCAGTGGACATTTAGGTTGTTTCCATGGCTTGGATATTGTGAATGGTGATGGATATTGTGAATAGTGATGCTATGAACATAAGGGTGCATGTATCTTTTTTTTTTTTTTTGTCTTTTTGTCATTTTAGGGCTGCACCCATGGCATGTGGAGGTTCCCAGGCTAGGGGTCTAATCATAGCTACAGCTGCTGGCCTACACCACAGCCTCAACAGCGCCAGATCCGAGCCACGTCTGTGACCCACACCACAGCTCACAGCAATACCGGATTGTTAACCCACTGAGCGATGCCAGGGATCGAACCTGCAACCTCATGGTTCCTAGTCAGATTCATTAACTGCTGTGCCACAACGGGAACTCCTAAGTTTTGCTAGATTTGCACCCAAGTATTTTCTTTATTATTTTTGAGTGTTTGTAAATGTTATTGTAGTTTTAACTTTGGTGTTCATATGTCCAGCACAAGTATATAAAAATGCAGCTGGTTTTTTCTGCATTGTTCTTTTGTCCTATGACCTTACTGAACTCCTTTATTAATTTTCTAGGACAAGGAATTTTTTCTTGTAGATTTCTTGGAATTTTCCATGTAGACCATCACGTCATCTGTAAATAAGAACATTTTTAGTTTTTTTTTTTTTTGTCTTTTTGCCTTTATGTAGAGCCGTACCCATGGCATATGGAGGTTCCCAGGCTAGGGATCTAACAGGAGCTGTAGTTGCCGGCCTTCGCCACAGCCACAGCAATGCGGGATCCGAGCTGCGTCTGCAACCTACACCACAGCTCACGGCAACGCCGGATCCTTAACCCACTGAGCGAGGCCAGGGATCGAACCTGCAACCTCATGGTTCCTAGTCGGATTTGTTAACCACTGAGCCACAACGGGAACTCCTTAGTTTTTTCTTTCTGATCAGAATTCCTTTTACTTCCCCCTCTTGCCTGTTGCGCTGACTACAACATTGGTGCCTAGTGTATCATCTTAGAGGAAGTCAGTCTTTCACTATTAAGTATAATGTTAGGGAGTTCCCTGGTGGCTCAGCAGGTTAAGGATCTGGCATTGTCACTGCAGTGGCTTGGGTCGCTGCTGTGGCACACTTTTGATCCCTGGCTCAGGTTGATGAAGTTCTCCTCTATTTCCGAGCTTTTTTTTTTGCTTTTTAGGGCCACACCAGCAGCATATGGAAGTTCTCAGGCTAGGAGTCAAATTGGAGCTACGGCTGCCGGCCTACACCACAGCCACAGCAGTACAGGATCTGAGCCACGTCTGTGACCTACACCACGGCTCACGGCAACACCAGATCCTTAATCCACTGAGTGAGGCCAGGGATCGAACCCACAACCTCATGGTTGCTAGTCAGATTTGTTTCTACTGTGTCACAATAGGAACTCCTCTGACAATTTTTATCATTAAATTTTACCAAATGCTTTTCTTTATCAATTGGTGTGATTGTGTAATTTTTTTCTTCTTTAGCCTGTTAATGTGGTGAATTACAATAACTGACTTGAGCCAGCTGTAGCCCTAGAGTAAATCCCACCTGGTTATATGGAATCCTTTTCGTATGTGTTCAATTCTATTTGCTACTATTTTGGTTTTCTTAAAGGTGTTCTTGCATAAATTAACCTTTAACAAAATCAAATTTGCATGAAATTTCAGAAGGCATGTTAAGTCTGCAGTTTCCGTATTTGTGCTATCTTTTGTCTGGTTTTGGTATCCAGGTAATTTTAGCTTCATAAAATGAATTTGAAAAGTAGTCTCTGCTCTGATTTTCTAGGAAAGATTGTATAGAATTGCTATTAATTCTTTCACCATTTGGTGGAATTATCCAGTGAAATCATCTAGGCCTGGAGATTTCTTTTTTAGAAGTTTCTAAATTAGAAGTTCAATTTCCTTCTAAGTTACAAGGCTATTCACATGATCTGTTCCATATTGGGCGAGTTGTGGTAGTTTGTGTTTTTTGAGGAACTGGTCCATTTCGCTACGTTGCCAAATTTATGTAGGTAGAGTTGTGTGATGATCTGTCACCATCCTTTTTGTGTCTGTAGGGTCTAACGGGATATAACCTGCTTCTTGGTGTTGGTGATTTGAGACTTTTCACTTTTGTTCTATAAGACCTGCTAGAGATTTGTCAATGAAACTGATCTTTTCAAAGGACCAGCTCTTGTTTCACTGATTTTTCTCCATCATTATACTGTTTTCAGTGTCATTGATTTCTGCTTTTTGTTATTTCCTTCCTTTTCTTGCTTTGTTTTACTTGTTGTCCGGGGTTCTTGAGATGGGGAACAGGTTACTGAAATGAGCCTTTTCCGCTTTTCCGTGCTAACCACTCATGTTATACATCTCCCTTTTTCTGCTCCTTTAACCATGGCCACAAATTTTGATATGGTGTGTTTTATTTTCATTCAATTCAGTGTATTTTTTCATTTCACTTGAGATTTTCTCTTTGACCCATGGATTATTTAAAATTATGTAATTTAGGGAGTTCCCATCGTGGCTCAGCCTAAGCGAATCTGACTAGCATCTATAAGGACACAGGTTCAATCCCTTGCCTCGCTCAGTGGGTTAAGGATCCCGTGTTGCTGTGGTGTAGGCCAGTGGATGCAAGTCTAGTTCGACCCCTAGCCTGGGGGTCTCCATATGCTGTGGGTGTGGCCCTAAAAAGACGAAAAATAAAATAAAAATAAAATAATGTAATTTAGTTTCCAAGCATTTTGAGATTTTCCAGCTATCTTTCATCATTGATTTCTAGTTGATTCCATTGTGCTTGTTAACATAATCTTTAATTAATATTAATTAATACTGTTTACTTACATTAAATTTGTTGAGGTTCTTTATAATTGCCCGTTGAAGTGTTTTTATGATGACTTCTTTAAAAGTCATTGACAGAGTTCCTGTTGTGACTCATCGGGTTAATGACCTGACATAGTCTCCGTGAAGACGCAGGTTCGCTCCCTGGCCTGACACAGTGGATTAAGGATCCCGAATTGCCGCAAGCTGTGGCATAGTTCCCAGAAGCGGCTCGGATCCGGCGTCGCTGTGGCTGTGGCGTAGGCCGGCCGCTGCGGCTCCGATTCACCCCCTAGCCTGAAACTTCCACATGTAGGTGCGGCCCTAAAAAGCGAAAGTCATTGTCAGGTGTAACCTCTCTGCAGTCGGATGCGTTGGCACCTGCTGGTTGTGTCTTCATTCTGGTGGAGAACATCCTGGCTTTTGGTAAGATGAGCGATTTTTCTTTGAAACCCAGATGTCTTAGGTTCTATGAGATTTGGGATCTCCTTTCAGCCTCTGTCTAAGCTGCCGCCCTCAGGGCCGCCCTGGCAGGGAGGCGGGCGCGTTACTGCGGGCAGGCTGGCCATTCGCCTTCCCCACTTGGCTCGTGACCCCGAGAGGGACGCGCGAGGGCTCCTGGGTAAGGGCCCCGGCTGGACCTCCAGTCGCCGCCCCGGCCGGGAGGGCAGGAGTCCCTTAGGACCGTCCCCGCAACGTGGCCTCTGCTGCCACACAGCAGGCGTGGGGGTGAAAGGCCCCCCTTGGCGCCAGACCCCCTCCAACACCAGTTCTCGCAGGTGGGGGTGGACATCGGGTTGCCACGCGCCGTCCCGACACCCGGGGGAGGTCCCCGCTCCTCTGCGCCACCTCCCTGCAGCCCGGGGAGGGCAGAGGTCTCGGCCTCTCAGCATCTGCCCAGGGGAGGGGCGGCTCTGCGCTTGTCTGCCTGGAGCGGACGTCGTGTTGAGCAGTTTTCTGTCTCTGTAAGTGGCTCTGTTCTGGCTCCCCTGGCTCCGGGCTTTGGTCCAGACGTTGGTCCAGGCTTTGGTCGGGCTCTTCCGTCTGCACTGGCCTTTCCGGGCCCCCTGGCGTATGAGGTCGAACCCGGGAGCCCGGTGGTGTTGACCTCCAGGCCTGTGGCCCCAACCCGTCTGCCTTCTTCCCTCCACCCTCGGAGCCTTCCATGCGTATTCAGTCGTTTCTGTTCAGGGGGTTTGCATGTGTCTATGGGAGGACTTCCTGGAAGTGCAAGTCCCAGATGCTGATTTTTTTTTTTTTTTTTTTTTTTGTTTTTTAGGGCTGCACCCATGGCATATGGAGGTTCCCAGGCTAGGGGTCGAATCGGAGCTACAGCTGCTGGCCTAAGCCACAGCCACAGTAACGCGGATCCGAGCGGCATCTGTGACCTACACCACAGCTCACAGCAACGCCGGATACTTAACCCACTGAGTGGGGCAACCTCACGGTTCCCAGTCGGATTCACTTCCGCTGCGCCACGACGGGAACTCCTCCCAGGTGCTGATCTGGACGAAGGCTTTGGCAGCATCTATGAGGATATTACTTTTCTCCTTAACTCTGTCAATAGGTGAATTGCAGTGATGATTTCTTTTTTTTTTTTTTTTTTGTCTTTTTGCCTTTATCTAGAGCCGCACCCGCAGCATATGGAGGTTCCCAGGCTAGGGGTCTAACAGGAGCTGTAGCCGCCGGCTTTCGCCACAGCCACAGCAACGCCGGATCCGAGCCGCGTCTGCAACCTGCACCACAGCTCATGGCAACGCCGGATCCTTAACCCACTGAGCAAGGCCAGGGATCGAACCCGCAACCTCATGGTTCTTAGTCGGCTTCGTTAACCACTGAGCCACGAAGGGAACTCCAACACTGATGATTTCTTAATGTTGACCGTGCACCCCGGCCTTGCTGGGTTGAACGCTGAAGGGTCGTCCTGGCGTCCGGAAGCGCTGCAGGTGGCAGGGGAGCGGGGGAGCGCCCGCCGGTGCAGAGCGAAGCTGGGCTGTCTGTAGTGGAGCGGCCACACGCTTCCTGGTCCAGAGACCCTAAGAGGACCCTGGAAGGAGTCACCTGGAATCACCTGCAGAGGGCCAGCTCGGGGCACAGAGACCCCATCAGAGGGGTGGCTGCTGGAGGCCAGGGCTCGGAGTAGAAGCTGCAGCCTGATGAGCTGTCTTGCCAGGCAGAGGGGCTGCGTCCAGGAGAGGTTCTGGGAAGGCAGCGGCCTCCCACCCTGGCCGCTGCCATGCAGGCCCCTGGCTGTTGGTCCCTGGGGTGCCAGCAGTCTTCCTGAAGTGACCAAAGGACAGAGCACGCTGGCTCTGGCAGCAGGAGGTGCTTGGGCACGCAGCAGGCACATCCTCCCGGTGGTTCTGTGTGCTCCGCGAGTGAGAGAGCCCCACATCCTGTGAGGGCTGGTGGCCAGGCCTATCTGGGTGTCCTGCCCGTGCACCCTCCTCTGCCAGCGCACCCTCGGCCTGCCCTCACCTGCCCCCATAATCATGGCAGTGCCCCCAACCCCGACCTGTGTCCCTCAAAGCCCGTGTGGCCCTGACCGGACTATCCTGCAGAAGTCCAGGGCCCTCTCCCCCCGGCCCAGCATGTCCAGTGTTGTCTAGGTGACAAATGTGTTTTATGGCACTGAATATTTGACGAGAAAAGGAGTTTTATTTCTTCTGTGCCGTCCGCTTTGGACAGGCGACTCTTCCAGCCTTCGTGTCTTGCTGGGACTGTGACTCTTCTGTCCTTCAGGGGTTCCAGTGTCACCCCCGGCCCATGGGAGCCCTTTCCGCTGCTCTTCTGTTCTCCTTGGAGGCGCCCTTCCTCCTGAGAGGCAGGTGCTTGGGGTCCCCCTGGATTTTCTCTTCTTGAGATGAGATTCAGTTGTTCTCCCGGCCCTCATCACAGAGCCCACCGCCGAGTCCACGGCTGGGGAAGGCTTTTCCGTGTTTTCCCACGGTGACCAGTATACAGGCACTCCAGCAGCGGGACTGAAAAGAATGTACTTACAGTCGTGACTGCGGTTCTGACCTTGTCTTATAGTAAAAAACAGTGGGAACACGTTTTCTTCACTTAATTTTAGCCCCCTTTTAAGATAATTTGATGGGGGAGTTCCTGTTGTGCCTCAGTGGTTAACGAATCCAACTAGGAACCATAAGGTTGCAGGTTCGATCGCTGGCCTCGCCCAGTGGGTTAAGGATCTGTTGTTGCTGTGAGCTGTGGTGTAGGTCGCAGACGCAGCTCGGATCCTGCATTGCTGTGACTGGCATAGGCCAGCAGCTACAGCTAAGATTCAACCCCTAGCCTGGGAACCTCCATATGCTGCAAGTGCAGCCCTAGAAAAGGCAAAAAGACAAAAAAAATAAGAAAATAAAATAATTTGATGAACCGTAGAATAAGTAGCTATTGAGAAAAAAAAAGGGAGTTCCTGTCATGGCTCAGTGGTTAACGAATCTGACTAGGAACTATGAGGTTGCAGGTTCGATCCCTGGCCTTGCTCAGTGGGTTAAGGATCCGGCGTTGCCGTGAGCTGTGGTGTAGGTCGCAGGCGCGGCTCAGATCCCGCGTTGCTGTGGCTGTGGCTGTGGCGAAGGCCGGCAGCTACAGCTCCTGTTAGACCCCTAGCCTGGGAACCTTCATATGCCGTGGGTGTGGCCCTGGATAAGGCAAAAGACAAAAAAAAAGAAAAAAAGAAAAAAATGGATAAAGCTCACATAATTGCTTGTTCCTTTTTAATCCGTCATCGCAGTGAAGGTAGGTGGAAAACCCTGCCGGGCGTCCGTTGGACCCGTTCTGGCCCTTGAGTGGACTCCGGGCAGGACCACGGGTCCAAGGTTTATGTCAAAGTCAAAAGAGCCAAGAGTTGGCCTCGGGACACCAGGCCAGCCGGCTTCCCCACTTGCTGCTCCCCACCCCGGGCCCCCCTCCCTGCAGGTGGCCCCATTCATGGCTCGCAGACACCTCTGCCCGCCCACAGCTTCAGCTTCCTCGCCTCCTTGCTGTCTCTGAGCACTCCGTCCTCTTCTTGCCAAACCCTGGCACTCAAGGGGCTGCGGCGGCCGGGAGGCCAGCGCCACCCTCTCGTCTACTAGCAAAGACACGGAGGCCGGGAGGGCAGGGGCCCACTGACAGCAGGACCCAAGCTCCCCGCTCCCAGGCGGGGCCTCCTCCGCCGCCTCCCGTCCCGCATGGTTTGCAGACCCAGGAGACGCCACCTTTTCCCTCGCTCCCAGGACCAGGTGCCCAGCTGTCCCCAGGCTGTCTCTGCGCTGCCGCGACGGGCGGACTGAGCACGCCTGGCCTCCCAGCCCAGGCCTTCCTTGGCATGTACTTTACTCACTCGAGATACGACTCCTCCCTGTTTGGCAGCCTGCTGGTATTCACCTCCTGTTTCCACACAAGCGTTTCTCGAACTTATTACAGAGTTTTTTTAAGTACTTTTCATTTATTTATCTGGTCACTCTTGCAGCTCGTGGATGTTCCCCGGCCAGGGATCAAACCTGCACCACAGCAGCAACCCATGCTGCTGCAGCGACAACTCCGGCTCCTTAAAACACTGAGCCAGCAGAGAACTCCCCAACAGTACTATTTATTTATTTATTTGCTTTTTAGGGTCACACCTAAGGGTCAGGGAAGTTCCCAGGCTAGGAGCCAAATGGGAGCCACAGCCACCAGCCGACACCACAGCCACAGCAACTCGGGATCCGAGCCACGTCTTTGATCCTTAACCTGCTGAGCGAGGCCAGGGATCGAACATGCATCCTCATGGATACAAGTCAGGTTGTAACCTGCCGAGCCATGATGGGAACTCCCCCAATAGTATTTTTTTAAATAAACTTTTTATTTTGGAACGTTTTTAACAGTGACAGAGAAGTTGCAAATAGTACAGAGGGCTCCCCTGTTCTCCTCGCCAGCTGCCTCTGCTGGTGACATCTGACATCACCACGTGCAGGGCTTCTCGACTGGTCACAACAAAGCACAGGAAACTGGAGGGCCACTGACGCTGGTCTGGAGGCCTGACACCCCGGATCCGGGTCCGGGTCTCGGGTGGGCGGTGCTGGCTCGTAGCCTCTCCCAGTTCGGGGACCCGGGAATTGCTCGGGTTGTGGCAGCCTCGCCCCATCTCTACCTCTTCTTTTTTTTTTTCCATTTTTTTTGTGCGCGCAGATGCCAAGACCTCTGGGGGCTGGGAAACCCAGGGCTGCCACCCTGTCCTTTGTAGCATCTTCAAGACTGAAAGTAATATTCTGAATTGTTCCTAATGGCGCCAAACTGGAAGCAGCGTGTGTGTCTGTCAGTGGTAGAGCGGGTCAAAGGGTGACCCGTTCCCCCAGACAGACAAGCCAGCTGCAGTCCTGGAAAACACGTGCATGAGCCTAGTACCCACCATGCTGAGCAGAAGAGGGGGCCCGCCAGCAGGGACGTGCAGGGGGGCTCCGACTGTGTGCGGGTCAAAGTGGCAGCATCGGCCCCGTGCGTTAGAGCCGTGCACTTGGGAGGCTCCGTGAGACAGACGAGTGTGTCATCGGTTCATGCCTGGGGCCCGCGTGACGAGCGCCTGGGGCCTTCCGGGCCGGCGTCCTACACACAGACCTGGGCGGAACCTGAACATTCTGCACCTCGCGGCTTCAAAGCAAGGGGTGGCTTCCTTTCTCAGTCACAGCCAGGGGCGCGTTTCAGGGCAAACAGGTGGCTCTGACCTGGCCTCCCCAGAACTCTGCTGGCTGGACTCAGCTTTGCTGTCGGCGGGGTAGGCTGCGCGCTCCCGGGCTCACACCCCCAGCGCCGCAGTGGAACTTCTCCCGAGGCCCGACCTCCAGAAGCTGCTGAGCTTAGGCCCAGGTTCCAGGGTGGTTCAGGGTCAGGGACTGGATCTGCTGTCCAGACCTCAGGCCGTGTGTGGGGCTAGGGCTGGGGCGGGCCCAGGGGCTCGGGCGGCAGCTCTGACTGTGGCCGGCCTGTCGTCTAGACAGCCGAGCTGATGCAGCAACGGGCTGAGAGGCGCCTTCAGGAGGAAAAGTCCGTGAAGGAGCTGGTGGAGCAGGTGATGGAGACGCAGAAGAACGTCCGGGCAGCACAGACGAAGCTCCTGAAGGGCCGACAGCAGATAGGTACGGGGCCCGCCAGGGGAGCTGCCCCTGCCCCGTGCCGGCCTGGCTGCTCTCCGGCCCTCCAGCGCCCCGCTTGGCCCCCAGTTCAGGAGGTGATGGAGGAGAGCCGGGAGCTGCCCCTGCCCCATGCCAGCCTGGCTGCTCTCCGGCCCTCCAGCGCCCTGCTTGGCCCCTAGTTCAGGAGGTGATGGAGGAGAGCCGGGAGCTGCTGCAGCGCAGCGCAGAGGCAGCCAAGGAGGAGCAGAGGCGGCGCTGCGAGCTCACCGCCCACCTGCGAGCCCTGGAGACGCAGCCCACGCGCAAGAGCAAGCTGGTGGACCTAACGCAGGTGAGGACCCAGCCCCAGCCCATGAGCGCCCCACGGGCTCGCGGAGCTTCCCCATGCCTCACTGGGCCGGGCAGTGCCGAGGGAGGGTGCGTCCAGAATTCCCACCAAGGCCAAAGGTGGTCTCGGCCCAAGCCAAGATCCACTCGTCCACTCCTATCCAGCTGTTTCACACCCACCTGGCTGGAGGCCTGCCTCTGGCCCAGACCCTCACAGTCCTGCCAAGGAGACCTCTGTAGCCCCTGGGGGTGGGCAAGGCAGGCGTCACTGGGGGCTCCGGGGACTCGCCAGGCCCGGGGGGAGACAGCAGCGCAGGGAGCGCGCAGGTGCACAGAGGCTGAGGCGGGAGGCTGAGAGGGCGGCAGTGCCCGGAATCCTGTGTGAAAGGCCCCCTGAGAGGCCAGGCTGCTGCGTGGTGACGTGGGGGCAGGCCTGGCCCCAGGGGGTGTGCAGAGTCCGAGGGGGTCTCTACCCAGGGCCCCAGGTCCCGGCTGGGGAGACTGGTGAGCTCCCTCTGGGTCCTGACACGGCGGAGGGGCTCGCGGGGCACCCAGCTGAGATTTCCTCAGCTGAGTCTAGGGCCGCAGAGGGGCCCAGCCTGGTGAAGCTGCCACCCAGGCACCACCGGGCAGGCAGGGGCTCTCTTGGGAACGGGGCCAGGCCTGTGGAACCAGGCGAGGCACCAGCGCTGGTGCAGAGGGAAAGCCTGGGCACCCAGCCGGGCAGGCTGGGCGTGGGCCTGTGGGCCCGGCTCCCAGGCTGAGGCCTCGCTCATGCCCCCGCAGACCGCCGGCTATGGCCTGGAGGGGGAGATGTCCGTGGTGGAGTTGCGGGAGCGGCTGGCGCTGCTCAAGGAGACCCAGCGGCTCAAGGAGGAGGAGAAGCGAGACCAGATCCTCCGAGGCAAGCGCGCCAAGAGCCAGGAGCTGCAGAACGCAGTGGAGCGGATCGCACTGTGCCGGGCTGCCAACGGGAGGTCCGCAGCCTTGAGGTTGGTGCCAGCCGCCCCAGGGCAGGCACCCAGGGCCGCAAGGGGCAAGGAGCGTGCCTTCACACCTGCGTGGATTCTCCTTGGAGCAAGCCATCCCGCTCCTACCCAGGCAGTTCCCTGACAGTCACTCCCCCATCCCTGGACTGTTTTCTTAGATGAGTTCTGGGCATTCAAAAACAGTGAAAAAATCCTGTGGTGGTTGCGCCGGGCCATGACCTCTAGCCACATGCTTCATCTAGCTAGCACTGGGAAGTAGTGCAGGCAGCAGATGCTTCACTCCTGCACACCTCTTCGGTTTTTTTTTTTTTTTTTTGGTCTTTTTAGGGCCTGCAGCATATGGAGATTCCCAGGTTAGGGGCCAAGAATCGGGCCAGCCTACATCACAACCCAGCAGCGTCGGATTCGAGCCGATTGAACCTGCAACCTCATGGTTCCTAGTCAAATTCATTTCTGCTGCGCCACCATGGCAACTCCCATTATTATTATTATTATTATTATTTTGTCTGTCTTTTTAGGGCTGCACCTGTGGCATATGGAAGCTCCCAGGCTAGGGGTCAAGTCCGAGCTACAGCTGCCAGCCTGAACCACAGCCAGAACCACGTAGGATCCAAGCCGAGTCTGCGACCTACGCCGCAGCTCATGGCAACGCTGGGTCCTTAACCCACTGAATGAGGGTTCCAGGGATGAAACCCGCATTCTCATGGATCCTAGCCAGGCTGGGTTTGTTAACCAGTGAACCACGTTGGGAACTCCCCATGGAATACCTTTTTTTTTTTTTTTGCTTTTTAGAGCCATGGTAGGGCATATGGAGGTTCCCAGGCTAGGGGTCCAATCCGAGCTTATAGCTGCCAGCCACAGCAACGCCTGATCCGGACCTACACCACAGCTCACGGCAACGCGGGATCGTTAACCCACCTGAGCGAGGCCAGGGATAGAACCCGCAACCTCATGGTTCCTAGGCGGATTCGAGACGGGAACTCCGGAATACTGTTTTAAAATGTGAAGTACAATGAGCAAGAAGGTCGAGGCGCTGTGGGAACCCCGCCCCGGCTGTCTGAGAAGGGCCTCCCCCATTCCCCACCCCCTAGCACTTGAATCCCTCGGGTCAACCCGTGGTGGGGGCCCTGCTAAGCCCGCCCCACCGCCCGCCCAGGTGGGAGGAGAAAAAGGCGCAGTCGGCGACTGCGGGAGCGCCCTCCCAGGACGAGCGGGTGCTGGAGCTGCAGCGCAGGATCCGGGAGAAGGCGGCCCA
Source organism: Catagonus wagneri (assembly GCA_004024745.2). NCBI lineage: Eukaryota > Metazoa > Chordata > Mammalia > Artiodactyla > Tayassuidae > Catagonus > Catagonus wagneri. The sequence goes on from PVHT021183717.1 coordinate 149,565, forward strand.
GCGCCGTGGGCAGGAGACCCAGCTGCACGTGTCGGCGCCACAAGCGATGCGCCCCAAGCCGCTGGTGAGCAGCGGGTAGGGACCTGGTGCCGGGGAGGCCGCGAGCGTGCGCAGCATGGGCGCCCTGGAGCCCCGGTCGGGGGGCGGAGCCCACGGGGCGTGGGGGCGGGGAAGCCGCGGGGAAGGGGCGGAGCCGCGCCGGCCCCGCCCCGCGCCGACCTCACTCCCCGCCAGCAGGCGCAGCTGGAGGCGCGGCGCGGGCTGGAGCTGGAGCAGAGCAGGGAGCGCAGGCTGCGGGCGCTGCTGCAGGGAGGCACGGCCTCCGGGCCAGCGCGCCGCCTGGGGGCCGCCTGAGCCGGGCAGGCACTCCCCCGGGCCCCGAGGCCCCCGCCCGAATAAAGTGTGCGCGGCGGTGTGTGCCTCCTCTTCCTTGGCCGCGCGCCCCACTCCTCCGCCCAGTGCGCGGTTGCTGAATGAAATGCAGGAGGCCCAGTTATTGCGTGGGACAAGCTAAGGTTCAAAAGTATATTGCCTTTATCTGGAATTCAAATTTATTCGGGCGGGTTGTATTTTACCGGCTAAACGTAGCCACTCTAGCCCAGATCTTAGCCCTCCCTACGGCCTAGCGCTAGAAATTCCTGGCACCCTGTCCTCAGAGTTCCTAGAGCCTCTTCTGCCTGTGGAAGCCTGGACTCCTCATACTCTGCCCTGAGTCGCTGGCTCGGTCCTACGCCTGAGCATGCTTGTGCCTGTGCAGTTAGTGACTGGGATTCTTGAGCCGCTAGGAGTTGGCCCTTCTCACCCCTTATCTCACGTAAACCTCACCCGAGGACAGGAGAGCTGCCTGGGGATGTAGGAAGTGTCCCAACAGTCACCTGCAGATGAAGCCACTGGTGCTCAGAGGTGATGTGACCTGCCAGGAGAGCCAGGACCCAGTACTAAGCCCGGATGACTTTAGAGCACCACTCAGCCTTCTCCAGCATCACTGAAGGAACAAGGTTGGAGCCACTGGTGGGAGCTGGTCCAGGGCTCAGACAGGAATGGATTCACTCCCCTGAGTCCTCAGACCTGGTTCTGGACTGGAAGTGCTTTGCTTTGAGGACAGGCTGGCTGAGCGAAAGCCTCCTGGTGAATACTGCCAGCATGCCACAGCTCCCAGGAGAGGCAAGCCCATGGGGTGCGAGGCAGTGGGGGGGGGGGGGGGGCGCTGGGAACTGCCAGGTGGATAGGTTCCTAGGGGAGAGATCCCCACACTTCACAGCCTCCTTGGGTCTGCTGAGATTGGCACCTTGGAGGGAGGCATGGGCTGGACCCCAGGGTACTTTCAGCCAAGTGACAGGAACAGGCCAAAGACCAGAGTTCTCCCCCAGTATTCTCAACTGTGCCAGAACCGCAGGACTTTCCCACAACCCAAGTTGGTAAAAAGAGGAATTCCCCACCTCTGTCAGATTAGAGCTGGGAGCTCTAATTCAAAGGGACAAACATGACATTTTTTACATCCTGTGTTGTATGATTCAAATTTGTAATTTGGTATAGAGTTGACGATGACTTGTCCCGAGAGATTCCCTCAGGAGCTCTGAGGGCTTCAAAGGGGAATTATTGGCTTGTATAACTGGCAATCCAAAGATAGAGTGGACTTCAGGACATGCCTGATTCAGGAGCTGTCCCCAAGCTGGTAGACATTCCATCCTCACAATGTCTGGAGGAAGAAGGGCCCTCTCTCCCTGGCAGCTCTCTTAAAAGGAAACCTCTTTGTCCCACAAGCCTTATGTTCTAGTCACACTGGCCTAGATTGAACATGCTCTGCTGAACCAGTTTTTATAGTGGCGGAAGGTCCACATGGGTGCCCAGAGCAAGTGCTGTGGGAGGAGAGAATTACCCTTCACCTATCAGACTAGCACCGGGAGCAGAGGATCCTTAACCCACTGAGCGAAACCAGGGTTCGAACCTGTGTCCTCCCGGATGCCAGTCAGAATCGTTTCAGCTGAGCCACTATGGGAACCCCTATATAAGAGTTTTGCTACAAAAGGCAGGTAGTCAAAACAAAAGAAAACCAGACATCTCAAGTTAAGGAATTTAGTGCTTTTCTATTTATAGGAAGATGCAAGAGTCAGGGTTCAGGAAAATCGTTCCTTTGTTATGCACTGCAGCTACCTGGGGCCAGTATCCTGTGTTTTCACATCCAGAGTTCTCACTGCCTGTTGTGGCTGCAGTCTGAGGGCTGCTGGGTTGCTGCAAGCAGGCTTTGTTTCCTTCTAGAGTTCCCTCAGGGCTCACCACTGGAGGTGGCTGCAATCATTGATGACTGTGACATCCTTTGTTTACCGACATAGCAGACAATATTTTATTTTTCACCTGACACCTTCATCTGGGCCCTCCAAAGTCTGACTCTTGCCACCGGGGACCCCCACCGCTCCCCATCTCTACTCCTGGCACACTGGGCAGCCTTCACGTTTATTGATGACATGCTAGTGCACCTTTCCCTATGCAGGTTCCCGCTTCTAGTCCTTTCAGTTCCCAGCTCAGAGGTCGCTTCCCCCGGGGAGCCCTCCAGAAGTCCCGGTGGAGTGCCTCTTCCTCCAGTTCCCGCGGATGGGCGGGGCTGCGCTGCCCTCCGCTCTCCACCACCAGCCCGGGATCACCGGGGCCAGATGCCCGCCCAGGGCCCGGCGCAGCCGGGGCCGCGGACCCCGGGAGGACCTGCAGATCCAGGCCTAGTTTCCGGCCGGGAGTAGAGACCCCAGCAATATTCTCCACCTCACGAATGGGTGAAGAAACCGGGCCGGGAGAGGTGCCTGGGGCTCTGCCGGGCGAACGAGCAGGGCGGCCAGAGTCCAATCCAGGAGTCCCGAGAGGCCTTCCGGGCCCCTGGAGCGCAGACCGCGCCTCTCGCGGGAGGGCGGGAGCTTGAGCTCGCGAGCGTGGGCGGGGCCGGAAGGAGGCGAGTTTCAAAGTGGTGATAGACGGCTTTCTTAGCCAGTAGGATTGAAACTATACCTCCCCGACCGACAGCCCGCGGGAGTAAGGATGGCGGCGGCCAATAGGCACGCGCAGAGGGCGGAGCCGGAGCTTCCGGAGCGGAAGGGGGTCGCTGTTGAGGCGGCGGCGTCTTGCTTGAGGGCTTCTCGTCCGCGGCTTCTCAGGGTGCCTCCTCGCTGGGGTGCGTCAGCGGCAGCGCCTGCCGAGCCTCAGCGGCGCCAGGTAGGGCCAGCTCCGCGGGGAGGGGCGGCAGGGCAGGGCCGGGCGGCCTCGGGGTTCGGGCGGCTTCGCGGTCTGCAGAGGCCTCGGAGCTGCGGCCCCGGGAGCCTCCTCGGCGCGGCCGACCCCGCTCGGGCCCCAGCGCCCGGCAGGGCCTCCCCGCGCCCGCGGGCCGTCCGCGTGGCTGCGCGAGCCCGGCCCGGCGCGGGCAACGAAAGCGGGGAGGCCGCGCCGCTGGTCTCGGCCGTTCCGGCGGGCCGTGGCCGCGGCTCCTCGCCTGTAGCGTCTCCAGGGAAACCGAGGCTGGAGGGAGACGCGCCCAAGGTCACTGGGGCCCGAATCGGGCCCGGGGCGCTGGCGTCGGGGGTCCGGCCGAGGGTTTTGCCCCGCTGAGGCCGCCGCCTTTGTGTGGTCGCGCCGCCGCCCCGCCGTCGTACGCCTGCGGGTCTCCCCGGGCCGCCGGGCGGAGCCTCCTCCGGCCGGGACGGGGCTGGGGGCGCCCTCCCGGGGCAGAGCGCGGTCGGCCCTCGGCTTCCGGCGGTTGGCTGGACGCATGACCGCCGAGGCCTGCGGCCCAGCCCCTCGCAGGCGCCTGGAGACAGGTGCCTGAAAGCACACTTTCACCTTTGACCCGACGGGGGATTGGACGAGAGTTCAGAGCCCGCGGTGGCCGGTTTTGTGGGGTTTTGGCTTTTGTCTTACTCTTGTCGCTCCGGCATTCAGGGTCATCTCTTCCTTCTGCTTCTACGCCATGTTCCTGGAGCCGGACCTGGGTCTCGGCCCTGCGGTCCCGCACTCGGCGTAGGCTGCTTAAAGTGGCCGGGGAGGCTGAGGCGGTGCGCCCAAGGTCACAGCCTCGGTCTGCTTCCGCGAAACTGGGCCTTTGAATTCAGTGACCACGAGTCTTGGGACCGCTGCTAGTGAAGGGCAGAAACGTTGGAGGGAGTTATTTTGCTTTGTTTTCCTGGCAGTTCGCTTTTTGATGGGTGGGGCGACGTATTGGATAGTTTCGTCTGAGATTGAGCAACTAAGAGGATGCTGACTTTTGTATGGCCTGAACTTGAGCTTCCACCTCTGACCCAAAGCTTCCTTTAATACAGTATTTATAAACCTTTTTAAAACGACCCCAGCCCCACCTTTTCTATACTTTTTTCCCTCTTGTTGTCCTCTCCAGGAAATTTTAATGCTGTTTATATATTGCTTACCGTACTTTTATACTTTGTACGTAAAACGAGGGCTTTTCCCCTGCCCCTTTGAGAACACGTTTTAATATTCTAAGGCAGCACCTTTGGAGATCTTCTGTGTTCTAGGCTTTCTACTTGTACAAAAATAGCGGTAGTACAGGCCCTGGTGGGGCTGAGGAGCGAGAGCGGAGAGAGGAGGAGAGAAATCCCCTGAGGTTGAAATACGGGTGGTAGAAAGAGGTACTGGAGCGGTCGGGAGCCAGATCACAAGGTCTTTGGTCTACCTCCTTAATAAGGAATCCAAAATTTATCACTGAGTCGTGAGCAGGGAAGTTAACAGGGCTAGATCTGCATTTTAGAAAAACGGCTGTGCTGTGAGAAGGCTGCTTGGAAAGGTGGACAAGACCAGTGGCTTTAGGGTCATTAGGAAGAGTGGTGATTGGTCACTGCGCTTGCTGTGACTGCAGGGAGTGGCAGGTCCTTGCAGGTTCTCGACTTAAAAAAATTCTTGGTGTCGTCCATGTCCAGTAGTTTGTATCTCCACCGGTTTCTGGAAAAGATTTGGGGAAATGAAAGTATGAAACAAAGTATGTGCACAAGGTAATTGGTTTGCATGCTGTATAAAAATGGCTTTGTATGTTCTTGTGTTTGTGTTCCAGTGTCTTATTTTGGAATGACTTACCTATGTCTTTCACTGTCCCCAAATGAGGAATTTTTGAGGAATAACATGGCTCCTGTAGAATATTGCAGAGTTGACTGTAATTGAAATATAATTCACGCATGCTCTTCTAACTTACCTTAAATAGCTTGTTTCTCAGCAGGACTTGGGGAATTTTAGAGCAAAGCATTTTGGTCTTGAGGTTTCCTCTCTGAAGATGACGACCCAGAGCACGGATACTGCCTCACCCCGAGGTCACAGTTCAAGTGTTAGAAAACAGGAGAGGTTAGGATGGAGGGTGCCACTATGTGGGTCTGGACTTTCCTTTGGAAGAGTTTTTTTTCCCAGGCATTAGTAAGAACTGACAGGTTTATTAAATGCCACACCATGCAGCATGAAGGCCTGGAAACGTTTCCAAATGAGTATCATCAGAATACTTGCTTACGCAAAAGAGAAGTTGTGCCCGTAAGGCTTTCTGGTACTCTTGAAACCGCTTAGTTTTCTGGTGTATCCGGTAGGGTGTTAATGCAGGATCTACCTCCAGAGAAGCTGAATAAATTCTTACTGTATAGATTTGACGTATTAACAAATTTGAAATGGAAGAATGTCTGTTAAATGGAATTACTATCTGCTCATGGCTTCTTGTTTTCAAGTCATAATTTCTGGTTTGAGGGATGTTTAGGATCAGTTTGTAGGGTTGCTCTAGGTTTGTGGTGTGACTGTGTGCTGTTCAGTGGTCTCTACCAGTTACAGATCCGGCCTGTCACATACTGTGTTTAGCTCTTTTTTATGTGTCCTGAAGCACAGGAAGGGCAGTCACTTTGCCCAGGGTCACACAGTCAGCAGACCTAGCATCTGAACCTCAGACTTCAGTGTCTTTGTTCCTTTTGCTGGACTTTATGTGAAGAAAATTTTGCTTAGTGACCGTGTTCATGCCAAGAACCGTGGAGAGAAGCGGGGGCACCCTGACGTTTATCATATGGAGTTACTGAAGAAGAGATTTAGGACGAGTGAGACAAATGTAAGTAATACTTCTTTGAGGCAGGCGCTGAAGAATGAGCCGGAGTTCCCCAACATGGGATGGGGCAGGGGAACCCTTGCCGGCAAACCAGCAGCTTGCATCAAACTGGGGCCTTGTGCTAGGAACGAGCGTGGAGTGGCTGGCTGAACTGCAGGGCACCCTGAGTGAGCTGGTTGGGTTTGCTTTTAATTCTTGTTTGGACGCATGAATACTAATTTTTCCCCATTGAAATTAAATTACCCATCTCACTGGATGCTTGAAAGAGATGGCAGATATTTAGAAGAGATGGGACAGAGTGTTGGGGTTTTGGGGAAGTTCTCGGGCCAAGGATCCCACTGGCGTTAGTTCCAGTGGGATTGATCTATTCGGGAACGTGTTGAATGTAATGGAACTACTCAGTGTACTGTGCTTGATTTCATCTGTGGAAAATAGCGGGTAGACACAGAAACTCAGCTGAGCCAAGCCACATACCCCTCAAGCACCTACGTGCTGTCCCAGTTGGCTGTGTTAGGAGCCGCACCTGTGCACACCTGATGTCAGTTACGGCAGTCGCCCTGCCTGCCTGCGCACCTGGTTAAGAGTTACAGTGATTGTAGTATATACGCATTTCTTCATCATTTAATGTGTCAAACCTTTTTTTTTTTTTTTTTTTTTTTTAATGGCCTCACACTCAGCATCTGGAGGTTCCCAGGCTAGGGGTCAAATCGGAGCTACAGCTGTAGCATCTGCAACCTATACCACAGCTCACAGCAGTGCCGGGTCCTTTAACCCACAGAGTGAGGCCTGGATCAAACCCACGTCCTCATGGATACTAGTTGGGTTCGGTACTGCTGAGCCACAATGGGAACCCCCCCACCCCCTTTTTTTTTCATCTGCTCCTGTGGCATGTGGGAGTTCCCAGGCCAGGCATTAAACTCTCACCAAAGCAGCCACCCAAGCTGCTGCAGTGATAGTACCAGATCCTTAACGTGCTACACCGCAGGAGAACTCTGGTGCTGCCGCTTTTTTATTAGGGTCTTACTGTGTGTGTGTGTGTGTGTTGGGGGGGGGGTGTCTAAGTTTTTGAATGTTATACCCCTAATTCCACTTTTTCCCATAAATCCTGTGGGGTTTTGTATTTTGTGGTGATTTTTAGGAACACATATTTCTGTAACTACAAATGAGGCCAGACTGATGAGGGTTGGCTGTGTGTATGAGGGCAGTGAGTGCGGTCATTTTGGAGCATTTGCAGAATTCTTGGGTCTCTTGGAGCCCGGTGCTTTTTTTTTTGAGCCATCTCGTGAAGGCTTTTAACTTCCTCTGGCCCACTTTAATGTTCTTCCTACCGCTCTCCTGCTTTTTCTGTCTCAGAACATTCCCTTCATAACAGGCGCTTGCTGTCCCAGTAGCCAAGGATCATTGACTTAATATTTTACTTCCTAGGAAGAGAGTTGAAGGGACTTGGATCTCATTATCAAGATTAATGACTTTTTGTTGTTGTTTTGTTAGGGCCGCGCCCGCGGCATGTGGAGGTTCCCAGGCTGGGGGTCCAATTGGAGCTGTAGCTGCCAGCCTTCACCACAGCCACAGCAACGCGGGATCCAAGCCACGTCTGCGACCTACATGACAGCTCAAGGCAATGCAGGATCCTTAACCCACTGAGTGAGGCCAGGGATCGAACCCACGTCCTTGTGATGCTATCGAGTTCGTTAACCGCCGAGTCATGACAGGAATGTCTTTTTTTTTTTAATTTTAAATTTTATTTTTCGTCTTTTTAGGGCCATACCCGCTGCATATGGGGGTTCCCAGGCTAAGGGTCGAATCGGAGCTGTAGCCACTGGCATATACCACGGCTCACAGCAATGTCGGATCCTTAATCTACTGAGCGAGGCCAGGGATTGAACCTGCATCCCCATGGATAATAGATGCGTTTCTGCTGAGCTACGATCCAGAGAATGGGGTTTGGGAGTTTGGCTGGCCCTTTGGTAACAGCGTGCATCCATTCATTAGCCAGCCCACTTATGCACCTGCCGGAATGGAAGGCTTGCCTGGTGCAGAGGTTGGAGGCAGTGCTGTGTGACCAGCTCCTCTTGTATGCAGATGAGGGAGTTCCCAACGTGAGACAGTGCTGGGCTGCTCTCTGCTGTGGGTACAGGTCAGAAGCCACATGAGTGAGCTTCTGACTTCTCCCTACCACCACCACCACATTCCGCACCTTGACTGCTTTTCAGTGGTTCTCGATTTACTCCATACACATGGCACTTCACCCGCCCCACCCCAACCCCACCCCAGGTTCACAGTTCAGTAGAAGCAGCTAAGATTCCTAGCTTGGCACTTGGGTACCATCCCCACAGGCCCAACATACCTGCCTCCTGTGACTCATATTTTTATTTTACTTTAATTTTTGTCTTTTTAGTGCCGCACTAGCAGCATATGGAGGTTCCCAGGCTAGGGGTCAAACTGGAGCTGTAGCCGCCGGCCTACACCACAGCCACAGCAACACGGGATCTGAGCTGCGTCTGTGACCTACACCACAGCTCACAGCAATGCTGGATCCTTAACCCACTGAGTGAGGCCAGGAATCGAACCCGCAACCTCATTCATACTAGTTGGGTTCATTACTTCCGAGCCACTGTGGCAGCTCCTCTAATTTTCTTCGGTACTAAGGGCTGGTTGTTGATACAACAGTGGCATCAAAGTTCCATTTAGGAAGCTTTGAAAGTGACTGACAGTTTTTAATGCTTCAGGCTCAGTTTCCTGGGAGGGCAGGTTGTGCCGGGTGTTAGTACGTTGCGAGGGACCTTGGTTATTTTTTCAGCCTTGACAAAAGCAGTTGGGCAAATATACAACAGTCTTTAAGATAGTCTAGCTCTTTCAACGCATGTTCTGTAACCCTACTTGTGAAATGCCATTTAGGGAAATAATATGTTTGGTTTAAAAAGAGATGTGACGGAGTTCCCGTCGTGGCTCAGCAGTTAACGACCCCGACTAGGATCCATGGGGATGCGGATTTGATCCCTGGCCTCGCTCAGTGGGTTGAGTATCCGTATCCGGCGTTGCCATGAGCTGTGGTGTAGGTCGCAGATGTGGCTCGGATCCCGAGTTGCTGTGGCTGTGGCTGTGGCACAGGCCAGCAGTTATAGTTCTGATTCAACCCCTAGCCTGGGAACTTCCACATGCCACAGGCATGGCCCTAAGAGAAGCAAAAAAGGGGGTGTGTGTGACATAGTTAGCAGTTACTGGCCAGTGCCTGATCGGTCGCTGATAATTTGGCATTGCCCTGATAGAATTCTATAGGATTTAGACTTTTATCATGCTGTCATGAAGAAGTTGTCCTGGCCAGCTCAGACACACTCCCTCTGCTTGGGCCACAGAATAGCCTTTTGTAAGTTTACAGTCAGAGCTGCTTTGTAATGGTGAAGGAGGCTGAGTGACCTGACGTGTCTGCATGTCATCACCTGGTAGGAAAGGGGCCACGTTAGGATCCAGAGCTTTTGGGCATCGTGGACCCAGTGCCAGGGAGTTTGGGCTCGGGTGATTGTATCAGCCTGGGCCGCCCAGGTGTGTGAGCCTTGTGTGCCTGCCTGGCTCCCTCCCTGCCACGTGCCTGCCAGCAGGGTTGCTGCTTCCTTCTGTTTCTGGTGCACCCCTCCCCCCAGCTGTTTTTGCTGACTCTTCCCTTTTTGGTTTGTGGGGAAACCGGTGTGAGATAATGGTGACAGAATTCAGCTCCAGTCTAACACTGCTGAACAGCCGTTTCTAGCCGTTGTGCGTGTAGACGTCCACAAAGAATCACATCCACGTGGGCATCGTGTCCGTGCGTGTGATTCTGTACGTCACGCTCCTGCTGGCGCTGGGCTCATGATCTGAAGTGTCCATAATAGCTTTCCTGGGGAAAAATGAACCTGTATCAATAACTTTTGTTTTTTTAAGGGCCGCACCCGCAGCATATGGAAGTTCCCAGGCTAGGGGTCAGATCAGAGCTGCAGCTGCGGGCATACACCACAGCCACAGCAACTGCACCTACACCATAGCTCGAAGCAACGCCAGATCCTTAACCCACTGAGCGAGGCCGGGGATCAAACCCGCAACCTCGTGGATACTAGCCGGGTTTGTTTGGGCTGAGCCACAGTGGGAACTCCATTGACTGTACTGGCACAGATGGTACTGGCTTCGCCAGCTCCCCCCCGCCCCGTCACCTCGCAGCTTTCCCTGCTCTGCCACTGCCTTCAAGCCACAGCGCTTTCTCGCCTGGGTTACTCCGGGTCTGCACGTGGGCCTGTGCTCTCACTGGTTTAGTCGCGCATCGGTTCTCAGCGCACAGGTGACACAGTCTAAGCGCGACTCTGTCTGCAGCTCTTCATCGGCTTGCCTTTGGAACGTGGGTTTGCAGGTCTGCTGTGATGAGCCTGGCTGCCTGCGGTTCTAGATTTCTCACTCTCGCTTGCACAGCCTTGTCTAGGGCCAGATAGTCCTCTCCCAGGCTAACTCTCATGTCTCTTCAGGCCTGTCTTAGTGTCGCTTACTCCAGGGGCCCGGCTTGGCCCCTAGTAACCGTTTGGGCCTCCACTTGCCTGGGCGACAGCGGCCGGCTGCCTGCGGCCGGCTCTCCGGCCTCGTTCTAGTTCCCCTGCCTGTTTCCTGCTGCTGCCGCCTCCTTGAAATGCCAGCTTTTGCCTAACAGATATCTCCAGGTTCTCCAAGCTTTGTTTCTGGCTTTTTGTTCTCTTTGTAGGCTTCTCTTTTTCTACCTGGCTTCCCAGATTTTAACAGATTCCAAACCTCTACCTCCCCTGGTTCTCTTTGGCCCTGGGCACCCCTAAGCAGCATCTGTAAAGCCTCAGCTCTACCCGGGACGCCTGTTTCTTTTACCCCCTCCCAGCCCAGGTGTGTGGGAGCGTGGCTGCAGAATAAGCCGTTAGGCACCTTGGCGTGGCTTGTGCCCCTGTCACCCTCCTCTCAGGGCTGTGGGGATTCCTGGTATCTGGCCCTCCTGATCATTCCCAGTGCCATACTCTACTCCAGGTCTCTTCTTAGTGACGGCGACATTAACCACCTCTCTCTCACCTCTGAGACATTTGTTCCTTCAGTAAATATGAGCTTCTGCTTTGGGCAAGGGACCAGCTAGTACAAAGTCGATGGGCCCTGGGTGGCACTTACGTCAAGTGAAGGTGTGCTGATCGACTGTAAGGTTTGTGTTGGAGACCAGAGGGTGGTGGGGCCGTTTGCTGAGACGGAGTGCGGCGCGCTGGAAGGAGTTTCTTCCTGGACACAGTAAATTTGAGAAACCTGGAAAACACGCATGCTCCACATTGTTTCTAGAATTAATACGTCTGATTCCGGCATAGTGTTCAAGGCTGGGAGTCCCGGTGTCGGTCAGGCTGTCCGATGATTACTCGTTGGCAGGCTGTGGGCAGGGCATGTAACCAGCTCTGATCACCCTCAGCCCTCGTGTACGAAATGATGACTGTGAAAGTACGGGCCTCCTTGCCGGGTGCCAGGAGGGCTGCGTGAGACGGTATTTGGGAAGTGCGCTAGTGTCTTGTACACAGAGGCGACCTCTAAGTTTCGGCTCTTGTTAGTTTTATTATCCTAATGGCCTCTCTCAGCTGCATGATCCAGAACCCTCTGTAGTTGGTGTCGGCCACCTTCCCATGACTCCGAGCCTCTCTGTCCACACCTGGCCCCTCCATGTCCCTAGTGGCCCTCCAACTTTTTTTTTCGGTGTTTATATTTTAGAGTCACACTCGCGGCATGTGGAAGTTCCCAGGCTAGGGGTCAAACTGGAGCTGTACCTCCGGCCTATATCACAGCCACAGCAACACGGGATCCAGGCCTTGTCTGCGACCTACACCACAGCTCACAGCAACGCCGGATCCTTAACCCACTGGGCGAGGCCAGGGATCGAACCTGCGTCCTCATGGATACTAGTCAGGTTGTTACTACTGAGCCATAACAGGAACTGCTTTTTCTTTCTTTCTTTTTTTTTTAAACTTTCCGTTCTCTGGCTGCTGTCTTTTACTATCCCCCAAAGAGAAAAAAAAATGGACCAAACTGCTGTTGTGGTTTTGGGTACGGGAGGAGGATGAGGAAGAGCCTGGAGACTGTGGAAGCAGCAGCTGGGCCTGCAGAAGGCTGGCTTCAGAGAAGGGGGGCTGTGCAAGCTGAGGAGGGCCGCCTCCTGGACAGTCAGAGGACATGTCTTTAATAACCGTGTTTGAAACCCTAAAAATGAAACAAGTAGGAGGCAGGGGACTTACGGAAAAACCAAGATGTATGCATTGAATTATTTCTCTTTCGCTCAGCAGACAGAGCTGTCCTCTGTCAGTGACATTTTCATCAGGTTCTTCTCAATTCTAAAAGACACCATTGAGATAGATCATTTTTCCCCGTAAAAGCTTTATCATGGATGTACATTCAAACATAAGGTGCTTCTTGGGATTAGAAACCTAAATGAGGGGGGCGTGGACTGGGAGCTTGGGATCTGCAGGTGCAGACTGCTCTGTGTGTGCAACTGAGTCGCTTTGCTGTGCTCCAGAAGCTAACACCACCTTGTAAATCAACTGTACTGCAATAAACTAAATTAAATTAAAAAAATACCGAAACGGGGGAGGCTTCCTTGTGCTGTGGGTGCAGCCTTAAAAAAACCAAAAAAATAAAAAGAAACATAAATGCGTGCATTAGAATCCAGGAAATTTGTACTACTCAGCCATAAAAAAGATCAAAATAATGCTATTTGCAGCAACATGGGTGGAACTAGAGCGTCTCATACTAAGTGAAGTAAGTCAGAAAGAGAAAGACAAACACCGTATGATATCACTTATATGTGGAATCTAAAATATGGCACAAATGAACCTATTTACAGAAAAGAAACACATGGGCGTGGAGAACAGACCTGTGGTTGCCGAGCGACAGAGGGAGGGAGTGGCATGGATGGGGGTTTGGGCTTAATAGACGCAAACAGTTGTCTTTGGAGTGGATACGCAATGAGCTCCTGCCGTGTAGCACTGGGAACTACATCTAGTCACTTGTGATGGCGCAGGATCATGTGAGAAAAAGAATGTACATATGTGTGACTGGGTCACTTTGCTGTACAGTGGAAATTGGCAGAACATTGTAAATCAACTGTAATGTAAAAATTATTATTAAAAACAAGAATCGAGGACTTGGGTGGACTGAGACTATTGTGTGAGCTGGTCTTGTGGGCCCTCAGGGACCGTGGGGCGCGGCTGCCTCCTGATCGCGCCAGCGGACCGCCCTCATCTCCGGTGCAGTGTTCCTTTGGGAAGCGCTGTCACCGTTCTTAAGTGAAAGCACCTGTGGCTCCAGGACATGCGCCTCCTAGGGCTGGCAGCTCACGCCGGAGGCCGGCTGCAAGGCTCCTGTGGAGAGTGACAGTGAGAGGCTCTCGCCCGAAGCCACCCGAGGTCTGAGTGGGTGCTCGAGTGGCGCTGCTGGGCGTGCGGGGTGAAGACCACAGGTGCTGGGGAGAGAGGCTCGGCCGCCGGGCTGGGGGCTCTAACCTCTCCTGGAGGACCTCTGGCCTCTCCTTATCTTCCTAGTTTCTTTTGCACTCAGCTCACAGGCCCCAGTTCCAGCCCGCCAGCACCGCCCAGACTCAGCTGGTGGCCAGCTTTGTTTGCTGTGTGTTCCCAGGGCAGGAGCCTTACGGTTAGTGAACGAGGTGGGGAGACTGCGACCCTGGAGTTCGGTGCCCTCGTGGTGGAGTGCGGTAAGGATCCGGTATTGTCACTGCAGTGGCCTGGGTTGCTCTGTGGCAAGGTTTGATCCCTGGCCTGAAGCACATGCCACGGGTGTCGCCAAAAAATTTAAAAAATAACTGGAGTTGGGTTGGGTGCAGCATTGCAGAGCATTTAAGGGCTTGAGCAAAGGGGTGGAGTTGTGCGGTGGGCAGTGTATTTGGAGAGACTGCAAAGCTGGGCCAGCTGAACAAGTCAGTGATTTCCACTCACAGTTGTTGACTTTAAAATAGGCAGCACTGGCGTTCCCTTGTGGCACAGTGGGTTAAGGATCTGGTGTTGTCACTGCTGTGGCACAGGTTCAGTCTCTGGCCCAGGAACTTAAACGTGCAGTGGGCCTGCCACCCCCCACCCACCCCAAGTGCAGCCGTGTTCCAAGTCACAAGAAGGGGCTTTGGAGCCCAGGCTCCTGCCCAGGCTGCCTGGCTCTGGGGGTGCGCTTCCACTGCCGGCCAGCTTGCCTCCGTGGCCGTGCTTAAGACTTAGACTTTAAAAAAACAAAAGCAAAAACCAGAGTTCCTGTTGTGGCACAGTCGTTAACAAATCAGACTAGGAACCATGAGATTGTGGGTTTGATCCCTGGCCTCGTTCAGTAGGTTAAGGATCCGGTGTTGCCGTGAGCTGTGGTGTAGGTCCGGATCCAGCGTTGCTGTGGCTGTGGCGTAGGCCTGCGGCTACAGTTCTGATCTGACCCCTAGCCTGGGAACCTCCATAGGCTGTGGAAGATAATGGCAGCAGGGTTAGAAGGGTACCAGGAGACGAGGGACCTTTTGGGGGAGGTAGTGGCACTGGGGATGAGAAGAAAGATGGATTGGAGAGTGAGCCTCTTATTTCTGCTGCATGAATCTCGCTCAGATACGACTTCTCTCCAGCTCCAAGGCCATCGTCCTAGGCAGTGGTTCCTGTGGTGTGGCCTTGGGGGCTATACCATCAGCATTGCCTAGGAACTTATTAGAAATGCAGAAATTACAGTCCGTCCCAGACCTGCTGAATCACAAACCTTTTCTTTTTTTTCCAAGCTCTCCAGGTGAGGGCTCAAGTTTGAGAACCACTGACCTCATCTGAGCCACTGTCACCCAGGCTGGGTAGGCAGAGCCTCCTCCTCGCTTTGACTCTGCCCTGGCCCGTCAGCCTTGCTCTGAGCTCAGGCCTTCCCTTACTGGAAGCCCTTCTGCCCTGGTCACGCCCTGACTCCCGGCTCCACGATTTTGTTTCTTTCATTTGCTGCTTTATACCCTGCACCCCTGAGCACTGGCCAGCCGTGGTTGTCACCTTCCAGCAGACTCTGGATGAACCCGCGGGCCTCCCACTCTCGGTGGCCTCCACACCTGCCGCTTTCTCTGCTCTTCTGGAGCCTGCTTGGCTTCCTGGTCCACACTTTCTCAGTTCTCCACTCACCTGTTGCCAGTGTCAGAGGTCTCGGTTGGGCACACAGGGTGAGTCGCGGTTGGGGGCCCTTATTGCCTCCCCTAAATTACCAGCTTCTCCGGAGAGCAGCCATTTCATTGTGGGAGGGGGCTCTGAGCTCCGCTCTGGCCTGGGACGCTCTTGCCAGTCGTGAGGGGTCGATGAGGTTTTCTCCCCTCTTCCCAGCAGCCAGCACAGGACTCTGCAAGGATTTCTCTTCTCCTTTTTTTGGGAGGAGACGGGGTTCCGTTTATTTACTGATCCTCCCAGAGAGAATTCAGGATGGAAGGGGCTTCACCCACCCTCCCAGATGGCAGGAGCCTCAGAGCATGTGCAAAAAGTCATGGTCACTGTATTCTGGGAAGCTGTGAATTGACTGGAGGCTGCGAGCGCCGGGGTCTGGAGCAATAGCTGCTTTCCTAAGCCTGAGCAAGGCAGGCGGCACCCCCACAGACTGTGTAACAGCCTTCACGACTTCTCATTTCGCAACTGGAAGACCAGGGAGGTCTTCTTCTCTGCCCTCTCCTCATCACTCTGGTTGCCTGGAAGGATTGAACCAGAGCAGACCATGCAGTGACTGGTAGGTGGCTGGGGCCCTGCCGTTTGCATTCTGTCCCCTAGCACAGCCTGAGGGAGGTGGGCACAAGCTTTAACAAGAGCCAGAGCTAATCTCAGAATGATGGCCGGCGGTGCCCCAGGCAGGCAGGGAGGGGACTGTGGCTGAGGAGAATCTGCAAGGGTTTCAGTGGCTAGAAAGGGGGGTGAGAGGTAGCGTGATGGCTCCGTGTACAGGCTTTGGGGTCAGGTGGCCTTGTATCTACAGGAACGCTTACTTCCTAAGAGGAATGTGGATTAAGGACATAAGTTGCAGTGTTCGGCAAGGCACCCAGCGGACAGAAAGGACCAGAAAACAACTGAATGAAGTTTGTTGTCAGTGACGCAGGCGCAGCATTAATCAGCCTGACACCTGTTTTTCAGGACTTGAAGATACCGGAACTCTGTTTGGCTCCAAGCTCCCATGCTAGCCAGAGAGCGCGTAGCCAGCAGGCAGGGCAGGTCGAGGCGCCCGGCTCTCCCGCAGGTCTTGGTACAGAGCACTCCTCCGCTGGTCGGGACCAGCGGGCACGATGAGCACGGTGAGCTTTATAACTTCGCGGATGTATGAGGTCTGTCAGCTACTTCATTCCTGTGTACGTTGATGAGAGTATCGTAAAAGCGCTTCTGATTAACCCTAGTTCGTTCTTTTTTTGCATTTTAGGGCCGCACCCGCGGCATATGGAGGTTCCCAGGCTAGGGGTCGAATTGGAGCTGCAGCTGCTGGCCTTCACCACAGCCACAGCAATGCCAGATCTGAGCCGCATCTGCGACCTACAGCAACACCGGATCCTTAACCCACTGAGCGAGGCCAGGGATCGAACCCACAGCCTCATGGTTCCTAGTCGGATTCGTTAACCGTTTCACCACTACGGGAACTCCCTAACCCTAGTTCTTGAAAGGGTGCGTACAGGACCTTCCGGGAGTTAATAGCAAGCTGCCTGTCTTCAGCTGGAGTCCAGTGTTTAAAGACACAGGGCCGGGAAGGATGGCTGAGGGCTTTGAAATTTTATACCAAAATCAATGCCTTAGGAATACTGGGATTCTGGTTTATTTAATCATTTACGGCCCAGTTCCCCATTTTCCTTTTTGTTTTTTCCAGTGTGAGTCTTATTCCAGTGTGAGCATAGTGGTAATAATCCTTGGTGAGTTTTCTTACGTTTAGTGACCAAAGTTGGTACGTCATCGTAACTGCTGCTCGGAGCTTTTATTAGATTGCAGAGGCTGAACTACCAGCCAGGAAAGGACTGACTGCTCTTGGGGTAGGGGGAGTGACCACAACAGGTTTTTAGGGTTCAGCACCTGGACTTTGGCCAGGGTGCACGACTGCTTCTTGCCTCCTTCAGTGGAGTGGCGCACAGGTGGCTGCAATGGGGTGTGAAGGGTTCTTTCTGTTTGGCAGTGACTGCAAAGAAATATTTGGTCCTTTTCAGAAGAAGGAAGATACCAGGACACCTTCAAAGAGAATGGGGTTAAAGTTAAGTAGTCCTAACTAAGGTGGTAGCCCCTGGAGAAACTCATAAACAGCAGGCAGCAGACCTGACTTTGGCCTGAGAGCTGCTGCCTGGAGGGACAGAACAGCTCCTCGCTTGGAGAGTTTGGAACTGCTGCCGTCACTCGCCTCTTGGTCCTTCTGGGGACGCTTTCCTGTCCCTTAAGTCCACGGGCAGCTGCTAAACCCAGCCACACGTCCTAAACTCCTCAGACTGCTGCTCCGTAAGAGTAGCAGTCAGATGCAGCTGGGCTTCTCTCTGTGGCCATGATTGCCTGGGCATTTCCAGGGATTGTTTCCAGGGGTCGGATGCCTAGGAAGGCATAGGAGCAATTGGGGGAGTTCCCGCTGCGGTACAGCGGGTTAAGGATCGACTGTAGCCACTCAGGTCAGTGCAGGGGTGCAGACTCCATCCCCAGTCTGGTGCAGTGGGCTAAGGATCCAGTGCTGCCGCCTCGATCCCTGACCTGGGAGCTTCCTTATGCCGTGAGTTCAGGAAAAAAAAAAAAAAAAAAAGGAATTGAGGTAGTAACGGGATCTTCCAGCAGTGCTCCGTCCTTACATAAGTTAGGCCACCTGACCCCTAGGGAGCTCTGTGTGGCTGCACTGGGGAGGAGTTCCAGACTCGGTGGCTCAGTGACTGCCCCGTCTCACCCAGTGCTGGGGAGGGGCAGAGGGAGAGCAGCGCTGAAGCACAGGGTCAGGTTGGTTGGGGCCGTTCGGGCGGGAAGACTGAGGCTACGGGTCAGTTGGGAGGCTCTCGCTTGCTCTGTTTTTTTGCTTTTTTAGGACTGCACCCTTGACGTACAGAAGTTCCTAGGCCAGGAGTCAAATCGGAGCTGCAACGCTGGCCACAGCCACAGCAACGCGGGATCTGAGTCTGCGACCTACACCACAGCTTGTGGCAACGCCAGGTCCTTAACCCACTGAGCAAGGCCAGGGATCGAACTCTCATCCTCATGGGTACTGGTTAGGTTCATAACAAGTGAGCCACAGTGGGGACTCTGGGAGGTTCTGTCTCTTAAGGAAGACTTCAGGGGGCAGGTTTCCAGCTTGCCTCTCTGGGCCAGCCAGGCCAGAAGTGCTTGGACATGTAGGGAAACCAGCAGCTCAAGGATGTGGAAGAAAGGCTGGTTTGGAGAGTCTGCGTTACAGAGAAGCTGATGAACAGCCCGAACCTTCCAGAAGGCATGTCTCTTGGGCTGCCACTCGGATTTGCCTTTAAAAACTTTGGTTCTTGGCACTGTAGGGGGTGATGATTAGGGTGTGAACCACAACTGGATAGAGGCCAGAAACCTTTCCCAAAGAAAGACCCACTCTCACAGTGAATAGGCACTTGGGAAACTGAAGGTCTTTGGGCTGAAAAATAAGTGCTCATTGAGGCCAAATAATAAATCCAAGGAAAATAGATCTGTAACTTTTGATTAAAAGAAGAGGTTTCTGGCCAGATCCTAGCCTGGACCAGAGGCTTCCATAGAGTTATATGCCATGTACTTTTGACATATCAGTGGTCAAAATTTAGACTTTTTAGAATTTGTATTCACTGTGATTCTGGACAATTTCTCTCTAAACATTCAGTGCTCTAGAATCTCAAGTTTTGGGAAAGGACCCCAACCTCAGGTTTGCTCACTGATCTCCTGTTCTTCTTAGTGAGTTGACCTTTTTTATTCTGTCTGAGATCTTACTGGTCAGGAGCTCAAGTAACTGTTTCTTTTCCCCGGACACCCTCAGAGAAAGCGTCGTGGCGGGGCAGTAAATTCTAGACAAGCCCAGAAGCGAACTCGAGAACCACCCTCCACCCCTGAGATGGCCTTGGAGGCAGAACCTATAGAACTTGTGGAAAGTGGTAAGCTTGCCCGTGACACGGGGCTTGGGTGAGCACATACCTGGGGGCCGGTCGGTGCCCAGCATAGCACCTGCCAGCCACGGGCCTTGTGCAGGTTACACAGCCTGTGTGGAATGGGGGCTAATGCTGTGTGTGTAGGGGGGTGGGGTGGGGACATGGGACTGAAACGCATCAGTAACAGGCGACACTTAGTGTACAGGCTTTAGCTCACACTGGTGTCTTTGTAAGACCTGCAGTCTGAACTCACCTACCATTCTCAGCCTAAAGCTGGAGCGAGCTGTGCTGCCCTCTCAGTTCCCCTGAGACAGGGCCACTCGGCTGGACTAGGCACCCAGCCTTCTGGGGAGGTGCATGGGTGTAGAGACTGCACTGGGTCTCCCTCTTCTCTCTGAAATTGTCTTGGCTTCCTCGGCCTTAGGAAGTACTCAGCTTCCCTCCTCATTAAGACAGAAGATGGCCCCAGACAGCAGACTCGTCGACAGAACTGCTGTTTTGGAGGGAGTTTGGTGTGGGCAGAGGCCAGATTGGCTTTTTCCCCTCTGAATGTCTGCTCAGGGGAGTGGCGTGTGACCTGAATCCAGTCCCTCTGCTCTGCATGTATTACGATTGTTGTTATAATTAGGATGCCTGAAAACTAACATTGAAAGAAAAGCCACTTGTCTGAGATGTATTTCATGGGCCTTTCAGGGTAGTGAAGTTCTTTGTCTTTGCTTTTTAGGGTCTCATCCGCGGTGTATGCAAGTTCCCAGGCTAGGGGTCAGATCAGCTACAGCTTCTGGCCTGCAGCACAGCACAGCAACTCAGGATCTGAGCTGTGTCTGTGACCTACACTGCGGCTCGCGGCAGCGCTGGATCCCCCACCCACTGAGCGAGGCCAGGGATCTGACTTGCATGCTCGTGGATACTAGTCAGATTCGCTTCCACTGAGCAACAACGGGAACTCCTGGACTCTTCTTTAGAAAGAGGGAAATCATTTTATATAAATTACATTGGATGTCTTTGATATATTGTGGTTTTTATTCCTGTGAAACTTTTGAATACAAGAGAACAAGTTTGAATATGTTAAATGTATTACAAGTCACTTTCCCCAAATACTAAACAAATATTAGTTCTACGAGTTCTTCCCGCATACTTTTTTTTTTTTTTTTTTGCTTTTTAGGGCCTCACCGTATATGGAGGTTCCCAGGCTGGGGTCAAATCGGAGCTACAGCTGCCGGCCTGCGGCAACGTGGGAGCTGATCTATACCACAGCTCACGGCAATGCCGGATCCTTAACCCAATGAGCGAGGCCAGGGATTGAACCCGCGTCCTCATGGATACTAGTTGGGTTTGTTAACTGTGGAGCCACGAAGGGAACTCCCTTCCTCATACTTTTTAACGTTTATAACAATAGAAACAAGTACGGCTGTAAATCCTGTTTCAGTTTACGTAGACGGAGGCGGTCCTCTGCCCTCCGCCTCTGCCTGCCCGGCCTAGTGCTGATGCGTCTGGCACGCGTCCTTCCGCACTTGCCCTGCGCTCATGCAGACCCTGCGCTGCACTCAGGGCTCAAAGGCAAGTTGCAGGGCAGGCTCCACCCATTGGGTGGGCGGGCTTCCAGGGGACCAGCGAACAAGCCCTCGTCCCCGTGCTGGGAGGCACTCGAGAGCTACCTGGAGAGAGAAACGTAACTACTGAAGGCACAGAGCTAAACACAGCCTGAGGCCTCTGGGCAAGTGGCGGCCAGCAGCTTCCCTGCCGGGAGTGGTGGGGGAGGCGGGCCTCCCAGCTCTGTCCAGGGGGCCCTGAGCGGAGGGGGCCTGATGCGCGCCCACCCCGCCTCGGGTGAGCCGCCGTCTCTGCCCCGTGATGGAGCAGGTGGGGCCCAGAGCCCGGCCGTGAGGCAGCGCAGCCATGGGGAATGGAGCTGTGTGTGCCCGTGCGCACACACGCGGTGGTATGTTTGTATAAATCATGCGCTGTCCCTCACGGAATAATTCTGGAAGGGCTATTGATTGCCTGTCACTCCTTTACTTCTGTACTTCAGAGGTTTTAGTTTGATGTAAGCCTCTGCTCCATTTGTCACCATACTGATGAAGCTTAGAGCAACACGCCTTTATTTCCACCTAATGCTTGTTGCTGAAATGCTTTGTTTCGAAGCTGGAGACGAAATAGTGGACCTCACCTGTGAATCTTTAGAGCCTGTGGTTGTGGACCTGACTCACAATGACTCTGTCGTGGTAAGTGTCACAGTGTGAGTTCGGGCTTTTTCTTGGTGGTGAGCCCCTGGCCGGCACATCCGAAGTCCTCGGTCACAGTTCAGGCTTGTGCTGAAGAAACCATGCATTCTGCCACTGGAGCTCGAGGTGGAAAGTGTTTCAGAAAAATCGGAAACACTTTGTTGTAGTGTTGTTGCTTAAATTAATCACATTAGTATGGGCAAGACCCTGGCTTTACAGCTGGCAGCAAAGCCTTTTGGGTAGAGCTCTAAAGGTCCCATCTCTCTTCAGTCTCTGGCTTTGCACGTAGCACCAGCTGCGTGACCGTGGGCACGTCACTTAGCCTCGCTCACTGTCCGTAATGGGGGAACTGCCACCCGTGTCAGTAACATGGGGAAGATGCCGCCCACGTCAGCAGGGACCTGGAAGGACTGAGAGAGATCCCGGCACCCACCGAGGCCCAGCAGAGCCCAGTAAATGCGAGTTTACACCCTCACAGCTGGTAGGGACGGGGATATTTGCTCAGCACAGCCAATGGGACATCCCTGAGTCCCGGAAGCAGCTGCGTGTGCCCCTTCCCACGGCATCAGCAGTGGATTCTGGGAGGAACGGTGCCTGCCCGCAGGGAAAGAGGCTCCACGGTGCAGTGACGCCGACCTGCACGTGGGTCTGGGCGCCTGGACGTGTCTGCCCCTCGGGGGTGCTTCTCTAGAGCCTGTTGAAGCGGTGTGCACGGGTGAGGACTGGACCGTGTCGCGTGTGGGGGGCAGGTGCTGCCGAGGACTGTGCTTCTGTGGGGCAAGTGGAGGCTGGGAGGGGCGAGTCTTCCCCTTGGCCTTGGGACCTGCCAGTCTGGGGATTATCCTGCCCGTGCCTGGAAACCTAGAACAGGGTTGCACTGAGAAGCTTCAGGGCTTCTTAAGAAAAGAGCGAGGACAGGGAACAAGTAACAGGACAGATTAAGAGGCTGAGACTCTGGTCTCAGGCTGAAACTGCTGGGCTGTGCGGTTCTGTGCTCATCTCTCAGTCGCCCCCCCCCCCAAGGCAGCTGCTCTTGCAGGGCTGTTGAACCGGCCCCAGCGGACTGTAGATGGATGCTTAGGGGAGGGAGCCCAAGGCACCCAAACAGGAAGCAGTGATTTCCCTGGAGATGGGTTGGAACTTTCTGAGCTACGCCTGAGTAGGTTTAGCTGTGAGTGGTCCCTTCCTGGGTCTGGTACATACGTACATACATACGTCTTTGTTGCTGTTCCCTGCAGGCCACCTGAGGTTCTGGAAAGGCAGCTTAATTTGGTACCATGGCTGAAACCAACAGCCCAGTTCAAGTGGAGCCAGTCTTCATTTTCTGCAGTGTGTCGGGCCCTGGGGAGATGGCAGGATTCTGTCTCGAGGCTCATTCCCTGCTTTCAGGGGGACAATGACTGCCTTCTGTTGGGTGACAAAACACTGTGATGTCCCCTCCACGCCTTGGTTATGTTTGGGTGACCAGACTGCCCTTGTCACCCTGAACTTTCCCACTTTCTTCTGTTTCCCCGAGTGTGGAGAGTCTGGGAGACACCGGGACGGGAATGCTGGAGCTGGGCGAGCTGGGGGAGCTGTCAGGGAGCCGGGGCCAGGCGGGCAGCTAAAGGAGGAAGCTGGCTTCAAAAGCAAAGAGTCTTGGTTTCTGGTCCCAGATACACTGGTCAGTTTGGTCAGAGGACTTAAGGTGGCTTCAGTGTTCCCAGGTGTAGAATAATTATTTTGGACTTAATAGCACCCTTATGCTAATCACTTTCCTTTTTTGTTGTTTATTGTATTTATTTGTCTTTTTAGGGCCACACCTGCGGCTTATGGAAGTTCTCAGGCTAAGGGTCCAGTCGGAGCTGCAGCTCTCAGCCTACACCACAGCCACAGCAACATGGGATCCGAGCTGCATCTGTGACCTACACAGCAGCTTGCAGCAATGCCAGATCCTTAACCCACTGAGTGAGGCCAGGGATCAAACCCGCATCCTCATGGGTACTAGTTGGATTATTAACCTGCTGAGCCGCAATAGGAACTCTGGAATTCCTTCTTGGTCGTGGGCTGTGCCGTGGGCCTTGTGCTAGCAGGCACAGGAGCACCGTTCATCTCCCTGTCCGTCGCTGACAGAGCTCTTTAGTGGCCACGCACGTTCTCGGGTAGCAGTCATATTTTGGAAAGGAATCTTTTTTTTTTTTTCCTAAGCAGTAGGCCTCAGCAGTGTCCTTAAAATAATTCAGTAAACCATGTTGTAAACAGATGAGCTGTCATTCAGGTTTTGTTGTTCCATTTATAGAGCACGGGTGTAATATATTTAGCACAATTCTTAAGGGCCCTAGGCTTTTTGAAATAGTAAATGAGCATTGGCTTCAACTTAAAGTCAGCTTACAAGAGGGTCAGCCTGTCCTTTGAAGTTTTGAAGCCAGGCCTTGGCTTCTCTAACTGAAAGTCCTCGTCGGCATCATCCTTCAGCACAAGGCTGTTTCCTCTGCCATGAAAACCTGTTGCTAACGTGGCGGCCCTCGTTAGCGGTCTTAGCTGGATCTTCCGGGCATCTTGCTGCAGCGTCTGCATCAGCGCGCTGCGTCATCTTGCACTTTATGGTGTAGAGATGGCTCTTGCCTTAAACCTTGTGGGCCAGCCTCCCGCAGCTTCAAACTTCTCTTCTGCAGCTTCCTCACCTCTCAGTCTCTATTGGAGTAAAGAGTCAGGACCCTGCTCTAGGTTAGGCTTGGGCTGAAGGGACTGCTGTGGCCGGTGTGATTTTCAGTCCAGGCCACTAGAGCTTTCTCCCCGTCATGTCGGCGGTGAAGCTGCCTCACTTCCTTCCCGCTGTATGGTCACTAGAGCAGCACTTTTCATTCCTTCTAGGACCTTTCCTTCGTGTTGACTACTGGGCTGACTCTGTGGTGCCCGAGGCTTTTTGTCTCAGTCTTTGAGTGCCTTCCTCGCTAAGCGTTATCATTTCTGTTTTTTTTTTTTTAAGGGCCATACTCCCGGCATTTGGAAGTTCCCAGGTTCCCAGGCTAGGAGTTGAATTGGAGCTGTAGCCACCAGTGTACACCACAGCCACAGCAACTTGGGATCCGAGCTGTGCTTGCAGTAATGCCAGATCCTTAACCCACTGAGCCAGGCCAGGGATCAAACCCTCATCTTTATGGATGCTAGTCAGGTTTGTTAACCGCTGAGCCACGACAGGAACTCCTACGTTCTGATTTAAAGTGAACGTGTACAGGAGTTCCTTTCGTGGCTTCGTGGGTTAAGGATCCAGCGTTGTCTCTCCCGGGATGCTGGGCAAGCCCTGGCCTCGTTCCATCGGTTAAGGGTGTGGCATAGGTCACAGACGCAGCTTGGATCCGCTGTTGGGGTGGCTGCTGCGAATCTGTAGCTCCAATTTGACCCCTGGCACAGGAACTTCCAGGTGTGGCTGTAAAAAGAAAAATAAAATAGAGTGAGACAAGTGCAGTCTTCTTTCACTTGAACACGTGGAGGTTATTATAGGGTTATTAATTGGCCTAATTTCAGTATTGTGTCCAGGGAGTAGGAAGGCCCCAAAAGAGGAAGTCCTGGTCAGAACACAGCGTTTGTCGTGAAGTTCACCATTAGGCGAGGTTCAGAAGTCACCGATCACAGGTTGCCGTAACAAATAGAACAATAATGGAAAAGTTTGGAATATTGTAAAAATTACCAAAAGGTGACACAGAGACACAAAGCGAGCAAGTGCTGTTGGAAAAATGGTGCCAGCAGACTTGCTTGACACAGGTTGGCCGCAGACCTTTAACGCGTAAGAAACAGGTCCGCAGAGCGCCCTGAGACCGGCGGTGCCCGGACTCCAGTCTTCGCTGGGCCTCGGGAGCACAGCCCTTGACGTGTGCCGCTCTCCTCAGTCCCGTGTGGCTGCTTCCGTTTGTTTGATTTTCGTTGCTAATTATCTTTAATGAAGTGTTGCACACGGCAAACCCTCCTCCCAGCGAAGGCTCCCCTTTGGCAGTAGCCTCTGTGGGGGGGGGGGGGACGAGAACACGTGGGACTCGTCCTGGGCTTCACGCCCCCAGTGCCCTGGGCAGCGTCCCGGTGTCGCTTCGTCCTCACAGCAGCTCAGGAGCTGTGGGCACTGGTGCTCTTTTCAGAAGAGGGAGTGGGCAGCTCCTGGAAGGGCTGGAGCTCCCCGCTCACACGGCCAGCAGCTCGCAGGGCTGCGCTCGACACCCTCAGCTCTGCTGCGCCGCTGAGGACTTCGCATTTAAACAGATGCTTTGTTTTATCTTTTAAGAGTTTAAAAGAGTGTCGAATATTTTATGCCAAATTAATCTTCTTTCTCTTTTGTTTTTCTCCCTTTTAAAAGATCGTCGAAGGTGAGTGGATTCGTCTCCTTTTCCGCCGGGTCCGGGTCGAGAGCTGGTGAGGACGGGCGGTCCGGGGCTGTGGGCCCTGTGCCAGCGCCCCCCTCGGTCCGTCCTCTAGCTGCCGAGGGCCGGGGGCTCCCGGGAAGGCGGGGAGGGGGTGGCCTCCGTGGTGCTGGGACCGGGAGGCCCGTGCCCTGAACGCGAACTCACACCTCAGAAAGGAGGCGGCCAAGGAGGAATGCGAGGAGGCTGCGCCAGGACCCCGCCGACAGCTGCGTGGTGAGCAGCGATGACGAGGAGCAGCCCAGGGACAGAGACGTGTATGTGACCACCCACACCCCCCGGAACGCCAGGGAAGAGGCAGCTGGAGGACTCAGGTACCGCCGTGCCCACCGCTCTGCCGGGGACTCGCTGTCTTGCCCTCGGGAGCCCTCGGGGTCCGTGGGGTCCTTGTCCCCTTCCCTCCTCTCCAGTTTCCGGTGACGAGGTGGAGCAGGAGGCAGGGTGGGTATTAGAGAGACTGGACCTTCAGAAAGGGCTGGTTGAAGCAGCTGGGTGGCAGGGGCAGGTGGGTCCTGAGCTGGGCTCGGCCATTCCCACTGTGACCAGGGCCGCACTGGCCCCAGCCTCCTGCGGGGCGGGAGTGCTTGCAGGAAGGGGTGGCAGGCGCAGCGCCGACCCAAGAGAGGCTGCAGGGCAGGGTTCTGAGGGAACACAGGATAGGGACAGGGGGACAGGTGACGCCGGCTGTCTGTTCCTTGTCTTGCTGCCGTCTCCCACCTCCCCTTTCTCATAGCCACCACCACCTGCCGTCGGGGCAGCTGGCTTTCTTTTGTCCCCGGGTGCCTGTGATGAGGCAGGGTGCAGGGACGGGGGCTGCTTCCAGGAAGCCCTCAGTCAGTCGCTGAATGCTTGCTTTTGCCGGGGGACTGACACAGGCACTGTGATTCCAGGCCCTCCGGCACTGTCAGCTGTCCGATCTGCATGGACGGGTACTCAGAGGTAAGCAGACCGGCCGTGTCTCCCTGCTTCCGGTCTCAGCCTGCTTCGGTGAAAGTGTCAGATAGGAGAGCGTCTTCTCATTGGGCAGATGTGACACCTCTGTTTTGCAGTCACGGCTGGGCTTGCACGTGGCTTCGCACATCTGTGAAGGGCAAAGTGCCATTTTCTTGGCCCTGCAGTCCCGAACTCTGGCCCTGTTGTTTTCTGGGCCGCCCCATGCGAGCGCATCAGTTCTCTGTGTTCCCATCCTGCCTGTGCAGAAGTTACTGGTGTGGCCCCTGACCTCTAAGCCCTCTGGCTCTGCCCCTGGGGTGCCCTCAAAGCCCTGTGGCTTGTCACTGCCAGAGACTGGCTCCTGCCTCTGCCTTCGGCTCCAGAGGCACCACTCGTGCTTGCCTGAGCCTTCGTTCTCGAGTCCGCCCCCGGCCCTTCTCTTCTCAGGTTTCGCTTTAGGCCGGGGCCTAAGGGGTGGGTTCCCTGGTGGCTCCCGCTGCTCTGGGACAAGAGCACACGTGGAGGCAGTTCTTTTATGTTTTCTAGATTGTACAGAACGGACGTCTCATCGTTTCTACAGAATGTGGCCACGTCTTCTGTAGCCAGTGCCTCCGCGACTCCCTTAGGAACGCTAACACCTGCCCGACTTGCAGGAAAAAGATCAACCACAAACGATACCACCCCATTTACATATGAAGCTGCTCGGGAGAGCCGGGTGGACAGAGCCTGGCTGGGTTCTCCGCGTGGCCTTATGTGGGTTCTCTGCCTCCAGTTTCTTGAGCTCAAAAAGACTTATTTCAAAATCAGCGCCTGACATGTAACTGCTCTCTCGTTTCCACCCCCCGCCCCCTCAGATCCTTCCTTCGCCTCTAGGTTGATGCTGTGGCGTTTGGAGCCAGGGCCCTCCCAGGCCAGGGTCTACACCTGTTCCTCTGGGGAGTCTGGCTCCAGGGTAGGGGAGAGGGGCTGGGGCGCCTGGGAGTGAGAGGCGTGGTTCTAGCCTCCTTCCAGAACCTGCACGTTTGCTGAGATGTTGGCCCCGGCTTCCTGCTGGCAGCGTCGTGGAGGGGCTGGCCCCGGAGAGCAAGCAGCTCCGCCCGCCCTCGCGGGCGTGCTGCCTCGTCCCAGGCATCTGCCCCCCACAGTGACCGCGCCAGACAAGGTCCGTCCGGCCTGAGGACCCCGAGCACAAGCACGGCCCGGAGAGCCCGACTGCTGGACTTTTCCTTCCCCTGAGAGTCAGAGTGACCCGTGACTCCGCCTGCACTGGTGTCAGGGATTTGCAGACCACAAGCCCTCTGCAGGTGATCTCCGGTTTTCTAAGAACGAAATGTGCAATAAAGCCCGTTCTTTGCCTCCTTTTCAGCAGCCCAGGAGATGTAGCACTGTGAGTGTCCCTCAGTGGCCTCGCGTTGCCTGCAGAGCAGTGCCCGTCTTGCCCCGTCCTGTTCACCACCTGTTCTCAGGAACTTCACCCGTGCCCGAGTCTTCCCGGCGCAGGCCATGTAAGGTCCCTGGGCAGGCGCGTGGCCGGGTGTGCTCTTCTGATAAAACCCACCTGTGTTTACCACCTGCCCTCTGGTCCTCAGCTCCCACTGCCTCGTGTCTACGCAACATAGACCCCGGGCGGTGGTGGCGGTAACTGTGGCCTTATTAGCCGCCGGTGTCCATGCTGTTGCCCAAGTCACAACTGCCCTGCGTCTCCAAGAGCTCGGCCTTCCAGACCTGACTGGGCGCCTCCCCCACCAGCCGACATTCATTTCAGAAGCTGCTCTTTTGGCCTCGAGCCTTGGGCTGTGCTTGCTCCATAGGCTGAGTTGGCAAAGTATCGGGCCCTCCTCCTTGGGGCCAGCCTGCACCCTCTGCTCAGTGCCAGTGTGTGAGAGCCTCTGGTCCTCAGGGAGGCGGCAAGGTGGCCCGAGGCGCAGGGCTCGGGCGGCTTACAGGGGACAGGCCTCAGTGCCTGCCGCCTCCACCTCCACACCCGTCCTTCCTCAGAGGGCCCCGGGCCAAAGCAACAGCCTTTTCGTGTGAAACGTCTCCGCGGTGGAAGGGGGCCTCCTCTGGGTTTGCAATAACGGACCTTCGGCTTATCCTCCTGGAGGAGCAAGGACTCAGCACAGAATTCACTTTAAACGGGGCTGAAGGAGTGTCCCTTCTCTATGTGAAAAGAAAGTTGTTTTATTCTTCATTCTGACTTCAGCTGGCTTACTTGCAGTGCATTTGATGAAAGAAATATTTTCTACTTGGAGTCGAGGGCAGGACCTGAGCTGTCATCACTGTGATGTGTGGTGTCTGCCCCTGGATTGGACATCATTGCCCTGGGTTCCTTCTGGGCTCTACAGAGCGCCCTTTTCATGTTCTAACAGTACCCAGACCTCAGGAGCCCAGACAACCATCCAGTCAAAATCGCTTACGTTTTCTGCTTATGGACAAATGGTCGATCATAAAAATTGTAATTCATTCATACTAAATTAAACTGGGAGAAAATGTTTAGTTTTTACATATTCAGAAACTGCAAAATAGGAAAGGGTATGAAAAATCCTCAGTGTACATAGTTCAAATCTTTCTTTGTTACACTTAAACTATATCCATGTATGTCACTCAGTTTTGGACTCCTCTGCTAGTGTTACAGATGGAAATAAACCATTAATTTGAACCAGATAAATCTTTTTCATGCATTGATTTACTCTTGGGGGTCAAATGACCCCTCCCCTGCAACACCTTTGCCCAAGCTGATTCCTCTCTGCCTCACATTGTGTGTATTTTGCGACAGTGTGTGCAGGAAAGTTACTTGGTCGGAAGCCATCTGGTGAGAGGTCATTCTTGGAGCAGGACCACAAGTCCAGGCTCTGGAATCCCTAATCGAGCAGAATCTTGTCCTCAGCCCCTAAGAACCGAGGTTGGCCAGTGCCAGCTTAGGAGCGGACTGGGCAGCGTGGACTTGGGCTGACCTTGGGTTCTAGCTGTGCAGGGCACCCCTGGACCAAGTTTGCCCTCGTGGGAGTGGAGGCCAGGAGGGCACCGAGTGCCTGTTAGTTCCCCGGGGAGGCTAACAGGGACTCTCGGAGAGCAGCCAGCGGCAGGGCCAGCCTGCACCTGACTGCCTTTCTCCATTCCCATCAAGTGTCCCCAGAGCCGGAAGGGGCTGATGTGCCTGGCGCCTGGGGTCAGGCCTGCATTTCCTTGGAGACCAGCAGAGACCGAAATGCAGCTGTTCAAATGCTCAGTGCACATTTGCTCGTTGTGCCCTGCTTGGCTCTGGCCCGTGTTGGCAAACCCAGCCAGCTCGCCACCCTCTGAGTCTGTTCATGGAGGAGGACGGTCCAGGCCGGCGGAGAGTCAGAGCTGGCAACGGTGGGGCAGGAAGCGCGGCTCAGCCGGTGAAGACAAGAGGAAGGCTCCTGAGTGCGGACTGACCGGACCCCCTGGGTGGCCACCCGAAGCCCGCAGTGCCCTGAAGACAGGAGTCAGAGGAGGCCTGGGCTGTGGGCAAGTCCAGGGAGGAGGGGCGAAGCCCGTGAATGGGCCAGGAGCGGGGCCCACAGGCTCCTACCCGCGGAGGGGCCCCCAAAACTGGCTATAGAAGCGGCTTGTTTCTCAGTTTCTTAATTTTGAAACGTAAGTGGTATATTAACTACATTTTTTGTTGTTGCTGTATAGAATTTTTTTTTCATACTAGTGAATATGAAAAAATATGAAAGCCCAATTAAAGGGGTCCCAGCATCCTTGCCAAAGTCATTTTAATAAGAATGAGGACTCTGTTGAATTCTCTACGTTCACAACTGTAGCATCACAGTGAATTGTTCCAAATCTTGGAACTTTCCTTACTGAACATCAGTTTTACAGTAAGTTAAAACTAAGTTTTTACACACAAAAGGTGTTGGGAAGCTTTGTGTTTTAACATTTTCACCAAGAAGTGTTTGCTCTAGGTTCTTGTTAGAGGACTAACGTGAAAGGGAGGTTCCTTTTCCAGCCATGAGGTCTGTCTGTTGCGTTTTACTCTGTCACCGTGGACGTGTGCCCTCATCAGGTCTTCCTTTCCTACTGAGACAGAACTGCCCCTTTGGATCAGTTGTATCACATTGATTTCTTCCATGCACACCAGCTTTGCGTGTCTTGGGTTCATGACGTCTTACACATTTCTTACTTTGTCTTGCCAATTTTTTTTTTTTCGGTCTTTGACTTTTAGGGCTGCTCCCGCAGCATAACCACAGCGCACAGCAACGCCGGATCCTTAACCCACTGAGCAAGGCCAGGGATCGAACCCGCAACCTCATGGTTCTTAGTCGGATTTGTTAACCACTGAGCCACGACGGGAACTCCCAATTTACTGGTCTTAATTTCAGCTACTTTTTCAGTTCTGGTTTTTCTTATAGATTTCAATGCTTCATTTTTTTTTTTAAGGACCGCACACGTGGCATATGGAGGTTCCCAGGCTAGGGGTCTAACAGGAGCTGTAGCCGCCGGCCTACACCACAGCCACAGCAATGCGGGATCCGAGCCGCGTCTGCGACCTACACCACAGCTCACAGCAACACCAGATCCTTAACTCACTGAACAAGCTCAGGAATCGAACCCACAACCTCATAGTTCCTAGCTGGATCCGTTAACCACTGTGCCATGATGGGAACTCCAATAATACTCCATTCTTGCATCTATTTTTTATACCTTTTCCTCTAGTTTCTTGAATATGTTATGATTATTGTGTAATCTTAGACTACCTCTGAATTTGTCTTTTTTCAGTAAAATGACCTGTGCCTTTGACATGCCTAGAAAATTTTCACTGAAAGCTGAACTTGTGTATTAAAAAAATTGCAGAGACCTGAGGATATCTTACTCTGCAAGGAAGTGGAGCACCTGGTCCTTACCTTAATCTGACTGCACACTAAGCTGGTCCCAGCAGTGCTGCGGTTTGCTAAGGTTCTGTCTCCGACTGGCTCGCTTCCTGCTTCAGGATACCAGTAATAAGGGCTTCCCACTGAGCACCAGAGTACTCGTCCCTGCTTAGTCCCCATGTCACTTATAAGATGGAAGAGATACTAACAGCCCCAGGCCACATGTGAGGAACAGAATTACTGTGTCTTGGAGTTCCCGTCGTGGCTCAGTGGTTAACGAATCCGACTAAGAACCATGAGGTTGGGGGTTCAATCTCTGGCCTTGCTCAGTGGTTAAGGATCCAGCATTGCCGCGAGCTGTGGTGTAGGTTGCAGATGCGGCTCGGATCCTGCGTTGCTGTGGCTGTGGCGTAGGCTGGCGGCTACAGCTCTGATTAGACCCCTAGCCTGGGAACCTTCGTATGCCGCGAGTGCGGCCCTAGAAAAGGCAAAAAGACAAAAAAAAAAAAACAAGAATCACTGTGTCTTAAGGTTTGTTAATATGTTGCACTCTGCTTACCTGAAAAGTATAGTTTGATAGGCCTTCCAGTTGTGACTCAGCTAGTTAAGGACCTGACATTGCTCTATGAGGTTAAGGGTTTGATCCCTGGCCTTGATCAATGAGTTAAGGATCTGGCGTTGCCATAAGCTGCTGCATAGGGCACAGATGTGGCTGGGATCTGGCTGCAGCTGTGGGGTTCCCTGGCTTGGGAACTTCTATATGCCTCAGGTGCAGCTGTAAACAGAAAAAAACAAAAAACAAAAAAAAAACTATATATATATAGTTTGAATGTCCAAAATTGTCTCCATACAAGATTGACAAATAGTTTAGCTATACGATTCTACATTGAATGTGATTTTCTTTCAGAATTTTAAAAGCTCTATGCCACTATTTAGCATTAAATGTTAACTATTAAGACATTTAGTGAGATTTTTCCTTTAAAAATTTTTTTCTGAAATTTATTTTTAAAAAGTTTTTAAAGTATAGTTGATTTTTATTTTTTATTTTTCATTTTGCTTTTTAGGGCCAAAGGCGAGGCATATGGAGGTTCCCAGGCTGGGGGTTGATTCGGAGCTACAGCTGCTGGCCTTCACCACAGCCACAGCAACGCCAGATCTGAGCTACATCCTAGGCCTACACCACAGCTCACGGCATTGCCCGATCTTTAATCCACTGATGGAGGCCAGGGATCAAAACTGTGTCCTCTCTGAGGCTAATTAACAGTTTCTGAAAAAAACTTCTGATTCCTTCTATTAGCAGTTTCCTTGCCTGGCCCCCTGCACACACTTGTGTATCTGTACTTGATCCACTTCCTAAATGACTGGCGACGCTCTGGTCTCTCTTCAGATCATACGTCTTTTGCTTTTCACTGATGATCAGCGATACTTCACTCCCCTCATGTTGACAAGTGACACGTTTAAAAGCGGATTAGAAGCTCCATGTGGGCAGAGCTTTTGACCTGCCGGTCAGTTTTGGGTGAGCATCAAACTGCATGATTCTTTGGGATTGCCAAACATGAATGTCCGTGAATTGTATACTTTCTGCAGAGAATTCCCTGTGCTCTGCTTGGGGAGGTGGAAGCCTGCTGCCGATTCTGCAGGGGGCCATGAAACAGGGTCTGAGCAGGGATACTCAGCTATTTCTTCTGCTGACTTAATAGAGCCAGAAATGAGAAAAGGCTGTCCAGGTAATGATTCATTATTATGTAATGCTCACCGCTTATGAATTGTGAGATAATGAACTTCTCTAATTTTGCTTATAAAACTGTATTGTTACTAGCACATATTCACGTCTTGGTTAATATTTACATGAATGGGGAGTAGCAAAACTTTTACAAAAATATCTGACGCATGCTGCCTTTTCCTGTAAGTGCTTCTAAGAGTCTTCCAGGCTCATGTGGTGCTGAGTGGCCACGTCCGCGCCTAAGTCCTCTCCAAGCCACTGCTCCCTCCCTGTGACCACTTGTGCTCCTGCCAGACTGAGCTGCTTTGCCTTTGTTGTTGATGTCGTTTTCGCTGTGCCCACGGCACACGGAAGTTTCTGGGCCAGGATCAAACCCGTGCCACAGCGGAGACCCAAGCTAGATCCTTAACCTGCGGAGCCACCGGAGAATTCCTGCTTTTAAGAGCATGCAAAGACTTTCTGGCCCTATGTCCTGCATTCTCCTGCACGATGGCTATTTTAGGTCAACCTGGCTGGACTACAGCATGCTTAGACAGTTGGTTAAACCTGATTCTGAGCGAGTGCCTGTCGTGGCCAAGTGGTTAACAAACCTGACTAGTAACCATGAGGACGTGGGTTTGATCCCTGGCCTTGCTCAGTGGGTTAAGGATCCGGTGTTGCTGTGACCTGTGGTGTAGGTCACAGACATGGTTCGGATCTGGCGTTGCTGTGGCTGCGGTGTAGGCTGGCGACTACAGCTCCAATTGGACCCCTAGCTGGGAACTTTCATATGCCCCGGGTGCGGCCCTGGGGTAAGAAAAAAACGTGATTGTGGAAGTGGTGCTGAGCGTTTTGGGATGAGATCAATGCCTGCAGGGGCAGATGGGTAAAGACGGCTGCTGTCCCCATTGTGGGTGGAACTCACCCAATCAGCCTGAATGAACAAAAATATCACTCCTGTTGCCTGAGGGCCTCTGAGCTGGGTCATGTTTTTTTTCCAACTTTTGAACTCATGTTGAAACATCATTTCTTCCTCAGTCTCACACCTGCTGCATCTGAACCATCACAATACCACGGGCCCTCCCTGGCTCTCAGGCTTGTGGACCCGGACTGGGACTACACCATTGGCTCCCCTAGGCCTCCAGCTTACTGACTGCAGGTCTCGGGACTTGTCGGCCTCCATCGCAGTGTGAGCCAACTCCGTGTAATAAAGGCATTCCCACTGGTTCTGTCTCCCTGGAGAACACCGACTAACACATCCTTCAAGGGGGTGAAAACTGGTTCTTACGGGGAAAAACAAATCTTAAATATTACAATGGCTTATGGCCCTCCAGAGCTCAACTCTACCAAATAAAATATTTCTTAGTATTTTCTCCTTAATTTCTTGTAAATTTTTCCTTAGGGGGAGATAATGATTTCATGTTGAGAACCACTGTGTCATGCCTTTGCTTCATAACTTCTGCCAGGAGCACCCTCTCTGCTCCCTCGAGGCTGTCCCGAGTATCCTGCCCTCCAGTCCTGCTCCCCTGACGCCCATTCTCAACGTAACAGCCCCGTGTTCTCAAGTCATACATCCTACAATGACGGTCCCTTCTCAAAAAGCCTCCATGGCTCCTCAGCTGCCTTTACGATAAAACACAACCTTGATTTTGTCAGTTCCTGGGACCTGCTCGAGTCTTACGGCACT
This sequence comes from Catagonus wagneri, assembly GCA_004024745.2. Classification (NCBI taxonomy): domain Eukaryota; kingdom Metazoa; phylum Chordata; class Mammalia; order Artiodactyla; family Tayassuidae; genus Catagonus; species Catagonus wagneri. The sequence goes on from PVHT021183717.1 coordinate 184,474, forward strand.
GAAAACCCTTTGCTCTACAGTGGCTGGCTCTGGTTCAGCTCGCCTCCTCAGAGCCTGTCCCCAGAGGAGCTCTCAATGCTATCACCTTGCGGTCTGCTGGAACCCAGCGGTTGTACCTGAGCCACATCTCAGCTGGAATCTGGGCCCTGCCTCTGACTCCCTGGGTGACTGGGCAAACCCTTCACCATCTGTGAACTTGGGTTTCTCATCCCTAACAGGGCTAATGGTGCCTAGGCTGAGAATGGCTGTGTGGGTTAGATGATACAGCAGCAGGCAGAGTGGCTGGGGCTCAGATGCTTGACAAATGGTCACTGTTATGTCATTCATGGATCCAGCAAGTACTGGTAGGAGCCTGGGATGGACAGCACTCCCATGCCTCCCCCAGCCCCTGCCCACTAAGACTTGACTTCTGGGGGTGCTGCTGAACACCAAGAAACCCAAGCCAGTGCAATGTGTTCTGATGAGCGAAAAGCACAGGGGCTGTGGGAGCAGGCAATGTCTGACCCAGCCTGTGTAGCACTGGAGTGCTAAGGCTAGCATCCCCGCCCACCCTCTCAAACTCTACCTTCAACAGCACAGTCATTCCAAGCCCTCCGGGAGGGGCCCAGGAAAGAGTGCAAATGGAGGGCCTCTGCTCCTCTGCATCATCGCTCCAGAACTAGCTATGGAACCAAAGGGGTAAAACAAGGCTTTTGTGTTTAGGGGTCTGTGATGGGTAGGGCCCTCCAGAGCGCAGGGTCCAGCAAAAGACTCCTGTGGTCCGCGTCTAGGGCAGAACTGTACCTGGGGCTTGCTGATGATGGGCAAGGGGCCCAGGAAGGAGGGTCCAGGCGGAAAGGCCCCACTAGAAGGCCCGAGAGGGTCTGACGGGGTTCGTGGCCTCAGCGATGGATGAATTCAAGATCCTGAGACATGGCTGGCCTGCTCCGGCACTCTGCAGGGTAGCAGGGCCCCAAGAGGCCAGGCGACGGCTGCACGGGGCCGCAGGGAGAGGGCGAGCTCGGAAGGGCGCTTCCAGGCCCAGGGGTTGTAAGATAACGGCCAGGTCGACCGGCTCGCGGCGGCCCCGTCGCCCAGGGCGGCCCCCGACCGACCGCCGCCGGGTCCAGCGTTTTCCAGATGCCCTCCGGAACTCGCCCAGCCCACGGAGGCGGATTATTCTCGTCCCACTGAGTCACCTGGGCCCGGGCGAGGGGCCCGGGCCAAGGTCACAGAGCCAGTCAGTGGAGAAGGCGGATTCGAACCCAGAGCCAGGCCAAGGTCACCGGGCCTTTCCTGGCGGGTCAGAGCCGGGGCTACCCGCCCGGCGCGTCCCGAGGGCCAGGCCGGCCAGGCCTGCAGAGCCCGCGGCAGGGGCGCGGGGCGCGGGGGCGTCTGGGAGCCTGTCAAAGAGGCGGAACTCCTCGCCGCCAGCCTTGTAGTTCTCCCACCGAGGGCGACACGGTCCTGCGCTGGCCAGGCCCCTCCGTCCAACTACAAGTCCCAGAAGGAATTGTGGCGCGGGCGGGGCGTGCGGCGCCAGCGCGCGGTGACGACACCACCGCATCCATCTCCGCCGCCGCAGCCCCTCGCAGCGTCTGGGAGCTAGACCGCGCGCGACCTGAAGGGAATTGTGGTCCTTCCGTCAGGCATCCCCAGCGGCTGCGCCGGCGCGTGGACTCCAAGTCCCGGCGTGCTTCGCGCCCCGGCGCACGTTAGCGGCGGCAGGGGAGGGCGCAGCAGAGGGGGAGCGGCGCTCGGGAGGGCGGAGTAAGGCGGGAGGGGGAGGGCGCCCACACCCCTCCCCCTCCCCGCCGCTCCTTCCCCCTCCCCCGACGTAAACTGGGATCCCTTTCCCCTTGTGTCCGCCATATTGGACTCTAACTCTGGTCAGTGGCGGCGCCGGGCCCGGTGGACTCGCCGTTGCTCCCGCCCAGCGGCCGCCCCGCAGCTCCCGCCCGCCCGGCCCTCCCCGTCCGGAGGCGACCCCGCGCAGCGCCCCCCGCCCGCGGCCGGCCGGAGCGCTCCGCCGCCGCCTCAGCCTCCCCGCCTTCCCCGCCCTCCGCCGCCGCCCGCGGCCCCGCGCCCGCTCCGCGCCCTCCCCGCCCGCCGCCCTCCCGCCATGAGCCCGGCCGACGCTAAGCGCGGGGCCAAGCGCCGGAAGAACAAGCGGGGCGGCGGCGGCTCGGGCGGGGGCAACGGCGGCGCGGGCAGCGGCAAGGCCGGCCCGGCGGCGGCGCTGCGCGGCTCCCAGGCCACGGGCCTGGCGGCCCCGGGCGGCGCGGCGGCGGCCAACGGGCCCCTCGGCGCGGGCGCGGGCGGCGCCGCCCCCGGAGGCTACTTCGAGGTAAGCGGGGGCGGGCGGAGGGCGCGGTAACGGGCGCGGGGCGGGGGCCGCCGTCCGCTCGCGCCCTGACAGCCTCCCGCGGGCACGGCGGGCCCCGGTGGGAGGCGCGCCGAGCCCCGGGCTGGGCTGCCGCGCGCCAGGTGCCGCATCTCCGGGAGCGCGGCGCCGCCTGCCCACCTGCGCGGCGCTGTCACGGGCCCGGGGGTGGTGCCGTGTCGCCGGCGCGGAGCTCGTCCTTGAGATTACTCGGGTGCGACTCCTGAAGCACTGGGAGTCAGGTGACGAGCGGCGCTTCCCTGGCAGGGCCCACCTCCTCCACGCCCTTGCGAATGGTCTCCGGAAAGTGCCTCCTGGAAGTTTTCTTCTTCTCCAGTGTGGTCCCTGGAGAGATAGCTGGCAGTCTTCTGGAGGTGGCGGCCCTGGCCCTTCACCCTCTGGTTTTTAAAAGTTTTTTAGAGGTAATTGGTGGTCTGCTTACTCAGGCCTGTTATTTAGGGCTTGAACTTAAGGCATTTCAATAGTAATTTTTTCTGTTTTACTTTTGAAAGCAGCTGACACACACTTGCCTCTACCAGTTGTGGGTTGCTGCCACTTTTATTCCTCTTCTGGTCCCAACACTTGACAAGACACAGTGCCGGTTCGTGGGTATGCAGTTGGCGGTCATTTCCACCTGTTCAGTGTCTCCGAAAAGAAAAGGGATTTTTTTTGAAAGTTGTCTGGTTAGAACCGTTAGGTAAAGACTTTTGCAACAGTAAGAAGAAACAACAGACAAAAGGCTCGTCAGGAATATTTATTTGTGTGCCCAGTTCCAAGACAGTAATTGTCTTATGCAGGATTTTAAATAGCGTGTTGGAATGGTATGTAGTGAGAGTGCATAGGAAGTCATTGCATGTGACATAGTTCTCTGATGGTTATGCTGTTGTATGAACCCGCAGTAATGTGTGTGTGCTTTAGTTGTAGCTTAAAGTATTTTGACTGTTCTCTGCAGTTGTTGGAGCTTTCTTAGACTGTATTGTCAAATTCGTTTTGGATCCTGGATCAGAGCCCTTGACTTCACTGTCTCCAGAGGTTGCCATTTTCCAGTGCACTGGAGAGTGAGACAGGTGTAGTTCTTAGGATTCAGGATGTGGCTTGTGTATGTGCATCGGTGAAGTGTAAGTTAAGGGCAGCGTTTGCTGCTGTTGGGGAGGGGGGTGGGATATCTGCCTAAGCAGATCTTTTACAAAATGTTGAAAATATTGGCTGTACCCAGAGGTGAAATACACCTATTTCTGTCGATTTAATAAAAACGGGGTGGTGGTACAGTAAAAATTCTTGCACTGGCCTTTCATACCGTTATTTCAGGCTTTGATAATTCTCACTTGTTTTGTGATATTTAGTTAAAATAACCTTTTAATTAGTTTTTATTATTGTTTGTTTGTTGGCCCGGTAGTGTAGCAGCATGATGTGGGAATCTCAGTTCCCAGATCAGAGATCAGACCCTGGCCACAGGTGGTGAAGGTGCAGAGACCTAACCACTAGACCACCTGGGAACTCCCCTTTTAGTTACTCTTCTGTTTTTTTTTCTTTTAGGGCCACACCCACAGCATATGGAGATTCCCAGGCTATGTGTCTAATCGGAGCTACAGCTGCTGGCCTGCACCAAAGCCACAACGCCAGATCTGAGCCACCTCTGCGACCCACACCACAGCTCTCAGCAATGCCAGATGCTCAACCCACTGACTGAGGCCAGGGATCAAACCCGCAACCTCATGGTTCCTAGTCGGATTCGTTTCCACTGCACCACGATAGGAACTCCTAGTTATTATTCTGATCGTGCTTTTCAAACTCCGATAACCATATGCCTGGTATTATTTTTGACAGGATTGTCTTTTCTGTTAAACTTAACAAATCCAGAGTTTTGGGCCACGACACACTACTAGGTGAAAAAATAAGACTTATTCCTGCTCACCCCGCACACACACAGACACCTGCGACACAGGCAGCAGTTTTTACAACATAATACGTTGATACTTTTAGATCTTTTCTATTTTGTTCAGTTTCATTAATAAAATGATGGTTGTAGTACACAGAATTATTATGTATTGTCAAGTTGTGACTTGCACCTTTAAAAACATTCTTTTTTACTATCTTTTAAAGTTTTAAAGCCATGTCTTAAGTTTCAAAATTTCTGCCCAGAGTGGGTTTTTTGTTTTTGTTTTTTTTGTCTTTTTAGGGCTGCACCTGGGGCATGTGGAGGTTCCCAGGCTAGGAGTCGAATCGAAGTTGTAGCTGCCAGTCTACACCACAGCCAACAGCAACTTGGGATGCGAGCCTCATCTGCAACCTACACCACAGCTCACGGCAACACTGGATCCTTAACCCACTTTGCGAGGCCAGGGATGTTGGAACTCACCTCCTCATGGATACTAGTTGGGTTCGTTAACCACTGTGCCACGATGGGAACTCATGTTTTAATAATAGCGCATTAAAAATACTCTTTATGGGGAGTTCCCGTTGTGGTGCAGTGGAAACAAATCCGACTAGTAACCATGAGGTTGTGGGTTCGATCTCTGGCCTCACTCAGTGGGTTAAGGATCCGGTGTTGCTGAGAGCTGTGGTGTAGGTTGCAGAAATGGCTCGGATCCCGCATTGCTGTGGTGTAGGCCGGCGGCTGTAGCTCCAATTCGACCCGCAGCCTGGGAACTTCCATATGCTGTGGATGTGGCCCTAAAAAGCAAAAAACAAAACAAAATAAACTCTTCATGGTAACAGGGTGACACCAATTACAAAAATTCTCTTTTTTTTTTTTTGGCTTTTAGGGCCACACGGGTGGCATATGGAGGTTCCCAGGCTAGGAGTTGAATTGGAGCTGCAGCTGCCGGCCTGCACCACAGACACAGCAACTTGGGATCTGAGCTGCGTCTGCAACCTACACCACAGCTGACGGCAACACCAGATCCTTAACCCACTGATCGAGGTCAGGGATTGAAGCCGAGTCCTCGTGGATGTTCGTTAACCACTGAGCCGCGACGGGAATTCCCCGATTACAGAAATACTTAGTGTGATTCTGAAACCTCTCAATTATTTCCCCATGATGATGGGCGCTTTGGGACACCTTATTTGGTGCAGAACCAGCGCCCTAAACAGTGTTTGTCAACAGGTAACAGTAAATGGGTTCTGGCCGTGCGTTTCCCACAGAGGCTTGTGCTTCTTGGATGGCGTCCTCTCCGTTTCACCAGGTCAGATCACCAGGGCAGCAGATGTCAAGAGAGGAGGAGATGGGGAAGGACTGTCTGGATTCTCCCCAGGGGGCTCCTGGCCCCGCTGCCCAGGGTGTTGGGCACGGCACTGAGCCTTGGATCCGGACTGTCTTCAGTGAAACGGCTGCAAAGGGCATTTCTGCTTGGAGGTAGTTTCTGTAAAGACAGGACTGTAGAATAGGTAGGAAAACATAACTTAGTCTGTGGAGTCTTTGAGCCACGACAAAACTCTGGACATCAAAGCTTGGGGAACATTAACTTGATCGGCTCTGTGTCATCAGGCACAGCATCGCTCTGCCCGGGTTTTCTAGGTGGTATGATACCCAGCTCCTAGGGTTATTGTAAGAATTAAACAGGTAGAGGCTGCAGAGTGCTTACACAGTGCCTAGTGGCAGACAGTGCTATGTATGTGCCTGGTTCATTATTTTCAGGAAGCCATCCGGGCTTGCTTTATTAGGTCCTCTGCTGCAGAATGCTGTTGAGGAAGCTTTTCCCACTTGAGGGATGCGGTTGAAATGATGACGTGCGTCTCGGGCGGGTCTTGCTCTAGCGGCCTAATGTGGTGGTCTGCTCGGATGTGGCGGGAAAGGCTTAGCCCCAGAGTGAAAAGTTGGTAGGTGAAGTGTCATGAATGTGTCTTACTTTTTGCATTTCTGTTTTTAAATATAATTTCTGTAATGTTCATAATGTATTGAGAAGCCTACAAAATAGAAAACAATCTCTGTAAGGATCCGTTTTTGTAAAATATATATATTTGCATAGGAAAGTCTGATAAGGTATACATTAAAATATTTTGTGGTGGAAATCCTGATGGCTTTCTTTTTTCCTTTTCGCATGTGTTTCAAGCTTTACGACTTTTCTGCAAGGAACATTACTTGTGGAGCAAAAAGGTGAATGGTACCTTTCCAGCCTGATATTACCAACATTTTTTTCTCTTTCAAATAAAACTAATGACTTTTCTCACCCTTTTTTTTTCGTCTGTGCCTGGGGCATGTGGAAGTTCCTGAATCAGGGATCCAACCCGTACCACAGCAGCCACCTGAGCCATTGTAGTGGCAATGCCGGTCCTTAGCCAGCTACACCACAAGGGATCCCCTCTCACCCTTTAACAGGTAAACATCTAGGGATTGACACAAAATAAGAGTAGTTGTACCGTGAGAATTCTGTACTTGAATAGGTGTGCGTCAGGAGAGTAGGTGTGTAGTAGGCGTCATACACGTGCTGTTTACCAACACTTCTGTCTTGTGAAAATTGACCAGTGTCAGAGTTCCCATCGTGGCTCAGTGGTTAACGAATCCGACTAGGAGCCATGAGGTTGCGGGTTCGATCCCTGGCCTTGCTCAGTGGGTTAAGGATCCGGTGTTGCCGTGAGCTGTGGTGTAGGTCGCAGACGCGGCTCGGATCCCGCGTTGCTGTGGCTGTGGCGAAGGCCGGCGGCTACAGCTCCTGTTAGACCCCTAGCCTGGGAACCTCCACATGCCGCAGGTGCGGCCCTAGATAAGGCAAAAGGACAAAGAAAAATTGACCAGTGTCATTAGGTGTCGGGATATCAGATTACGTAGAATTTACCCTTGTGGAGGACTCGAATGGGGATTTAAGACTGTTTCCGTAATACTTTAAAGGGTCATAAAAGAAAGCCACTTGGGGTAGGAGTCAAAGTATATTTTCAGACAGTGATACTGGAGTTGCCGTCGTGGCGCAGTGGAAACAAACCGACTAGGAACCATGAGGATGCGAGTTTGATACCTGGTCTCACTCGGTGAGTTAAGGATCCAGCATTGCCGTGAGCTGTGGTGTAGGTCGCAGATGAGGCTCGCATCCCAAGTTGCTGTGGCTGTGGTGTAGACTGGCAGCTACAGCTTCGATTCGACTCCTAGCCTGGGAACCTCCATATGCCGCCTAGTTGCAGCCCTAAAATGCAAACAAACACAACAACAAAAAAACAAAACAGCCATGTTACAGTTTTAAAGTCAGAAAAACATTTGTAGTAACAGTTCTGTTTTCATTGCTGAGAGGTGGCAAGAAGGAGATAACGTTATTAACGTTTAATGTTCGTATTTGTGGTCAGGTGGTGTGATTATGGATTTTGGGGTTCAGCGGCCTGCGCTTAGAGGCCTTCCCTGTGTTGTAGACATAGCTGCCACGATGAAATGCGGTTCAGTCATGCTCTAGTTCACATTTGCCTTAGTGACCTGAGGAAGTAGGTTGAATGAAGACCTAGACCCTTACGTGCTTCAGCCAAGATTAACAGTGGGGTGCTGGTGCAGAGAGCCGTGTCCTGTGTGTCTTTGTGTGCACCCCTGCAACCAGTATCTCGACCACAGAGTTTAGAAACAGAACTGTCCCAGGGCCCTCGGACAGGCCCTCGGCCGCGTTGTTGCTGTCCCCACCGCTGTGCTCACGCGTGTTGTGCTTGTTGTCTTAGTTCTCCATCAGAGCGCTGTGTGCTGGTGCTGTTTGGGTGAATGCTGTGTTTGAGGTGCATCTGTGTTGTTGATGTATCAATTCATCATTCTTTTCCATAGTGTGCAGTTTTCCGTTGTATGAGTGTTACACAACTTAGCCAGTCTAGTAGTGATGGATATTTGTCTTATTTTATGGCTGATGTGTATCAAACTGATATGCACATTCCTGTACATGTTTTTGGTGGATAAGAGTGCTCCTTTTGGGGAGTTCCTGTTGTGGCTCAGCAGCTTACGAACCTGACTAGTGTCCGTGAGGATGCGGGTTTTGATCCCTGGCCTCGCTCAGTGGGTTAAGGATCGGGTGAGTGTTCCTGTGAGCTGTGGCTTAGGTTGTAGACGCGGCTCAGATCTTACATGGCTGTGGCTGTGGTGTATGCTGACAGCTGCAGCTCTGATTGGACCGGTAGCCTACGAACTTCCATGTGCTGCAGGTGCGGCCCTAAAAAGGGAAAAAAAAGGAGCGCTTCTTTTTCTTGAGTGTACACCCGAAGTGAAATTGCTAAGTATTTAGAGGATACTGCCTGAGAGTTTTTCTGAGTGGTTTTATTATATGCTAATTTTAAAAGTTAACATGGAAGTAAAACATTTATTTTTAATGTACACTTACTTGAACTTTAACGGGTATGTGGATTCACGTACCCACTGTCACAGTCAGGACATAGAGCAGCCTTATTACCCAGAGGAGCTCCTTCTTGCTGTTCCATGTAGTCACGCTCTCCACTACCCCTAAACTCTGGGCGGCCAGTACTTCGTTACCATGATTTTTGTCTTCCAGAGAAGTCATAGAAATGGAATCATATGGTCAGTAACTTTTTTTTTTATTTTTCTGGCGGGGGGTGCTACACCTTAGGCATATGGAGGTTCCCAGGCTAGGGGTCGAATCGGAGCTGTAGCTGCTGTCCTGTGCCACAGCCACAGGAATGCCAAATCCAAGCCTCGTCTGCAACCTACACCACAGCTCACGGCAATGCCAGATCCTTCACCCACTGAGCGAGGCCAGGGGTCAAACTTGTGACCTCATGGATACTAATCAGATTTGTTTCTGCTGCGCCAAAACGGAAACTCCAGCATGTAACTTTTGGAGGCTGGTTCCTTTCACCTGTTATCACTCTGAGCTTCATCCTTGTTGCAGGTATCAGTAGCTCCTTTTTACTGCCAAGACCTGTGCTGCAGCTTTCAGTATTCTTTTGTATAGATTTATCGCAGTTATCCATTCTCTGATTGGCGTGTATTGAGGTTCTTTTTAGGTTTCGATAATGATAAATAGGGCTTCTGTAAACAATCGTGTACAGGTTTTTGTGTGAAAGTAAATTTTCAGTTCTCTCGGGAGTGGGAGCAGGGTCCTCTGAGAACGTCGTAAGAAATCGCCAGACTGTTTTCCACAGTGGCTGTACCGTTTTGAGCTCCCACCAGCAGTGACCACAGTTAAGCTGCCCTGCATCCAGGCTGACATTTGATATTGTCAGTAGATTTTACTTTAACCATTTTAATAAATAGATGTGTAGTGGCATTGTGGTTTTAAGTTACATTTCCCTAATGACTGCTGATATTGAACACTTAACATATGTTTATTTTCCATTCTTGTATCCTCTTGGGTGAAGTGTTTGAGACTGATTATTTATTTGTTTATTAATTTTTGGCCGCTCCCATGGTATATGGAAGTTCCCTGGCTAGGGTTCAAACCCAAGCTGCTGCTGTGACCTAGGCCACAGCTGCAGCAACATCAGATCCTTAACCCATTGCACCAGGCTGGGGATCAAACCAGCACCTCCACAGAGACAAGCTGCATTACAGCGGGAACTCCTGTTTTTTTTGTTTTTTTTTTTACTCTTGAGTGTTTTTTTTCTTTTTTCTTTTTAGGGCCACACCTGAGGCATATGGAAGTTCCTGGGCTGGGGTTGAATCTGAGCTGCAGCTGCCAGCCTACAGCAAGCCACAGCAATGCCAGATCTGAGCTGCATCTGTGACCTATGCCACAGCTTGCAGCAATGCTGGATCCTTATTAGCCCAGTGAGCAAGGCCAGGGATCAAACCTGCATCTTCATGGATACCAGTTGGGTTTTTTGATGTTGTTTTTTTAGGGCCACACCTGCAGCATATGGAAGTTCCCTGGCTAGGGGTCAAATCGGAGCTGCAGCTGTTGGCCTGCACCACAGCCACAGCCATGCAGGATCCTTAACCCACTGACTGAGGCCAGGGATCAAACCCGAATCCTCATGGCTACTTGTCTGGCTCGTGATCCACCGAGCCACAACGGAAACTCCGCCGGTTGGGTTCTTAACTCTCTGAGCCACACTGGGAACACCTTACTCTTCCTTGAGTTGTGGGTTTTTTGTTTTGCTTTTTTTTTTGAGAGTTGTGTTTTGTGTGTGTGTGTGCGTGTGTGTCTTTTTGCCTTTTCTAGGGCCGCACTTGAAGCATATGGAGGTTCCTAGGCTAGAGGTCTAATCGGAGCTGTAGCCGCCAGTCTACGCCACAGCTACACGGGATCCGAACCGCGTCTGCAACCTACACCATAGCTCATGGCAACGCCAGGTCCTTAACCCACTGAGCAAGACTAGGGATCAAACTCTCAACCTCATGGTTCCTAGTCGGATTTATTAACCACTGAGCCACGATGGGAATTCCACTCTTCTTTGAGTTTTGAAAGTTCTTTACAATTCTGGATATGCGTCCTGGGCTGGATTTGTGATTTGCAAACAAGTTCTTCTAGTCTGTAGCTTGTCTTTATATCTGTTAACTGTTTTTTGCAAATAAAATGCTGATGAAATTAAGCTTACCAATTTTTTCTTTCATGGGTCATACTTTTTTTTTTTAATGACCACACATGCAGCATATGGAAGTTCTTTGGCCAGGGATTGAATCTGAGCCACAGCTGCAACCTGTGCCACAGCTGTGGCAATGCTGGATCATTTAATGCATGGCCTGTGGCTGGGGGTTGAGCCCGCACCTCTGCAGCGACCTGAGCCACTGCAGTCAGATTCTTAAACCACTGTGCCCCCTGTGGGAACTCCTGGATCATACTTTTTGGTGTCATGTCTAAGAACTCTTTGTTTATAAAACCTTGTTATAAAGGTTTTTTTCCTGAATTTTCTTCTAAAGCTGTCATTAGCTTCAGGCTTGTTACTAGTTCTGAGTTAATTTTGTGTAAGGTATCAGGTTTAGGTAGGAATGTCAGGTTGTTCCAAACCCTTTATTTTTTTTTTTTCCTGTCCTTTTAGGGCCACACCTGAGGTATATGGAAGTTCCCAGGCTCGGGGTTGAATTAGAGGTGCAGCTACGTCACAGCCACAGCAACGCTAGATCCGAGCTGCGTCTGTGACCTACACCACAGCTCACCACTGAGCAAGGCCGGGGATCAGACTCGCATCCTCATGGATACTAGTCAGATTCGTTACCACTGAGCCATGACAGGAACTCCCCAAGCCCTTTTGTAGAAAGGATATCCTTTCTCCATTGAGTCGACTTCTCACTTTTGTTAAAATCCAATGACCTTATCTGTGTGGGTTGTCTCTGACTCTGTCCTGTTGCATGGACCTGCGGGTCTACCCCATCGCCTGTAGACTCCCTTAGTTACTGTAGATCTTACAGTTTGCAAGATGATTTCTCCAACTTAAAAAAATTGTTTTTGGTATTTAGTCATTTGTTCTTTTATGCATTTTAGAATCAGCTTGTCCGCATCTATAAATAATTCTACTGGTAATTAATTTGAGGAGTTCCCTCATGGCTCAGTGGGTTAAGAGTCTGGCATTGTCACTGCAGCAGCTCTAGTGACTGCTGTGATGCAGGTTCCTCCCTGGCCTAGGAACTCCCGCATACCAAAAAAATTAATAATTTGAATAGCCTTAAAACTGTAGGTCTGCTTGGTGGAGAACTGAGATATTTACTGTGTTGAATATTCCAGTCTGTGAACATAGTATGTATTTCTATTTGGTCATCTTTGATTTCTTTCTTTTTTTTTAATTGAGATAGAACTGACATATAGCACATCTTTGGTTTCCTTTGTCACTGTTTTGTAGTTTTCAGCATACATATCCTGTACGTTTTGTTGGATTCATAAAGTATTTGATTTTTTTTTTCTGCTTTTGTAATGGTATTTCAGTTTCCATTTGTTCATTGCTGGTATATAGAGATATGGTTAATTTTCATATGTCCAACCTCTCTGTCTGTTGATCTTGCTAAAATCATGTATTCTGGGGTTTTTTTGGTGGATTTATTGGGATTTTCTGTGTAAGTAATCATTGTCTGTGAATAGTGAATTTTTTGGTTTGTTTTCCATCCTGTGTGCCTTTTTATTTCTTTTTCTTTCATTCTTTATTGCCCTTGATAGGGTTTTTAGTGCTTTCCTTGTTCTCGATTTTAGGGGGAAAGCATTCAGTCTTTCACAGTAAAGTATGGTATCTACCGCAGATTTTTCTTTAGATGCCTATTACCACGATGAGGAAGTTTTTTTAATTTCTAGTTTGCTGAGAGTTTTATTCATGGGTATTAAAATTTGTCAAGTGCTTTTTTGGCTCATTTGGCACGACCATGTGTTTTTTTCTTTAGACTGTTAATGTGGTAAGTCACATTATCGATCTTTTGATATTGAACCAGCTTTGCATTGCTGAACTAAACCCCACTTGGTCATGGTGTGTTATTTACTCCTTTTTTTTTTTTTTTTTTTGGCCTTGCTCACAGTATGTGGAAGGAAGTTCCTGGGCCAAGGATGGACCCTGTGCCACAGCAGCAGCTCAAGCTGTTGCAGTGACAGTGCTGGATCTTTAACCCGCTGCATCAAGGCAGAACTTTACTAATATTTTGTTGAGCATTGTTGCATCTATTTTTTATAATATACATGTTTGTAGTTCTTTTTTTTTTTTATAATATCCTTGCCTGGCTTCTCCTTGATAACACCTTCGCTTGTTTTTCCTGCTGCACCTTGTCTGCCAGCCTCTGGCCCAGTGGACAGGCTCTCGTCCTTCTTGCTTTCAGCTCCCTTCTGCTTCGGTGTCCCAGCCCCTTTGTCTGGCACTGGAGCAGCCGCGTTGTTCTGCTTGTGTGGTGCGGCCTGCGCAGCGTGGACGGGCCGTGTCCTTCTTACCTCTGTGCCTTTGTTGGTGCTGTTTCTGCGTAGTGTTTCTCTTCCTTCTTTGCCCAGTGGACTGCTGTTTCTGCCCAGGAGGGGTCACGTGCTGTCTGTGTGGGAAGCATTGCCGTCACCGTCCTAGGCCTCGCTCTTGCTGCCCATCTGGGCTCCCTTGGTGCCTGTCCTCAGCTTGACCATAGACCTTAGACTGGATTGCAGTCATTGCTTTATTGGAATGTTTTCTTCCTTTTTCTTTCTGTCACTTTATTTACTTTTTTTTTTATTATTTTATTTCTTTAAATTTCGTTTCATTTTTTGCTTTTTAGGGTGGCGTCCACAGCATGTGGAGGTTCCCAGGCTAGGGGTCTAATTGGCGCTATAGCAGCCGGCCTGCACCATAGCTATAGCAACGCAGGATCCAAGCTGAGTTTTCGACCTACACCACAGCTCTTGGCAACGCCGGATCCTTAACCAGCTGAGCGAGGCCAGGGATCAAACCTGCATCTTCATGGATACTAGTTGGATTCCTTTCTGCTGAGCCACAATGGGAACTCTAATTTTTTTTAATTTTTTTTATTTTATGGGTACACCCACAGCACATGGAAGTTCCCAGGCCAAGTATTGAATCTGAGCCACAGCTGTGACTTACACTACACCTGGGGCAATGCTGGACGCATAACACACGGCACCGCAGTGGGAAGTCCTGAAACTGTTTTTTAAACTGTGCTCCGTGGCTTACATGGCACATAGTACACACTCAGAAAACACAGCTCTGGGATCCAGGCCAGTTGACGTGAGCTCCTCCAGTTCTTCCCTCTTCCCCCTTTTTTTCTGAAATCTGCTGTCTTTGCCTTCTAATTCGAAGGAAAGCATTTGTCCTGTTTTTCAAAGTTAACCTTACACTCCAAAGGTTCTTAACTGACAGATTTTAGTGAGTCTCTTAAGCCATGGAAGCTCACTGCAAAGCTTGTGTGTGAGTGTGTTTGTTATCTAAGGTCTCTTCTAGCCCCCTCTGTTCTTTTTCTTCTGGCTTTTGAGTCTTTCCTCCTCTCTTAGGTTGTTTTCCTTAGCATTCAGATTCTGAGTTTACCGTTTTCTCTCCCCCCCCCGTCCATCTTTTGACCTTGCTTAACCATTCAAGGCAAATCCTGTCTAACTTTGTCCTAACCATCAAGTCACTTGAAATCCCTGGCCTTGCTCAGTGGGTTAAGGATCTGGTGTTGCCGTGAGCTGTGGTGTAGGTCGCAGACGCGGCTCGAATCCCGCGTGGCTGTGGCTGTGGTGTAGGCCGGTGGCTACAGCTCCAATTAGACCCCTAGCCTGGGAACCTCCATATGCCGCAAGTGCGGCCCTAGAAAAGGCAAAAAGACCAAAAAAAAAAAAAATACTGGTTAATGGTATTGGTTAATAATACTGATTAAGGAGTTCCCGTCGTGGCGCA
>PVHT021183717.1:199115-283640 GCA_004024745.2 Catagonus wagneri
TCCTTCACCTTCAGCTCCTCTTTGGTTCTCTTGTCCAGCTCTTTCATCTGCTGCTTTAATCAGCTTTCACAGAGGTCCCTAAGTGACCGTAGTCTTACCAAATCCTGTAGTTTTTTTCTTTTTTTTGGCTGTGCCCACGGCACATAGAAGTTCCCGGGCCAGGGACTGAACCCAAGCCACTGCAGTGACAGTGTCAGACCCTTAACCTGCTGTGCCACAGAGGAACTCCCTGCAGTTGTTTTTCAGTCCTGATATCCTGAGCTTGTTGCATTTGATCTTGCTTACAGGCCCTCCTTTCTGTGGCGCTCTCATGCCATTGTATGGCAGCTCTCTTGCCTTCCTTTGTATGGCACTGTCGTGATTTCTCCTTCCCTCCAGCTTTGGTGAACTCACTTATTCCTACATTTACAGCACTCACCTTGATGCAGGAGAGTCTATGTTCAGTTCTTCCTCTCAAGTTCAGACCTAACACTTGATATTTATACCATGTGGTGTTAGAGATTCCCGATCATAGTTGGAAACTCAAATGGTTGATCAGTAAGTCTAACATTATTATGGCTGTTCTCACTAAATGATGATTGAGGCTTATTTTCTTCATCTTTGGCAAGCAAATTCAGCTTGTCTTGTCCATGTTGAAAATAAACTCTTCTTTCTAAATTACAAAATAGTTCTTAGGTTTACTGGTTCGTTTGCTAGAAAACTTATCAAAAGAAGCTTTTGCCTAAAGATCTCAGGCAAGCTGTATGTGTTTGTACGCTGGACACATCTGTCAGGTAAGAAGCTTGTGCTAGGGAGTTCCCTGGTGGTCTAGCCAGTTGAGGATCCAGTGTTGTCACTGCTGTGGCACGGGTTTGATCCTTGGCCCAGGAACTTCTGCATGCTTCGGGGGTGCCCCCCCCAAAAGATTGTGCTGAATAATCTTGAAGGTCTTTTCCAACTTTGTGACTGTGATGGTCACTCCCTTGGTCACACCCTTTCAGGGACCACCAGCTGCCTGCTGCAGGTGTGCATTAGAGGCACACTTGGAGCAGCTGAGATGCTCCCAGGTGCTGCAGGAGTTCTTGTGTTCTCCAGGAAGATTCTGTGCTGTACAGATGTTGAGTATGTGGATTGAGACGGACACCCTCTCTTGATCTGTGTTTCAGAGCCCTAAGTCTTGTGTGATTCCTGAGAAGTCTTGCGTCAGAGTACGTGTGTTCACTCACAGTCTTGAAGCCTATGGCAGTTAGCGAGTGCTAATTAAGTAGGTGACTTCTGTTTAATTTAATTAGGTAGAATCTTAAACCCTGGATTGAAGATAAGGCCAATAATGAAAGCATATGAAACATCAAGGCAATTGATGGCAGCACTACTCCTACTGCCTGCATAGTGTCTTTATTGACCACACAGTGAGCTTGAGAAAGTGCGCTAAGCAGAGCTAAGAACTGACTCTTTGAAATGTGCAGTTATATCCACTCTTATTATTAATTAGCCATGTCTGGAGTTCCTGTCGTGGCTCAGTGGAAAGGAACCTGACTGCGATCCATGAGGACATGGGTTCTGAATCCTGGCCCTGCTCCGTTTACCTGACTGCGATCCATGAGGACATGGGTTCTGAATCCTGGCCCTGCTCCGTTGGGTTAAGCATCTGGCATTGCCCTGAGCTGTGGTGTCGACCCTTAGCCTGAGAACCTCCATATGCCATGGGTGTGGCTCTAAAACAATAAATAAATAATAAGACAACCCTCCCAAAATAGCCCTGTCCACCTGTCCAAAGTGGTTATTTTGGACCTTAGAGAAGGAAGGTACATAGCCTTCACAGTCGAGCTTCCAGAAGAGAAACAACACCTCTGCCTTTTTTTTTTTTTTTTTTTTTAGTGGTGTTTCCAGTCATCCTCTACTCCATCTAGTACTTTATAAAATTCCCCTGGGCGTAAGGATGAACTCCTGAGGAAATTCACATTTCTCCCACCCCATCCCCCTTTTCGGCTGCACCCATGGCATATGGGAGTTCCCAGGCCAGGGATCAAATCTGAGCCACATCTGTGCCCTTTGCCACAACTGGAGCAACATTGGAGCTGGGAATCAAACTGGCAGCGCCACAGACCAGCCGGATCATCAGCTTGCTGCACCACAGCGGGAGCTCCAGATGCGCATGTCTGAGGCTGAGTTGCAGCAGCTCTGGCTAATTTGCAGACAGATGTTTAATATTGTGAATCAGGAACGTACAGCGTTTTGGAAAGGGCTGGTGGAACCCACTCTCTAGGCTGGGCTTCCGAGAATGAGTTCCAGGACCAGGTGTAAGCCCTCAGCTGTGGCACTGGTCAAGCCAGTCTGCAGCACCATCGGTGCTTGTCTAACACTGGAAGACAGAGCCGCCGCTGGTCACTGGCCAAAACCCAGCCCCCTCGCCGCCGGGCGAGGGAGTAGGCCAGCGGCTGCCTTAATTCAGGGGAAGCGAAATGGCAACAAAGTAAACATGCGGCTTTGTTAGCAAATACTTTGGGCTGTTCACAGATTTGAAAAAAGTAAATTATTAGAATAAATGATGATGAACAGAGGGTTTGCCCTGGGATGCTGGAAACACAGATGTTTCTTAATTTTTTTTTTTTTTAAAGGGCTGCACCTGCGGCATATGGAAGTTCCCAGGCTAGGGGTCCAGTCGGAATTGCAGCTGCTGGTCTGCACCACAGCCACAGCAACACGGGGTCCGAGCCACATCTGCGACTTACCCCACAGCTCATGGCAGCACGGATCCTTAACCCAGTGAGTGAAGCCAGGGATCAAACGTGCATCCTCATGGGTACTAATTGGATGTTTCCGCTGTGCCACAATGGGAACTCTTCACAGGTGTTTTTAACAGGTTTCAGCTTCTGCCTTTTGATAGATTCGGATTGAGTACTTTTGTGTGTGTGAACTTTTGAATGGCCTAGAGCATATATATTCTGAAATGATTTCTCTAATAAACAGGACTTTGTGGGAAAACTGGATGTAACTGGTGATGGAGCAGCCACTTTCATTAAAAAAGATTCTTGGATAGGGTAGGATTGCAGAAAGCACAACGTATGTGAAATGTATTCACATGGAACACAGAGAAGTTCTTAAAGCAGCCACTTGAAGCCAGAAGCACGTAGGGGATCAGCCGACCTTTACGAAAATAGTAATTCTTTACGGTGCTTTGTAATGAGATGGGGAGAAACTGTGCAGATGCTTGTCAGGGCACAGAGGTTTGCTGGTTATCTTGTGGCGAAACCGAAGGCATCGCCTATTCAGAGGTGAATTGCGTGTTTTCTTTGACGTAAGGACGAGGGGTCTAAACTTGCTGACCTTTTCTGTGAGCGGCCGTCAGTAGGAGGCTACCTGGCAAATTCAGTGTTTTTGAGAAAATAAACACTTGATCTGCCCTCTCAAGGTGAAGGTGACTTTTTAACAATGAATAGAAAATTGCTTTTTGAAAGAAATTCTTGCCATAGTGTTTTGAAAATGGATGTTTATTGAGTTGTCTCTATTGTTTGTTTTTGTTTTGTTAAGAGCAATGTAGTCGTTTTACTGCACACTTAAACTTGGAAGTGAAACTTTTAGCCTGTTTAACAACTTCCTGTTGTAACACTTAGTTTTGAACTTATTTTTTACAAATACAAGGATGTTGGGAGTTCCCTCTGTGGTGCCCGGGTTAAGGATCTGGCATTGCCACAGCAATGGCTTGGGTCGCAGCTGCAGTTCAGATTCAGTCCCTGGCAGGGGAACTTTTATATGGCACGGGTGCAACCAAAAAAGAAGAAAAAAAAAACAAAACAAAAACCCAAGTTGCCTTACCTTCTGATTCTCTGTAAGAATAAAGAACGCAGGTGATGAAGATGGCAATGGACTAATTGAATATCAGTAAAAACCCTGTATAATTAATTGGTGGCGTTGAAAATTGATTAGCATAATGTAGTAAGTAGGGCCAACCACATATTTCTTCCTCTGTTTAGATCTATGTAACTCTGAAGGAGAAAAACCATTTTCAGTGAAGACTGGTGGTAAAATCAGCTTTCTAAATACTTGAATTTATAGTGCTCCAGAAATCTGGTTTTGACACAGAGCTACCAAGAAAAAATAATAAAGTATATTCAGTTACACTGATTTCCTTAACTTTTTTTCTGAGTTTTTATGACATACAGTGATTTCGGTATTGTTAAGGAAAGAAGACAAGTTTGCAAAAGTACCGTTTTGTTTTTCCGTTACTGTGTACTTTTTATTGTACATAGATTGCATTCATCCACTCAGTCTGAGTGCTTTCTGTGTTGCTGGTAAGAGATGGCGGACTCCCTCCAAGCCGTACCCCGTGCCGCGCCGGACCTGCGGTCTGTCGCGTCGCGCCGCGCCCGGGTCTCCGCCTTGCAGAGGAGCCGCTTGGTGAGCACCCAGCACCTTTCTCTGTCGGGCCGCTCTGTCGTTCCCTCCTTCCTCACCTCCCATTTGCAGCTTGGTTCCTCCTCTTTGCCCTCCAGGAAAGCTTTTCTTCCGCTTCGCTTTTGCTTCTCCCGTTCCCCAGCCATTCCTTCCATCTCCACCTCCTAAGACCTCTCCCACCTGAGGCCTGCTTGCCGCGTCCTTCCTCCATTCTCTCCAGCTGCAGCACTTAACTCTGTGACACTTAGCATACTCCTGTGTCCCTGCACGGCTGTTGTCTGTTACTAGATTGGAAGTTATTGAATGCAGAAAAATTTAAGGGCATTTTACTTCTTTCATAGCCCAGTATGTGTGTTTTGAATGGATCAGATGAGATGTAGAATTAGGAATTTTTTCTTTTTCTTTTTGCTTTTTAGGGCTGCACCCGAGGCATGTGGAAGTTCCCAGGCTAGGGGTCAGATCAGAGCTGCAGCTGCTGACCTGCACCACAGCTCATGGCAACACCAGATCCTTAAGCTACTGAGCAAGGCCAGGGATCGAACCTGCGTCCTCATGGATGCTAGTCGGGTTCGTTAACCACTGAACCTTGAAGGGAACTCCCAGAAATTTTTTTGTTACCTAAAAATTTTAGTGTCACATTTGAACTGTATGAATCTTGCCAATTTAGTCCAGACATTCAAACGTGGTAAACTAAAAGACAGAGGAAAGCATTCTACGCCAGCATTTACTGCGGTAAAGAGTATGAGTTACTATCAGGTATGGTGACGGCCGGGTAAGGGGTAAAAACAGGAAAGGCACTACTGTGAAAAGGAGGGTATCGTTATTTGGAGAATTAGAACTTGGATCTTAGGAGATAATTCCCTGAATATACTTTTTTGTTTACCAAGTCAATTCCAGATTTAGTTAGTTCTGATTCTGGGGTATAGGAGAAATATGTGTGTGTGTGTGTGTGTGTATATATATTTTTTTTTTTCTTGGTTTTTTTGCTTTTTAGGGCTGCACCCATGGCATATGGAGGTTCCCAGGCTAGGGGTTGAGTCGGAGCTGCAGCTACCAGCCTGCACCACAGCCACAGCAACGCCTGTGCCACAGCTCAGGGCAGCGCTGGATCCTTAACCCACTGAATGAGGCCAGGGATCGAACCCACATCCTCATGGCTACTAGTCAGGTTCATAACCTGCTGAGCCACAACAGGAGCTCCCTAGGAGAATCTTTTTAAAATGGTCCTCTTCCGTTTCCTGTGGCATGGAAACTTGTGATTGGGTAGGATTGAGCCTTTAGCTCATTCTGGAAGTGAAATACAGTTTGTGTCAATATTGTCCTAGTTGTTTATTGAAGCATCATGGGTTTACTCGTCCAGACTCTGTAAATAGCCAGCTGATCAGAAATCCATGTGTGGGCTTGAGAAGGTGTAATAGAAATTCTGCTGTTAACAGCAGAAGAATACAACTTTCTAAAAACTGGATTTTTGGAGTTCCTGTCGTGGCTCAGTGGTTAACGAATCCGACTAGGAACCATGAGGTTGCGGGTTTGACTGGCATTGCTCAGTGGGTTAAGGATCCGGCGTTGCCGTGAGCTATGGTGTGGGTCGCAGATGCAGCTCGGATCCTGCACTGCTGTGGCTGTGGCGTCGGCCAGCGGCTACAACTCCAATTAGACCCCTAGCCTGGGAACCTCCATATGCGGCGGGTGTGGCCTTGAAAAGACCAAAAAAAAAAAAACAAAAAAACCCCCGCAAAACAAACAAAACTGGATTTTCTTGGGAGTTGCTGTCATGACTCAGTGGTAACAAACCCAACCAGCATCCATGAGGACTTGGGTTTGATCCCTGGCCTCATTCAGTGGGTTAAGGATCCAGCGTTGCCCTGAGCTGTGATGTAAGCTCATATCCGGCTTTGCTGTGGCTGTGGAGTAGCAGCAGCTGCAGCTCCAATTCAACCCCTAGCCTGGGAACTTCTCTATGCCATGGTGCAGCCCTAAAAGGCAAACAGATACTAATAGATTTTCTTTAGCAGTAATACGGAAGCAGCCCAGGGGCAGTTTATTGGGTCCTGTTTAAACTTACTGTGCAGGCGTGAGGTCCGTGCTGTCTGTCAGCGTCGACGTGAGGGTTCTGATGTTTACACCCTGATGCCGTGCGTGCTGTGAGGGCTGCCTGAGGCCTGGCTTCGCTGAACCGCTGGTTCCGTCATCGTCGCTTTAGAGCATCTCTTATGCGTCAGGAACGGTTCTCCACGGTGACCGTACATCAGTGGACAAAGCCGTTGAAGACCCTCCTGTCCCCTTGTGTGGGCAGAGACGGTGAATTAGGGTGGGGAGTGGCGAACGATGGACTGGGGCCTGGGGGCTGGTGCCTGCATGGTAAGGAGGGGCTCGGGGAAGGCCTTCCTGAGCCAGTGACAGTGAGCAGAGAGCCAGGCTGTGCAGACACCTGGTAGGCAGATGTCAAGGGCCTGTGACTCCTAGTTGGTTTGGTTTGGCCGTGCCCATGGCATGTGGAAGTTCCTGGGCCAGGGATCACACCCGTGCCACAGCCACCCAAGCCGCTACAGTGACGGTGCTGGGTCCTTAACATGCCGAGCTACCGGGGAACTCTTCTCGGTTTTCATTTTAGCTCATTCCAAGGAAGTAAAATATGCTTTCATAATCTGTTGGACCCAAATATTATGTAGGATCTAGTCACAAAGTCACAGGTTTTTGGATAGTCTTAGGATTCATGTGTTTATCAGTATTTCAGGACTGGCATATTTTCATAACTTAGTTTCATCTCATTCAGTTGCCCTTGAAAGTGGAGTCGTACTCAGGGTCAGATGCTGGATGATTTTCACACCTAATATTTACTTAGTCTTTTTAGGGCAGCACTCACAGCATGTGGAAGTTCTCAGGTTAGGGGCTGGATCAGAGCTATAGCTGCCGGCCTACGCCACAGCCGCAGCAGCGCTGGATCCTTAACCCAGAGTGAAGCCAGAGATTGAGCCCGCGTCCTTGTGGGTACTAGTTGGGTTCATTACCGCTAAGCCACCATGGGAACTCCTCACAGCTAATCCTTAAGTAACAGGCACTTGAAGCCTGAATTGTAAGCTTCACTTTTGAAGATGTGCAGCTGTGGCCCTTTTCCACCGACTAGCCCAGGAGTTCTTGAGAATCGTGGTTCTGGGCAGGTAGGCCAGGTAGTACCGAATGCCTGGAGCCCCGGGCGCCGTCTCCTAGTCTGGAGCCAGCTTGCGTCTGTGCTGACGGGTCACGTCAGTCTTCTTTCTGTCTGCGGGGTAGAATTGAGCGTGTTCACGTCCTCCGCTGGTAAACGAATGTAGCTCATTCTGCAGCCGTGGTGGGCTTGGTGATTTGGATTTCTCACAGCGTTTTAAGTTGAGAGTAATTCTGAGCTGAAGAAGCAGCTCTGGAAATCTCTTTTAAAAAGCTTGGATGACATGCTGCGAAGGAATCAAAATAAACCAAATCTCCACGCCCTCAGCACGTGGGAGTGTCCAGCCAGGGTCCAGCCTGCGCTGAAGTTGCCACCCTCACCACAGCTGCAGTAGCGCTGGATCCTTTATTATCATTATCATTGTTATTATTATTATTATCTTGCTTTTTAGGGCCACACCCACAGCATGTGGAGGTTCCCAGGCTAGGGATCTAATCGGAGCTGTAGCTGCTGGCCCACACCACAGCCACAGCAATGACGGATCTGAGCCATGTCTGTGACCTACACCACAGCTCACGGCAACACTGGGCAGCCCCTTCCCAGAGCAGGCCGTGGCCCACTTGAGCGAGGCCAGAGTTTGAACCCGTAACCTCATGGGTCCTAGTCAGATTCATTTCCGCTGCACCACGACGGGAACTCCGGCACTGGATCCTTTACCCACTGCGCCATACTGGAATTCCCCAGCCCTCCCCCTTGACTGGAGTAATTGAAACCCTGTTGTCCCTTTCATTGCTGAAGTCCGTGGTGACGCAGGGTATCAGCCTTCCCACGTCTAGATGCACGGCTGTGTGCGGCTGGAAGAAGGTGTGGCAGGTACTGCCTGGCTGCGTAGTGGGGCAGCCCCTTCCCAGAGCAGGCCGTGGCTTCTCCTCCCAGGTTAGGAGGGCGAGCGTCTGCACTAAGCCTCACTGGCCGCATTTGAGTGTTTGGGGTGGACAGCGCACATTTGGAGTGCTGACATCCGTGCCTCGCCTCTCCTGAGCCTTCCCTCCTCCTCCCCTTCTCTGTCGTATTCCTGAAACAGCAGGTCGCTCTCTGCAACTGAACTGAAGATGAGGACTGCCAGGCGGCAGCCCTGGCACCCAGGATATCCTGCTGGCCATGGCTGGCTTCCCTGAGCACCCCTCTCCTGGCTGACCCACCTCACCTGCAGACTCTGCTCTTTGGTGACTCTTCCTCCTGGTGGCCTTTGATGATTACGGGTTGATTGTGCTTTGTGTTTGGTTCTTGTTTCTCAGAAGTGGACCAGATAGTATTTTTCTGCTAGGCTTTTTGGGTCCCTGACCGAGCTGTGATGGGCTCCCGTTCCCCGGGGTTTGTTATCCATTCTGACGCTGAGGGAGAGGGCAGGGCCTGGGGCCCAAGGCTGTGGACTGTGGAGGCACTTTCCCTGATGAGGCCACTTGCAGGCGGGCTTGGAAACACACATCTGTTAGGACAGTGCACTTGTGGTTAGTTACGCGTAAAAAATTCACATGTGCAATATGAGTCTGGAAGTGAGTGGTTTTGAGGCAGGAAATCTAATTTTATTTAAAGGCCTCTTGGTGGAAGAAAGTTTTGAGGGATTTGTGTCAAGTAAAATTCTAGACCAGACCTGTTTTCCACTTTTCTGAAATCTTGGTCAGAGTATCAAAACAGATTCTGAAGACCAAGTTTCAACGAAAGGTTAAGCCAAAAGTCACATTTCAAGCTTTCTTTCTCATACTGTTTCCCCCGAATGAGGTCTTGTATGGCCCTGGAAACCAGACTGAATGAGGTTGTGACTTCTTTTTTTTTTTTGGTCTTTTGTCATTTTAGGGCCGCACTTGAGGCATGCGGAGGTTCCCAGGCTAGGGGTCTAACAGGAGCTGTAGCTGCCGGCCTTCGCCACAGCCACAGCAACGCAGGATCCGAGCCACGTCTGCAACCTACACCACAACTCACGGCAACGCCAGATCCTTAACCCACTGAGCAAGGCCAGGGATCAAACCCACAACCTCATGGTTCCTAGTCGGATTCGTTAATCACTGAGCCACAACGGGAACTCCGAGGTTGTGACTTCAGAGCACCAGCTGGACTGGGGACCTGGGCATCTTTCCAGCCTCGCCAGGAATTCACTGTGTGACACAGTCTCTCGTCCTCCTCTCTTTGTCAAATGAGAGAGTTAGGTGGGACTAAAAGTTGCAGGCTGGGCCTGGTAGCTGCTTGTGGATTAAAACTGCCACTAGGCCTGGTAGGAGGGAAGGGATCCTGTGCTATGTCCAGCCTCCCGAAATGTGCTGGAGCAAGGGGCCTGGAGGGAAGCCTTGGGGCACCGGGCGGAGTCTGGAGGGCTGGGCCAGAGGGTTTTGCTGTGCGGATTAAGAGTGCGTGGAGACACTTGGTGGGCTTCGAGAATCAGAGAAGACCTTTCTGGCCGCAGTGAGAATGATGGTTTGCCAGGTGACAGTGGACACGGGGACGGAAGGCTCCTGACCCAGGTGAGAGGGGGCAGTGGAGGTGGAGAACCTGCTGGGTTGAACGCGGGAAGGTCGAGTGAATTGTTAGAGTCTGACTTCAGAAAGAATTTTCCCTGAGATGGGGCCTCTGCAGAAGGGCTAGCTCTGGGAGACCTTGCTCGTACTGTGTGTTTGCTACCAAAGAGCTCGGGGCACGGGCCCTGCTCTTACCTGCATGCAGCTCCGTGTTGAGATCTGATGTTGCCGCGTGTCTGTCACGCGTGGCCCTCTGTCCCATGAGTGTCTGCCGAGCGCTTGCTGGTTGGCTCTGTCTGGACAGATTTTGAGGTTCTTGTCTGTCCCTCTGATGATATCGATTTTTATCTTGTTAAGGTGGGAGGGTTTTGAGCAGAAGAGTGGTATGCTATCACTCAGGGTCTAAAGGAATTGTTCTAGATGCGTCATGACGTAAGGTGCAGAGGCTGAGGCAGGAAGACCAGCTGGTGGCCTGGGTGTCAGGCGCTGGTAGGCGCTTGACGGGCGTGTGGCGTGCCTCCTTGATTCTGGCGTTGGGGGGTGGGCGTGGGGCAGGGATGTGGGGCCTGGATTGTGGTGTCTTCTTGAGCACAGGTCTTCCTTGCACGGGGTGGGGCTGTCCCATGTCCCACGCACCGAGACGGCCGCCTCTGCTTGCTGGCCGCTCCCTTCGCAGCGGACACCGCCAGGAGCTGTGGCTTGCCGCCGCCGCAGGGCCGAGGCGCGTAGACTTGGGCTTGAACGTGTGGAGCCCGAGGTGCCTTGAGGCCTCAGGGGAGGCGTGTCCAAGGCCTGTGAGCCCAGACCGCCTCCTGGGAATTATGGTATTGATGGCTAGTGAACGTGGTCGGCGGAGGGACAGCGTGAGTGAGCAGAGGCCAAGGACAGGGCTTTGGGGTTCTGTGACCTTCAGAAGCTGCAGCCTCTTTCCTGGTATGAATGCTTACGTCTAAACCATCTCAGAGGAGTTTTAAAGACTACATGCACAGCATTTTTTATTTATGAGTGAATCATTTTGCATTAATTTAAAAGCAAACGTTAAAATCAGAAACATTAACTCATTAATTCTGGTTATCAAAGAGTTATTTTGATAGGAAATAGGCTTTCTGTCCTATTGGAAGCATTGAAAAGCTGATCTGAATTTTAAAAAAAAGTGGGACACAAAAGCTTCCTAAGCTTTTAGGTTGGGAAAGGAGGCCTGGTGTCCCGCTCCTCTGTCTGCTGGCTCGCGTTCCCCCAGCCCCACTCCCCACGTGCTTGCCTTGCTGCTTGCTCAGGCCCTGGGTAGGAGGCGGCGGGCCCTTTCGGGGAGGGAGGCGGCAAGGACAGGGGTTTGTTGTGGGGACGGAGGCCTCAGCGCCTGGCTCGGAACGTGCACTGGGGTGAGGGGAGCTGGGGTTCATGCCCAGCACAAGTAGAATCTGGTCCGTCTCGGTGTGTGCAGAGGCACAGTGGCTGGGGTCGGACTCACCGAAGGGTGTCAGGAGCTGGACCTCAAGTTGGTGTAGTTTAAAGAATGCAGATTTAGGAGCTCCCATTGTGGCTCAGTGGTTCACAAATCCAGCTGGCACCCACGAGGATGTGGGTTCGACCCCTGGCCTCCCACAGTGGGAGAAGGATCTGGCGTTGCTGTGGCTGTGGTGTAGGCCAACAACTGCAGCTCCAGTTCAGCCCCTAGCCTGGGAACCTCCATATGCTGTGGGAGCAGCCCTAAAAAGACAAAAAAGTAAGTATAATAAAAAATCTTCCAGTTACAAATACAGAAACCGAGGGTTAATGACTTGTTTTGGGGTAAACAGTAGTTTTCAACCACTGCTAAACTGTGTTTTATTTTGAGTGTATGTTTTCTGAGCAACTGTAAGGTTCCGTGTTGTTTTTAAAAACAAACTTTTTTTGTTAACACCTTATGGGGTATCTATTTCTCGGAAGAAAACAAAATGAGTTCTACAAAGTTTGCGTGACTTCTCAAAGTTATGTGGCTTGTTAGGAGGTGGAGTTGGGAAAATCCAAGTGTTGTGGCTCCAGAGACCAGGCTCTTGATGCCAAAATACTATCTTTCTGCAGTTTCTCCTCTTAGCTACCCCTCGTGTCGCATCTGTTTGTGCTGGTCCGCCCTTGACAGGGGTTGGTTGAAGGCATTCTCTTAGTCTACCCATCAATTTATTCCATTGACATGTTTTTAGACATTTTTAAAAAGGCATTTGTTTTTGTTCTAGTTTTTCTCTTCGGCTGCACCAGGCTTAAGGTTCAGGGATAGAACCTGCGCCACGGCAGTGGCCAAGCTGCTGCAATGACAACGCCGGATCCGCAACCCGCTGCACCACATGGGAACTTCCAAAACACTTTTTTTTTTCCCCCTCTTTAGGGCTACACTTGGGGTTTGGAAGTTCCCAGGCTAGGGGTTGAATTGAAGCTGCAGCTGCTGGTCTACACCGCAGTCATGGCAGCGTGGGGGATCCAAGCCACATCTATGACCTGCGCTACAGCTTGCAGCAACGCTGGATCCTTCACCACTGAGCCAGGCCAGGGATCTGACCCGCATCCTCACGGACACTATGTCAGCTTCCTAACCTGCTGAGTCACAGGGAAAACTCCAGAAATACATTTTTTTTTTTTTAAAGATACACTTTAGGGTTTACTACCTGTTCTGTGTTCTCTTTATCCTTCACCATCACCATATCTGGCACCGTTTTTGTTGGTTTTGTTTCTTCTTTTTTTAACCTTAACAGGTTAAAAGGTGTTAGCGTCCAGCTGGTCAGGCTAGCCTCTGGAGTACTGAGACAGTGTCTGGTGCCACTGTCCGGCCCTTGGGTACCGAGACTGCTGTTGTATCAGAACCAGCCTGTGATGATGGGAAGGCAAACTTCCGCTTAGGTGTGAGAGGCTGCTCTGGTCCGGACCCCGTTCCTGGATGGTAGGAGAACCAGCGCCATCTGTTGGTCACCCGTGCAGAGTGTGTACAGCCGCAGCTTGTGGGACGGCTCTCTAACTCCGAGATCAGCCTCCTGTCTGGTACGGTGAGTCCCTAGGAGGCCACCGCGCTTTCTCTAGGGCCGGTGGCTTCTGATTGAGGGTGTGTGAGACAGGATGAGTGAACCCATGATCATGGGCCCACCGCCTCACTTTTATTGTGAAACAAACTCCTTGGGAGTTCCTGCTGTGGCGCAGCGGAAATGAACCCTGACTGGTATCCACGAGGCCTCGCTCAGTGGGTTGGGGATCTGGCGTCGCCATGAGCTGTGGTGCAGGTCACGGATGCAGCTTGGATCCGGTGTTGCTGTGGCTGTGATGTAGGCTGGCGGCTGAAAAATTAAAAAATGGAAAAACTCCTTGGTCACCGTTGTGTCATAACAGTGAGTGAGGACGTTATCAAGCGCTACGGCTGGGAGGAGAATGGGTCAGGTTTTAAAGAGAAGATGAGGCCTGAATTCTGTTGAAAGGTGAGGGCCTCCTTCCAGGTGGGTGATGAGAGGAGGAAGCCCTCCGTGACCTTCCCGGGAAGGCAGTTAATCTCCGTGTTGTAATTCAGGTCCTGGATTCAGACTTCCAGGTTTGAATCCCAGCTGATGTTCGGTGCGGTTCCCTAGCTTTCAGGACTTCAGACGGTGCCCCCCTTTGCCCAGGGGTTGGTGGAGGGCTGGGTCAGCGCTCTGCCTGGGCTTCGCTCCGGGCCTGTGGCCTGGTGACCGTCCCCTCTTCTCCGGGCGTCGTCACCTGAACCGGTGCACTTCCCTGCCGTTTTTCTGAGGGCTGGAGAACGCGTTTGCTCTTTGGGTCTGTCTCTAGCACCTCGTTGGTCCTCAGTAAATACTGAGCCACCTGCTTAGAGGTAGGAATGAGGAGGTGATTATTTTCTGAGATATGTTTTATTTTCATTTCACTTTCTTTGCATTTGGCAGAGACCATTAGGAGAGAACAGATACTGGTAACTGGCAGGTGGTTTATCCCCAGGACGTGGCCCTGTGCTTTCAAGCCTGGGCCTGGGGCGGGGGCGTCCATGTGGGGAGCACTGGGTGCTGTTGGGAGCCCAGTGCCCTCAGCATGTGCCTCTCTGAGTGTGTGTGTGGGAGCTTTCAGTTTCTTCTCAGAGAAATGTAAACAGAGTGACTATTTCGACCAGTTAATTGTATCTTAACCCCCAAAACCAGTGAGTAATTGAAAATATATGTCTTGAGGGAGTACACAGTGCATAGATGGAGTGTTTTAGAGCTCTCCGGTTCACAGTGAGTTTTTAAAAATTCAGGGACTGGGGGCGGGGAAGAGGGGAGTTGCTAATCAATGGATATAAAGTTTGAGTTAAGCTGGGTAAATAAACTTGAGAGCTCTGCTCTGTAACATTGTACCAATAGTCAGTAATGTTTTGAACACTTAAGATTGTTATGAAGGTAGATCTTATTAGTGTTTGTACCACAGTAAAATAAAATTTCAAAAAAAATTCAGCCTGACGGTCTTCAGTCATATGACAAGGATCCCGCCTCCAGCCCCCAGGGGTCAGACCTCTGTGCTCCTGTGTGGCGCCAGGGTTACTCGGTGTGCAGAGCAGTGTCGGTGGCCCCTGACCTCTCACTTTGTGCCGGAAGAGCTCTGAGCACACTCAGGAGTGCGCTCACTCCTCGCAGTGCCCGTGGGGCAGGTGTCTGAGGCGGAAAGCTGGGGTAAGTGAAGCTGGGCAGCCTGGCTCAGGATCTGCGTTGGCCACAAGCTGCAGCGTAGGTCCCAGCACGGCTTGCTCTGGTATTGCTGTGGCTGTGTCGTAGACCTCAGCTGCAGCTCCAGTTTGACCCCTCGCCTGAGAACTTCCACATGCTGTGGGTGTGGCTGTAAGAAGGAAAAAAAGTTTAAATGCAGTCAGAGACAAGGGATACATTCTAGAACTACAGCAAGACTGATAGGCTTCTCACGGAAATAGCATGAGCCAGAGGCAGGAGGGGGATGGCTCGAAAGCAGTCAGAGCGAAGAGTGGAGCCTGGAGTTCTAAACCGGCAGGATGGTCACGGCAGCCAGCCGAGGCGGGGCTTGCACTTGTACACACCAGACCACCCGCTTCAGAAAGAAAGGAGCCACAGCTCACGAGCCAGAGAACAGGGCATAAAAAATTCTCAACTTTGTGGACTTCTCTTGTGGCGCAGCAGGCTAAGGATCTGGTGCTGTCACTGCAGTGGCTTGGGTCAGTACTGTGGTACCGGTTCGGTCCCTGACCTGGGAACCTCCACATGCCGCAGGTGCAGCCAAAACAAAAACAAAGAACCTCAGTTTTTCAAAGCTAAAAAAGAAGAAAAAAATCAATAGAAAAGTAGAGGATAGGATAGATTTAATAAATGCAGTCATATTTGATGTAAATACTAAATATCCCTAAAAAGACTGTGAGATTGGAACAAAAGGAAGACCCAGCTGTGTGCTTTCTGTGGGTGAGTAGCTTTACATATAAAGACCCAAGTAGGCCAGAAGTTAAGTCATAGAGAAAGAAGGTCGCATTGCTTAGTGAAAAGAAAGCTGGAATGGCTCTATTAGTATCGGATCAGTACCAGAGCAGAAAATGCTGCCAGGGTCAAGAGAGTCACACGACACGGATACAGGAGTCAGCTCATCCAGAGGATGCACCAGTCTAAATATGTCTATACCTGGGAGCTTCCATATGCCGCGGTGCGGCCCTAAAAAGACAAAAACATAAATAAATAAATAAAAATCATCAACACGGACTTCCCTGGTGGCTCAGTGGGTTAAGGATCTGGCATTGCATTGCTGTGGTGTGGGTTCAATCCCTGGCCTGGAACTTTTGCATGCTGTGGGCAAGGCCCCAAAACCACAGGAGTTCCTGCTGTGGCACAGTGAGTTAAGAATCCCACTGAGGTGGCTTGAGTTGCTGTGGAGGTGTGGGTTGGACCCCTGGCCCAGTGCAGTGTGTTAAAGGATCGGATGTTATACAGCTGCTACTCGGATTCAATTCCTGACCCAGGAACTCCCGTATGCCACAGGTGAGCATTTAAAACAAAAAATCACTGAAAAAATGAAAAGACAAAAAAAAAAAGGAGTTCCCGTCGTGGCTCTGCTCACTCCTGTGAGCTGGTCACAGACCAGCCCCAATCCTGCATTGCTGTGGCTGTGGTGTAGACCAGCAGCTACAGCTCCCATTTGACCCCTAGCCTGGGAACTTACATGAATCTCTGGTGCGGCCCTAAGGAAAAAAAAAAATCAGTAAAAGAAAGATATTTAGAAAACTACAAGTATTTGGGAACTAAACCACCTTTCTTTTTTTCTCTCTCTTTTTTTAAGGGCTGCACCTACTGCATGTGGAAGTTCCCAGGCTAGGGATCAAATCAGAGCTGCAGCTGCCGGCCTACGCCACGGCCACAGCAACGCGGGATCTACACCACAGGTCATGGCAACGACGGATCCTTAACCCACTGAGCGAGGCCAGGGATCGAACCTGTTTCCTCATGGATGCTAGTTGGGTTTGTTACCACTGACCCAAGATGGGAACTCCCCACAATGGGAGCTTTTAAACCTCACTGCACCCATCATGGTGCAGCGAAAACAAAGCCATCTAGGAACCATGAGCCTGCAGGTTCCATCCCTGGCCTCGCTCAGTGGGTTAAGGATCCGGTGTTGCTGTGAGTTGTGGTGTAGGTCGCAGACACGGCTCAGATCTGATGTGACTGTGGCTGTGGTGTAGGCTGACAGCTGTAGCTCCGATTAGACCCCTAGCCTGGGAACCTCCATATGCTGCTGGTATGACCCTAAAAAGCAAAAAAACAAAACAAAACAAACCTCACTTTAACCCCTACGTCAAAGATTAAGAGAGAAATGGGAAACTAGAAGTTTTGAACTGCTGAGAATGAAAACATAACATATCAAAATTTGAAAAATTCAGTCAGGAGTTCCCGTTGTGGCTCAGTGGTTAACGAATCCGACTAGGAACCATGAGGTGTGGGTTTGATCCCTGCCCTCGCTCAGGGTGTTAAGGATCCAGCGTTGCCGTGAGCTGTGATGTAGGTTGCAGACGTGGCTCAGATCCAGCGTTGCTGTGGCTGTGATGAAGGCCGGCAGCTACAGCTCCTGTTAGACATCTAGCCTGGGAACCTCCATATATTGTGGGTGTGGCCGTAGATAACGCAAAAAGACAAAAAGAAAAAAGAAAAATTCAGCCAAAGCAGTGCTTAATAGGGAACTTTACAGCAGTAACCACCTCTCTGCAAAGAAAGGGCCCAGTGGGGCTCCCGTCATGGCGCCGCAGACACTAGTTGGGCTAGGATCCAGGAGGATGCAGGTTTGATCCCTGGTCTCAAGGGTCGAGGACCCGGCATTGCTGTGAGCTGTGGTGTAGGCTGTAGATGTGGTTCATATCTGGCATTGCTGTGGCTGTGGTGTGGGCTGGCAGCTGCAGCTCCAGTTTGACCCATCGCTCCTGGAAACTTCCATATGCCAAGGGTGCAGCCCTAAAAAAAAAAAAAAAAGAAAGAAAGAAAAGCCAGAAAGAAAACAGAAAGGGTGAGAGTTTTAATTTGGCACGGCGGGATCGGCGCATCTCTGCAGCGACAGGACTCAGGTTTGATCCCCAGCCTGACAGAGTAGGTTAAAGGGTCGTTGTTGCCTTGGCTGTGGCCTCAGCCGCAACTATAACTCCTCTGACTCCCTGGCCTGGGAACTCCATATGCTGCAGGGTGGTCAAAAGGGAAAGGAAGTAGAAAAAGTAAAGAGCTGGTTAACCCAAAGAAACTAAATAACATAAAAGGAAAAGTGAGACAGAACAGTTTTAATATGGAAAATCCCTGAAACCAAAAGCTGATTTTTTTAAGAATAAAATTGGTAAACCTTGAGGCAGGCCAAAAATTTGAATAGATACTGCATGAGTGTGTGAAAAGATATTTAATGTATTATTGGGGAGATCACATTGAGACAGTGCACTCACTGCACTGGCTGCAGTTACCAGCTCTGCTCATTGATGAGCATGAGCTCTAACTGTACCTCTTTAACACCGGTCTTTGGGAGAAGTTTGGCAGTTTCTTGAAAGGTAGACGTGGAGTTCCCTGGTGGTGTAGAGGTTAAGGATCCAGTGCTGTCAACTGCTATGGCGCAGGATTGGTCCCTGGCGCAGGGGCAATGCACCCCCCCCCCAAAGAAAGTAGACATGCACCTAGCATGTTCCTTGGTATTTATACAGGAGAAACGAAAACGTGCCTGCAGCAAGATTTATACTTGAATGTTCATAGCTATTCTTTGTAACAGCCAACTGTTTCAAACTCTTATTTGTAACAGCCAGCAACTAGAAACAAGCTGACGTTTTCTGAGAGCGGCGTGGGTGAGCAGGCACGGCCTCCCCACACGACGGCACACTGCTCGGTGAGAACAGGAACAAACCCAGGATCCACACACAGGACCGTCTCCAAGTGACACTCAGTGAAGGAAGCCAGACGAAAGAAAACATGTTGCGTGATACTATTTGTGAACCATTCTAGAAACTGCATAGTGATCTGTAGAGACGGAGTTCAGTCCAGTGGTAGCTGTGAGTGGTGCGGGCTTGGAGAGAGAGGGGAAGCGGAATAAAGGGACAGAGGGCCTCCAGGAGCCTGGGGTCGGCGTCATCCTGTGGCTCGTCCGATTCCGTCGTGGCCGCGTGGCGCATCCTCTTTGTCCTTCCCCGGGGACGCCCGGTGCACCAGGGAGCTTGGACCGCAGGAGGGTAACCAGCCTGACGCTTAGTCCGTAGAGGTCGTGTGAGCTTTGTCTGAAGAGCCGTGTAGAGTTGGGTCGCCTCCCGGAGAGGGCATGTTGGTTATACGAGTAACCCAAAGAAACGAAATAATAACATAAAAGGAAAAGTGGGGCAGAACATTTTTTAATATGGAAAATCCCTGAAACCACAAGCTGATTTTTTTTTTTTTAAGAATAATAAAATTGTTAAACCTAAAGCCAGGCCAAAAATTTGAATAGATACGGAGAAGTTCTGGTTTTGGCTCCGGATGCTGTCTGCACGGATGGTCCGGTCTAGCCCCACGGCCGCACACGCCCTGTGCACCTGCGACCCCCGCCTCTGGTCCCAGGAGGCAGTTCTGCTCTCCTCGCCCCTCCCCGGTTCCCACGTGGCGCATTTTCCTCTCTTTGGCTCCCACTCTGCCCTCGTCGCCACTTCCTTTCTCCATTTCCCTGGAGGGGTCCTCCCTGGCCTGGGACGCCAGCTGGTGCTGCTGGGCTCACTTGTCTGATGCCCCTCTGGGCCTCGCGGTGTCCGCTGTCCCTGCCCAGCTGTCTGAGCTGCGAGGGCGCGGGCGTGTGCGTGTCTGAGCCGTGGCGCACGCTCACTGCAGGGCCTGCGGGCCCGTCCTCGCCTCGCCCCCCCTGACGCCTGGTGCCCGGCTGTTCTCTCGGCTCTGCCTGCGCGGTGCCCTCAGGGCTCCTTCCCGAGGCGCAGGTGGCGTCGCCCCCGTCTCCTTGTCCCCTTCCTTTGTCCTGTCGCGTCTCCACTCCACACACGTGCTGTTGCCCCGCTGGGCCTGGCTCCCTGCTCCCTCGGTCCTCGGTCTCCTACTCGGGCCCCGCCAGGTGTCTGAGGGGCTTCTGCCTGCCCCACGCTTCACGTCTCTCTTCGGGGAGCCCTTGATGGCCGTGGCGTTGGGAGGGCATCGCCCAGCCCAGGCCCTTCCGCTCGCTCCGTGCTCCTCTTCTCAGTTACCACCGCCTCTGCTCTGTGCTGTTTGCCTGGGCCTTGTGTTTGACAAGGGTGTCCCCCTCAGGGCAGGGCCTTGCTCTGTGCACCACGGGGTGTCCAGTGCCTCGGCACATGACAGGCTCCCCGTAAACACTGGATGGACAGACGGACAGACAGATGAATGACTGCTGAGTGCTCAGGCACTCAAGTCAGTTCTGGCTCCTAACAGTGTGATTGCCGCCTGGTGACCCCTGTGACCTTGGTGCCCACCGTCGCCTGCTCTAGGGGCACAGGCGGCCCAGAGGGCTCTGAAGGCAGTGGCTCTCCCATCTGTGATGGGCTCACTGGGTCTGTTGGGACAGAGACAGACAGCTCCTCCCCTGGGGGACGGCTCTCTCCGTTTGCACCTGATGTCAGTGGTTGCTGATGGGCGTTTGGTTAAATCCAGGGACCCTTGCAGATGTGACAGGTGTGAGCAGTTTTGATCATTGGTTTAGGAAGGCAGGTAAGAATATACTTGCAAGTCTTTTGCATCTAAGTGGTGCTGTCAGTCATTCTTTTAATCACTCGTTTGTTCATTTACTCCTTCAGCCGCCTTGTTTAAGTACCTAATACGTGGTCACCTGGGCTTTGGAGACCGAGCCTGGGGCCCGTTTAGAGCATCTGTCGGCTGTGGCACCAGACATGTAAATGCTGTGTGTAGGCAAGGTGACAAGCACGGCTGGGGCCATTATGAGCAAGGGTGCAGCAAGACTGGGAGAGCCATGGCCTGAGGGGGAGCTGGGCTGCTGGCTGGGCAGGGCTGAAGGGGCCTCTGGGCGACATTCCAGCCAGAATCACCTTGGCATGGGTCCTGGTCGGCCCTCCCACCTGACATGTCCCAGTAGGCGCACTCCAGATGGCGAGGGAGGCCTGGGGGCTCCTGACAGCACCCCGCGGTGCTCTGGCTCGGCACCGTGGCAGGGTCCTGCTGCCCTGGAAGGCTGTGCCTGACTTCCCTGCTCACCTGTTGCCCAGGTGGGCCTCTCTTGAACCGCTTCTCAGGGTTTCCAGGATGGTTCCTCGGAGGTGCAGGAGACCCTTCTCAGGATCGTGCCGATGTGGATTAAAATCTTGGGCCCTGCTTGCTCACCTTGTGACTTTCAGCCTGTAAACCTGGAAGCCTGTTTGTGTGTTTCTAAGGCTGATTTTACTTTCCTGATGGGGTGGTTGATAGCCCTTTAGGAGGATCTAGGACGGGGTCTTGCCTTTTCCTCCTGCCCCTGAGGCCCTCACAGCCCCTCCTGCAGTGTAGGGCATATTTGAAAAAGCAGACATAGAAATTGTAGCTGGAGTTATTTCAGCATAATTGCTGCCGAGCTGGAAAGGAGGCTGTGTCTTGGATGTGTGGCCGCTGTCAGGCTCCTGGAGGTTATCTTGACTCAAACTTGGACAGCCCACTGCAGGTGGTTTGGACCTGCAGATGCACTTAAGCCAGAATTGCTGCCTCAGGCCTGAGCCCTGTGTCCAGCCGTCTCTAGAAAGCTGCTTTGAACTTTGTTGAGAGTTAAAAAAAAAAAAAAGAAAGAAAAAGTCCTGTTTTTTTCTCAGTCTGAGAATTGAGACTAACGATTTTCAGCACTCGGGGGAAGTAATACAGGAGTCGAGGTGAAGGGGTTAATGGGACAGATTTCTGACTCCTACTTAAATGTTTTTTAGGTTCAGCAGTTAATGAACCCGACTAGGATCCATGAGGTTGAGGGTTCCATCCCTGGCCTCGCTCAGTGGGTTAAGGATCCGGTGTTGCCGTGAGCTGTAGGTCACAGATGTGGCTCAGATTTGGCGTTGCTGTGGCTGTGGCGTAGGCCGGTGGCTACAGCACTGAATCGACCCCTAACCTGGGAACCTCCATATGCCTCGGGTGCGGCCCTAAAAAGCAAAAAAAAAAAAAAAAAGTTTTTTATGGCATTACTCTTTTCTTTGAAGTATGTATTATAAGTTTCTAGAACACTAGGTATGGTTTTATTCAACAGATTCCCTATTTGATGTTTCTCTATATAAGCATACGTGTGTTATCATTTTAGAACTATATGTAATGTTTTTTAACGATCTTGGTTTTGCAGATCATGTTTTGAAAAAATTTTTTTTTCTGTTGCAGACTCCTTTTAATTTTGGCATGAATCATAGAACACCCCCCTACCCTGCTGGGGATTACTGTCTTCTGTGCAGAAGCGAGCGCAAAGACTCTTCATTCTTAGACAGCGCAGTGAAGACTGCGGGCAAGCCGGCCCTGTCCGTGGCGCCCAAGGGCAACAGTGTGCTGCGCCTGCCGCTGTGGGTGTGCCCGGACTGCAGGCGGACTGTGGAGAAGGAGGAGCGGCTCGGCGGCCTGGACCAGCCAGCGGTGAGCACCTGGGAGTGCGGGAGAGCGGTGAGATAATGCCCTGGGGTTCGCTTTCTGGAAGGAACGCCCTCCTGCGCCACCCTCTGGTCCCCGGCTCCACCTGCGCCTGCCAGGCCCTTTGCCTGGTCTTCCTGGCCACACCTGTAGCAGGTAGGAAGAGACCTGCCTCCTTGGTCAGGACACTCGGCCAACAAGCTTAGGGGCCCAAAGGGTGGGTTTTGGCTTTTTTAGCCTGGTCTCGGAATTTCTTTCTTTGCTTTTTTTTGGTTTTCTTTTTTGGCCTCCCTGAGCCATTTGGAGTTCCCTGGCCAGGGCTCAGATCTGGGCCACAGTTGCAACCCATGCTGCAGCGGCAGCAGTGGACCCTTTTAGCCCACTGTGCCGGGCCGGGGATGGAACCTGTCTGGATGCTGTAGAGACGCTGCCAATCCCTTTGCGCCACAGCGGGAAGTCCGGGTATCAGGATTTCTTTGGTGATGTGGTTTGCGGAAAATCGAGGCTTTTCTTGTGTTTAGTTCTAAACAGTTGTGTGTTCTGATAACTCGCCTGGAATTCTTTCCCAGACGCAGTTCTCGACTTGGGTCCCACCCTCCCTACCCCTACCCTCACCCCTTTTTTCCTTTTTTTTTTTAATTTTTATGGCCACACCTGCAGCATTTGGAAGTGGCCAGGGATGGGATCCGAGCTGTGTTTGTGACCCACACTGCAGTTGTGGCAACACTGGATCTTTTAACCCACGGCACCGAGTCAGGGATCGAACCCATGCCTCTGCTGCCACGCAGACATGGCCAGGTCCTTAACCCACGGGGCCACAGCGGGAATTCCCCACCCCCTTTTCTTGATTTTATCCCTTAACCGAGTGAGGCCTGCTTGAGACTGTCAGGATCTTCCGCCCAGACTGTGTCTTCGTGGGCCCTGGTTCTGCAACAGCTTTTAAACCTGTTGTTTGGATTTTGGAAGGACTTGGCTTTTGCAGCATTTGAGGCCCCACATTCCCAGTCTGTTCCTTTATTTCCGCTTTCAAGCAGCTGGTTGTTTTCCTGAGCTGTTGTGTTTTCTCCTGGCACCGCTCTGCCTGTGGCCCCTGACAGCACCGTCCCCTCCCCGTTCTGTGCCCTGACCTTGGTCCCCGGACATTTTGCTCTCCTGGCCCTTCGGGGTCTCATCTGTTCCCTTGCTGCCCACCACCGTGTCAGTGGTCTCTGCTTCAGGCTTTCCCCGGAGGCAGCACCCCAGCTCACGTGCCCGCGTCTGTAGTGTGCTGTGATAGCTCTCTCAGAAGCTCGTTGTTTATCAAGCCTCTTCCCACACGCCCTTTTTCTGCTGTTTTCTTTCTTAGTGCTTCTTTCTAATATACTGTGTATTTTACTTATGTTGTCTTTTTCCTTCACTGGAATATGCATTCCAAGAGGACAGCTATTTTTGTGTATTTTCATACCAAGAACAGTGCCTAGCCTGGTATATTTTAGGTATCCAAAGTATTTGAATTAATGAGTAAGTAAATGAATGAACAAATAATCAAACAGATCTGGTGTCCTTTCATTAAAAATTAAAAAGCTGGGAGTTCCCATCGTGGCTCAGTGGTTAACGAACCTGACTAGCATCCATGAGGATGTGGGTTTGATCCCTGGCCCCGCTCCATGGCTTAGGGATCCGCTGTTGCCGTGAGCTGTGGTGTAGGTCTCAGACGCAGCTCGGATCTGACGTTGCTGTGGCTGTGGTGTAGGCCGGCGGCTACAGCTCTGATTGGAACCCTAGCCTGGGAACCTTCATATGCTGTGGGTGCGGCCCTAAAGAGACAGAAAGTCAAAAAAAAAAAAAAAAGAATTAAAAAGCTGGCATAGTCACTTATGATGCAACATGATGCAGGATAATGTGAGAAAAAGAATGTATACATGTGTGTGTGACTGGGTCACCTTGCTGTACAGTAGAAAATTGACAACTCTTTTAAACCAGCTATAATGGAAAAAATAAAATTTTTTTAAAAAAGATGGCATAACTAATTTTAAGTTTGTTCACCCTCAGATCCTTGTATTTTTATCATTTTATGATTTTACTCTTGTTTCTTTTCTGTGTCTGCTTAAACTGTTTGGTCTTTTTCCCAATTTTCAGGCGGAAGTCTGTTGCGCGTTAGTGGTGCTGGTTGGCCCCTGTCCGCTCCCGGTCGGCATTCTGAATCTTCCCCTCGGCAGACGCGTCCCCTTTGCTTCCTAAACTTTGCTGCCTTTGCTTGTTGCTTCCGGTCCTGCTCTTCTGTTTTGGCCTGACTGTGCCTTTGGGGAAAGGGTTGCTGTGGTTCATCCTGGCTTTGGCGGCAACCGGAAGATGCCTTGATCTCCCTAATTAGCCCTGCCTCGAGGGCAGACGTCCCCTGACTTCCATCCGTCTGGACAATGCGGCGTTCTCTTCCCGTCAGGAAGTGTGACCCCTTGAGCTGCAACGCCGTCCTGGGCGTATAGATTGAAACTTTCCGCCACTGTCATATGCTGGGCTCTGTTCAAGCTGGTTCAGATGGCTAGTGAAATTCACTTGTGTAGAGTGTGTGCATTTTGACAAGTCCATGCAGTTGTGTAGCCCCCAGCGCAGAACAGCTGAGAGCCCCTTGGTTCACCGCAGCGGGCGGCCCCTCCCTCCTCCCGGCCCCTCGTAACCACTGACGGGAGTTTTGTCCCATGCATTTGCTTTTTCTGGAGTATCGCGTAGACCTCCTCAGCTTGGCGCGGTGCTTTGAGAGGCACGTATCGGCAGTTTGTCTCTTTTTGTTGCTGCATAACCTGTAGGCACTAACCACCATGGTTTGCGTGCTCACCGTCGGGCACGTGTCTGTTGTTTCCAGACGTGGACGGTGCTGTGTTGCGTGGCTGTGAACGTCCGGGCGCAGGTCTCCGCGTGGACGTCCCTCGTGCAGGTTGCTGGAGTGGTTTGCTCACATTTGCTCGGGAAGGCTCGTTAAAGTCTTTCAGGGCTTCATGAATGAGTCGTGTTCCCGCCCTCATCTTCTCAGGAGGTCTCGATGCTGCTGCTTCCTTAAGCGAGTGCTGGTTCTCCTTGTTTGACGCCACGTGTGGAGACCAAGGGGCCGAGGTGGACACACTGACGCACTGCAGCGCCTCTCCCTGTGCCGCGGGTCGGCCAGTCTGCTGGTCACTGGGACTGGCCTGGCTTTGTGCTTTTTCTCTTTGGCCACGCTCATGGCTTGTGGAAGTTCCTGGGCCAGAGATCAAACCCAGGCTTCTGCAGAGATACCGGATTCATAACCCCCTGGCCTACCAGGGAATTCCTGGCCTGGCTTTGTGCTTGTCGCCCCGCAGACTGACCTCTCTGGTGGCGGCTGCTCCCTGGGGCTGGTCTGGGCTGGGGGCGGCGGTCTCTGTACTCTGCCCCCTCGGTGGTGGCAGCAGAGCCTGCTGCCGTGACGCTTTCCCTGCCCCCGTGCGGCCTGACTCTTGGGCAGTCCTGTGCCAGGGTTCAGTGGCTCTTGCCTGATGATCCTGGCCCTGCTGCGTGGCAGCCAGAGCCTGCCTGTATCTGGAGGGGCCTTGGGGGTGGTCCGTGCTTGTGCCTGTGTGGGTCTCCTCCAGGGCAGAGGGCTTGGACCCTCTCATTGGTGGATCAGGCCTGCACGCCAGGTGCCCACACCAAGCAGTGAAGGCTTCTACTTGCTCCGAGAGAAGCGCCGGGCCAGGCACGTCCCTCTGGCCACTCTCAGCCTTTCTGAACTTGTTGAAGTTGAGCTGTTTTCTCTGACCTGCTCTTACGGCTGCCTGTCTTCATCGTCCGGGGTGAGCCCACCCGCGCGTGCCTGCCCCGCGGGCTCCTAGCCCCGTCCAGGCCATCTGGTCCTTTGAGCTCTCTGCTGGCTGAAGTTAGAGTTTGTAGGTTGTCCCTCTGGTTCTCATCGTCAGGGTAAGGGCCGTGACTCGCCGAAAGGGGACCTGGCCCTGCATTGCTCTCTAATGGGTAAGCTTTCGGCCATCAGAGGTCCTGGTAGAGCGCTGGCGTTTCCCTGAGACCCTGCCTCCCAGCTCCCGGGTGTAGCTTTGTCCAGGGCCTCTTCCGTTCTGGCCTAGTCGCGCCCAGGCACTTAGGAAGTCTGTTTTGAACTTTCAGCCGGACTCTGTCTGGTGGTCTAGGTCACCGGCCTGAGTGTCCTCCGTCGCCAGTTCTTGGACCTCCTCCGCCTCCTGCCCCTCTGGTCGCTCTGACCTCCCTGTTCTGGAATAGCCTGCAGGCCGCTGTGCAGCACACCCTCTCCTGCAAAGCCCCGAACCCCTTTGCCTGGGACCCGGTTCGGTGCTGCCCCCTCCTGGCGGAAGGCGACTGGAGAGGAGGCGCACCAGCCGGCGGTGGACGGGCGCCTGGGGCGGTGGACCGGCGCCTGCGCGTGGCCCGGCCTCCGGCCCCCGCACTGCCCCAGACCGCCGCACCCCTCCGCCCCGCGTAGCTGCCGGCCTGCCCCAGGCCGGGCCGCCTGTCAGGTGCCCACCGCTCTCCATCCCCCGGCGGGTGGCTCTGGCGCCCCTCTCCCGCGTCTCCCCTCCAGCTCTCCCTTCACAGCCTGCGTGTCTCTGGGTTTTTGCGGATCAGTTTCTTTAATGGATAAGATGTTTTCCATTTCTTTTCAAGTTAGTTGTGTTAAATTATCTTCTCAGAAGTTGTCTGTTTTTGGTATGAAGTTGCTTGTGTGTGGTCTGTTTTCACTTTCTTCCATTCCTGTAGATACAGCTCTCTTTATTCCTCAAGTTTGTGCTTCTTCTTTCTCTTTTTTTAACCAGTCTAGTTTGAAGTCTGTCAGTTTTGCCTTTTCGAAGAAGACTTTAAAGTTGCTGTCCTTTCACTTTGTCTTTTTCATTATTACTGCTGTTTGTGCGTGGTGCCTGGCTGGTTAAGGCCGTGGTACTGTTGATGGCAGTTTAAGGGTGCGGGAGAGAATGTGCAGTCAGCCTGCCTGTAGTTGGTCTCCCCACCGTCTTCTCTCTCCCCGGAGGCCCCGCTCCGGGCAGGCGGTGGTTTATTCCTACACAGGTGTTCCGGTCTGTATGCTGAGAGGTGGTGATGGCAGACAGATCTCTGTCAGCAAGTTGAGACGTGCGGTTCTCCCACTTTCTGCTTCTTGAGAGAGGGGTGCCGATGCCTTGGCGAGGGGCGGCGCCTGTCAGCATGCAGGGCTTTCCATCTTCTAGGCCTCTTCTGAGGGCTGCTAGCTCGTGTCTGGGGAGCCTGAGCTTGGTGTCAGCGGCCCTGGGGAGCTGCATCCTGTGCTCATCCCACCTGGAGACCTGGCGGCCGCCTGGGGGAAGGATAGGAGACAGCCTTGTGGGGAGCCTGTGGGGAGCTGCCAGCTCTTCATCCTGCAGCCTTGCTGGTGGTGACCACAAATCTGATTTTCTTCTTCTTTCTTTGTGGCTACTCTTCTGCCCTCCTACGCTGAGTTCCTATCCATCACTTTTCACTATTCTGTGCCGGTGTGTGCTGGAAACCTCTGATTACTGCCTTAAATTTTAAACAGTTGGTTGCATTGGCTCAGTTTTCAGTGTTACCCGGTTTTGGTGACTTCTGTTTTCAGCTGTGGATTGTACAGAACGGTGCCTCTTGGGTTACCTCTCACCGCGCTGTCGTGCAGTGCTGTGCTGGTTGGAGATCACGGCTTGTGTTCCGGTGACTCTCAGTCAGCTATACTAATATGTGTCTAGGTTTTTCTAGCTGGTCCATGTGTGCTGGAAGGTGTTAGCTCAGCATTTAGATAGAAGACTGTGCATGCCCATTAGATCGACACCTTATTGTGTCTTCAACCCTTTTGTGCTGTTAGTTTTGTGGGCTTGATTTCCCAGCTCTCCTGCTGCGCCTCTGTGCATGTACTTTTCTCCCTATGCTGTTTCCTTCTTTGCTTTGTATGTTTTAAGGCCGTGCTCGGTGAATACGAGTTAAAATGACTGTCTTGGTGCCTGTCCTTTTATTTATTGCACGGAAGCTTCCTGTGGTAGCTCTTTCTCCTGGGGCTCTCTGTCTGCTGTGTGTGAGCGTGGCCCCCTGCCCCTCCTCGCCGTTTCACGGCCTCTGATTCTCAGTCGCCTGGTGTAAGTGGTCTTGTGCAGTCAGCGTAAGTTTGAAAAGCGACCTCTTATTTTATTATCATTTTTTTTGAGGTAAAGTTGATTTCCAATAATACAGATTTCATGTGTACAGCACAGTGATTTTCAGTTTTTAAAGATTATAATCCGTTTGTGGTTATAAAACACTGGCGGTATTCCCTGTGCCAGACAGTGTATCCTTGTTGCTTATCTATTTTATACATAATAGTTTGTATCTTTTAGTCCACTGCCCCCGTCTTGCCCTCCTCCCTTCCTTCTCTTTACTGATAATCACTAGTTTGTGCTCTGTATCTGTGAGTCTGTTTCTCTCTCTCTTTTTTTTTTTTTGTCTTTTTGCCTTATCTAGGGCTGCACCCATGGCATATGGAGGTTCCCAGGCTAGGGGTCTAACAGGAGCTGTAGCTGCCGGCCTTCGCCACAGCCACAGCAACGCGGAATCCAAGCCGCGTCTGCGACCTACGCCACAGCTCATGGCAACGCCAGATCCTTAACCCGCTCAGCAAGGCCAGGGATCAAACCCGCAACCTCATGGTTCTTAGTCGGATTCGTTAACCACTGAGCC
Organism: Catagonus wagneri; assembly: GCA_004024745.2. Lineage (NCBI taxonomy): Eukaryota > Metazoa > Chordata > Mammalia > Artiodactyla > Tayassuidae > Catagonus > Catagonus wagneri. The sequence continues at coordinate 227,834 of PVHT021183717.1, forward strand.
ACGACGGCAACTCCTGTGAGTCTGTTTCTCTTTTGTTATATTCACTAGTTTGTTTCATTTATTTATTTTTTGGCCACGCCCATGGCATGCAGAGGTTCTGGAGCCAGGGATCGAACCTGAGCCACAGCAGTGACAATTCCCAATCCTTAAACCACTTAGCCACCAGGGAACTCCTCTTTTATTTTTTGGATTCCACATATAGGTGATAACATACAGTATTTGTCTTTCTCTGATTTATTTCACTAAGCATAATACCCTCCAGGTCCATCCATGTTGTTGCAGATGGCAAAATTTCTTTATTTTCATCACTGAGCAGTATTTTGTGCGTGTGTATATGCGTGTGCATGCTGCGTCTTCTGTATTCCTTCATCTGCCGGTGGACGCTGAAGTTGCTTCCATATCCTGGCTGTTGTAAATAGTGCTGCTGTGAAAACTGGGGTGCGTGTTTCTTTTCAAATTAGTGTTTTCATTTTCTTTGGATATCTACCCAGGAGTTGAATTGCTGAATCATATGGTAGTTCTGTTTTTATTTTTTTAAGGTTTTATTATTAGTTTATAGTGTTCTGTCAATTTCTGCTGTACAGCAAAGTGACCCGGTTGTACGTATGTATGTATATGTACACATACACACATTTTTTTTTTTTTTTTTGTCTTTTTGCCTTATCTAGGGCCGCACCCACGGCATATGGAGGTTCCCAGGCTAGGGGTCAAACAGGAGCTGTAGCTGCGGGCCTACAACCACAGCCACAGCCATGCAGGATCCGAGCCGCATCTGCGACCTACACCACAGCTCACGGCAACACCGGATCCTTAACCCACTGAGCAAGGCCAGGGATCGAACCCGCAACCTCATGGTTCCTAGTCGGATTCGTTAACCACTGAGCCATGATGGGAACTCCCTGTACACACATTCTTTTTCTCACATTATCCTCCATCATGTTCCATCACAAGTGATTAGATATATATAGTTCCCTGTGCTGTACAGCAGGACCTCATTGCTTATCTGGTAGTTCTAGTATTAGTTTTTTGAGGAACCTCCGTACTGCTTTCCAAGCGGCTGCACCAATTTACAGTCCCACCTGCAGTGCACAGGTGTCTTTTCTTCACACCCTCCCCAGCATTTATTATTTGTGGTCTTTTTGTTGATGGCCGTTCTGACAGGTCAGAGGTGAGATTTCATGGTGGTTTTGCATTTGAGAAGCTACTTCTTAATGGTGAAATTGGTCCTTGTCACTTACCCCCGTTGCTCCTCTGTGTGAGTTTATTTCTGCCGCCACGCAGGTCACAGGTTGAACATCCCCTTGGCCCAGGACCGCCCTCCCCCATGCAGTGTAGAATCTGAAATGCTGTCAGTGAATTTTTCCAGCACCATTAAATTGAGGTTGGTTTTCTGTCTTGCGCTCTTACCTGCACGTGACTGTAAGGCACGCCGCGGTGGCTCGTACAGCAGCAGTTCACCGAGTAAGGAGGTCTTCAAGACAGGGCCGCGTTAATTTTTTTTAAGTCACACTTGTTCCTGTCACCACCAGTCACATTTAGAAAGGTCTTTACATGTGGATAAGGTTTCGAGCCCACAGTGCTGGTTATACGTTTTCCAAACTTCTAATTTTTGCGTAAAATCTCCAAGTTTACAGTTGACCACAAATAGTCAGCTGTTTTCCCTGAACAGACAAATTTATTTTTGAGAAAATATCTGCTAGTTTCCAAGTCTGAATAAGCATAGACTGGTCTGTGAGCATCCTTTCAAGTAAAATTGGTGCTTCTCGGACAGAGTAGCTCATTCCGCTCACAGCGAGCAGTGCGTTTCCCGGGAGCGCTGCAGACGCGCCCGCGCGCTTGCCGCTCGCCTCGCTGACTGTCCAGAAGATGCGCCTGAGGGTTGAGACTTAATACGGTTAACGATTTCATGGCATCAGAGGATGCTTTTTTTGTTTTGTTTTGTTTTGCTTTTTAGGGCCATACCTGCGGTATGGAAGTTCCCAGGCTACGGGTCCAATCGGAGCTACCGTTGCCAGCCTGCACCGCAGCCACAGCAACGCCAGATCAAGCCGTGTCTGACCTGCACCGCAGCCACAGCAACACTGAACCCTTTACCCACTGGGCGAGGCCAGGGAGGAAACCCGCAACCACATGGGTCCTAGGCAGGTTTGTGACCCACTGAGCCACTGTGAGCGCTCCCTTCACTGACCTTTTTTTAAACGAAGTGTGCGGCGCTCTGTATTTGGACCACTGTAGCTTTGTAACAAGCACATTCAGAGAGGAGGCCTCTTACCTTGTACTCGTCAAATGTCTTGGTCCTTCTTGGTTCTTCACGTTTTTGTATAATTGAAAATTATCTTGTCAATTTCTAACCCCCTCCTCTCCATCCCCAAAACTGAGATTTGACTGGGCTTGCGCTGACTCTAAGTCAGGAGGAGAATTACCTTCTCCCTGGTATTGAGTCATTTCTAATCCTCTAGGTGTGGACTCCTTCTCCGTTTGTAAGTGTTTATATTTTTCTGTTACACCATCGCACCTGAAAAAAAATTACCCACAGCTGTTTGGCTTTTATCTATACTACTTAAATGGTATCTTCCGCCTTTTTCCTTGTCTGACTGTACTGATGTGCATGTGATGGACTTCTCTTTTAAACTTGTTGTCGGGCACTGCCGGACCCTGTCTGAAGATTTGCAGTTTCAGGTTCCAGGCTCTTTGTCTCAGGTGTGCTTTGTGTTTCGGGGCAGCCATGCGGCAGTCATTAGGCGGCTTTACGACGTGTAGTGCAGCACAGGGGACCGTACTCGATGCCTTGAAATAACCGGCACTGGAAAAGAATATATATATATAACATAAATGTGTGTAAAGTGTGTGTGTGTGTATGTGTGTGTGTATATATATATATATGAATGACTTTGCTGAAACTAATCTGAAACTAAGACAACATTGTAAGTCAGCTGTACTTCAATTAAAAAACAGCAGAGTTCCTGTCCTGGGGCAGTGGGAACGAATATGACTAGTATCCATGAGAACACGGGTTCGATCCCTGGCCTCGTTTAGTGGGTTAAGGATCCGGCGTTGCCGTGAGCTGTGGTGTATGTAGATCGCAGACTTGGCTTGGATCTGGCATTCCTGAGGCTGTGGTGTGGCTGTGCTGTAGCTCTGATTCGACCCCTGGCCGCGGGTGCGGCCCTAAAAAGACCAAAATAAAAAAGCAGATGGCTTTTACTTAGCTTCTCAGCCTTGGTCCCTAGCGTGACACCCAAGAAAGAGTGTGTGGTGTGACGTGGAGCTCTGAGGAGGCAGGGAGATGAGCGAGAAGTAAACGAGAAGCGAGAGCTAAGCCAAGGTGATGGCTTAAGGAACGGTGTGGTCAGTGGATGTTGGGCCTGGGATTTGTTTTTGTTTTTTTTTTACCTACCTGAAGGCAAGAAGCTAGCTCGTTCCCACTTCCTGGGTGCTGGCAGAGGACACGAGACTCCTGGGCAGAGGCAGAGTGCAGCGGTCACCTCCTGAGCACGAGTTTGGGTCCCCCTTGTGCCCCCACCCCAGGTCTGATGTCCGGGCAGCAGGTGTGGTGGGCTTGTGTCTCCGCTCAGGAGCACCGAGTGGCGGTCTGCCCAGCAGGGAGTGCAGTAGGCAGGCTTCTACCTGCTGGGTCTCGGCGTCGTCAGAACACTGAGCCGTGGCCCAGCAGGGAGTGGCCGGGGAGAGGGCCTCACAGCCTTGGCACACCCAGCAGGACCTGGAGGAGCCTGGGAGACCCCGAAGGACTTGCTCGAGACAGTCCTCCTGACAGACGCTGCGGGGAGGTCAGCCGAGGAAAGAGGAGAGTCGAGTGTGGCCTCGCAGAGACTGTCCCTGACTTTGCCGGATCGGCCGGTGGGAGGTGGGAGCGGAGCCCGGGCTGCGGTGTGTGAAGAATAACTTTGTGGCCAGGAAGCCGAGGAGGTCGCTTTAAGGTGCTGAGTTTTCAGATACTTGACTGTGATGGAGGGAAGGGGACGGGAGGACCAGCCTGGAAGCGGATGGGGAGCCGGAGGGGGACTTGGAGGTGAGACTGGGGAGACAGGGCCCAGAGCTGGGGAGAGGTCGTCCCTCCCGTTTAAATTTTACTTTATTTTCATTTTCGGTTTTTAGGGCTGCACCTGCAGCATACAGAGGTTCCCAGGCAAGGGGTCAAATTGGAGCTGTGGCTGCCAGCCTACACCACAGCTCCCGGCAACATCAGATCCTTACCCACTGAGCGAGGCCAGGGATCGAACCCGCGACCTCGCGGTTCCTAGTGGGATTCGTTCCCGCTGTGCCACGACGGGAACCCCCCGATTTTATTTTTTTTTCATGTGTAATATATACACACACACCTAATGTATATATGTGTGCACACCACGTGCACGCCATTATGGACGGTAGGGTGAGTGGCGGGCAGCTGAAAACCGGCACCTTCCCAACACTCTGCCCTCCCCGTCCGTCTTTCTCCCTCCCTTTCTGAGGTGCCATTGGCCTTGAATTTCATAGTCGTCATTCCCTTATTTACTTAAACCCTTTAAAAATTGTCACCGCCTATGTGTGTCTCTAAATAATAATTTTTTTGGGCCTTTACGAAAGTAGTGTATGCTCATACTGTCTTATTTGGTTGTGAGATTCCTCATGCTGTCTGGGCAGCTGCTGTCTGTTCATTTTCACTTATGTAATTCATTCGTTTTTCACATAATGCAGTTCACATGTCATCCAGTATGCTACTATATTATAATTTATTTATCAATAATTTTGGGGGAGCAAAGACCATTCAGTGGAGAAAATACAGTCTTTTCAATATACGATGCTGGGATAATTGGATATTCATATGTAAAGAATAAAAGAAACTTGACCCATATCTTACACCACTCAAACACACTTGTTTGGAGTTCCCACTGTGGCACAGTGGGTTAGCAATCTGACTACAGTGGCTCAGGTCACTGTAGAGGCTCAGGTTCAGTCCCTGGCCCAGCGCAGTGGATTAAAGGATCCAGCGTTGCCACACCTGCAGCTTGGATTCGATTCCTGGCCCAGGAAATTCCACATGCTGTGGGTGCAGCCATTAAAAAATAAAAACAAAAAAATTAACTCAGAAATGGATAACAGACTCGTGTAAGACCCATGAAACTCCTAGGAATTTATGGGTCTTTGTAGTGACTTTTTGGATTTGACATATAAAACAAAAGCGACAAAATAAAAAATAGAATTTCCGGAGTTCCCGTTGTGGTTCAGCAGTAACTAATCCTGCCGCTATCCAGAGGGGCCTCGCTCAGTGGGTTAAGGATCCAGTGTTGCCGTGAGCCTTGGTGTAGGTCGCAGACTCAGCTCGGGTCTGGCGTTGCTGTGGCTGTGGTGTAGGCCTGCAGCTGCAGCTCCAATACAACCCCTAGCCTGGGAATTTCTGTATGGCCCTAAAAAGACCAAAAGCAAAAAACCACCAAAAAATAAAAGTTCCCTTGTGGCTCAGAGGGTTAAGGGTCTAGCATTGTCATTGCTACGTTTATAGCTGTGGTGTGGGTTTGATCCCTGGCCTGGGAACTTCCACATGCTGCGTGAGTGCAGCCAAAAAATTAATAAATAAAAAAAAATTTTTTTAGGAGTTCCCATTGTGACTTCATGGTTTAAGAACCCGACACAGAGTCTATGAGGATGCGGGTTTGATCCCTGGCCTCAGTGAGTTAAGGATCTGACATTGCTGCAAGCTGCAGTGTAGGTCACAGATGTGGCTCAGATCTGATGTGCCTGTGTCTGTGGTGTAGACCTGCAGCTGCAACTCTGATTCAACCCCTGGCCTGGGAACTTCCATATGCCACAGGTGTGGCCCTAAAAAGAAAAAAAGAATTAATTAAAAATAAACAAGTTGGGGGGTTCCCATCGTGGCTCAGTGGTTAACGAATCCAACTAGGAACCATGAGGTTGCAGGTCAGTGGGTTAAGGATCTGGCATTGCCATGAGCTGTGGTGTAGGTCGCAGACGCGGCTCGGATCCCATGTTGCTGTGGCTGTGGTGTAGGCTGGCGGCTACAGCTCCGATTAGACCCCTAGCCTGGGAACCTCCATATGCCACGAGTGTAGCCCTAGAAAAGGCAGAAAGACAAAAAAAAAAAAAAAAAAAAAAAAAAAAAAAAAAAAAAAAAAAAAAAAAAAAAAAAAAAAAAAAAAAAAAAAAAAAAGGGAAAGAAAGAAAAAAGAAAATCTACAGAATGGAAAAATAATATTTGCAAACCATATACCTGATAGGGGGATAATATCCAGAATACAAAAAGAACTCATACAGCTCCATTGCACAAACCAGTAACCCAGGTGAAAGTGGGCTAAAGACCTGAATAGACATTTCTCTAAATAAGATACATTAAGGCCAACAGGGACATGAAAAGAGGCTCAATTTTACTAGTCATTAGGGAAATGCAGATCAGGACCTCAGCGAGCTGTCCTTCCAGGCCTGTTAGAATGGCCACTATCAGAAAGGTAGCAGAAGCCAGCGAGGACGCAGAGGACCCGCGTGCACCGTTTGTATGGACGCCAGTTGGTGCGGCCCCTGTGGGGGACAGTGTGGCGGTTCCTCAAAAAGCTAAAGACAGAGCATCAGCTGTTCCGTTTCTGGACTACATACAAAGGAGATGAAAACATAACTTGAAATAGCATTATTTACGCTAGCCCAAGTATTCATTGACTGATAAGTGGATAAGGAAGATGTGGTACCCACACTCACAGTGAAATGCTGTTTGGCCATGAAAAATGGAGAAGCCTTTACCATTAGGACCACACGCACAGACACGGTCTTTGGAAGCATAGTGCTAAGTGAAATAAATCAGGCAGAGAGAGATACTGTGTGGTCTCACTTATATGTGGATTTTTTTTTTTTTTTTTTTTTGTCTTTTTAGGGCTGTACCCTCGGCATATGGAGATTCCAAGGCCAGGAGTTGAATTGGAACTGTAGCCGCCAGACTACACTACAGCCACAGAATCACGGGATCTGAGCCACCTCTGCAACCTACCGCACAGTTCACTGCAGCGCTGGATCCTTAACCCACCGAGAGAGGCCAGGGATCGAACCTGTGTCCTCATGGATAGTAGTTACTGCTAAGCTACAATGGGAACTCCCTATACATAGAATCTCAAACCCCAAACCAAACTCAGAAAAAGAGATGAGACTTGTGAGGCAGAGGCTGACAGAAGGGGAAGCTGGAGAACGGTGCTCTGAAGGCTCATACTTGCAGTTATAAGATAAACAGTGGTGTGGTGTGCAGCGTGGTGACTGGCTAACGCCGCCTGTGCGAGGAAGCGCTCAGAGGACAAGGGTGTCGTTTCTCTGTGTTGTCTGAGGAGAGCGACGCTAGCGGAACCCACCGTGATGATCACGTCAGAACGTGTGCAGATCAGACTGGCATGCCGTGTGCTTCAGACTTACACAGTGATGTATGTTGATTATTTTTCAATAAAACGGGGGGGAGGAATTAAAGCCCAGTATTGCAAACAAAATGTCCATTAGAAAGTACTTAATGCTGGGAGTTCCCGTTGTGGCTTAGCCATATGGGTGGCAACCCTAAAGAGACAAAACAAACCTTTAGTACCTAAACAGATCCTGTTGGAAGATACAGAGCTGTTTTCTGTTTTGTTTGTTTGCAGTTGTAAAAACAAATGCTCCTGGCACTCATTTGTAAGAGTTTTGTTAGGGATGCTTTGGCCAGGATTCTCCAGAGGAACAGAACCGAGAGGAGATGGATCAGTGACATCAGACAGACGTCTGGGTAGAGACGTGCAGAGGGGGAGACAGAGAGGCAGGCAGGAGGGAGGAGGTCTGCTCCCGGGGCCGGCCCACCGCAGAGCCGGGGCAGCCGTTCTGCTTCCGTCCAGACGGCTGAGAATCCGGGGCTCAGCGGTGCAGGTCCTGGTCTGGGTCCGAAGACCAGAGAAGCGCAAGTGCTGGTGTCGGGAGTGGAAGACGCACGTGTCCGCTGAAGCGAGGAGATGGACTTGCCCCTCTGCCTGTGGTTCTCCTTGGACCCCCAGAGGGGCGGACGGGGCCCAGCCCTGCGGGGAGTCTGCCCATTCAGCTGCCAGGCTCTTGCCGAGGCCTGTCACAGACACACCCAGAGATGAGTGACCAGGCGAGTGGACACTGCGGCGAATCAGTGTTCATCTGTGGAGCAGAGCTTCTGGGGCGCAGGTAGACACTTCGAGGTACAGGGCCGCACGGCCTCCGTGCCCCACGGCGGACCTGGCGTCGGGCGGGCCGTCAGGCGGGCGGGGTGCGAGGCTGGCGGCGGCGGCCGTCGGGGGCCCCGCTCAGGCGGAGGAGCCGCAGTCTGTCCCCGAGGAACCGCCCCCTGGGAGGCCGCGCCTGCGGCCAGGCAGTGTGGGCCCAGGCACGGTGGGGCGAGGCGTGCAGCCCCTGAGCAAGTGGCTGCCAGGACTTGTTTTTTTTTTGGCCATACGTGCGGCACGGGGCAGTTCCTGGGCCCGGGATCAAACCCAGGCCACAGCAGTGACAGTGCCGAGTCCTTAACCCCTACTCCCAGCGTTTTTATGAAGCTGTTTTGCAGCGGGAGAGTGGGCTGAGACAGACCGGGAAGGAACGGGCTGGCGGGGGGGCGTTTCGGGCGGTCTCCTGAGGACCGAGAGCTGTGAGCTGGCCGTGTCCAGCTGCTGAACAGCCTGCCGTCCCGGCTGAGGCGACGCTGAGTGTTGGCCCCAGCCGGCCCATCAGCGAGGCCCTCGCCGTCAGCAGTGTCCAGGTGGTGGCCAGAGAGAGCGAGGCCGGGTGGGGCGGCTGGCCGGCTCTGCAGACGACTGGCCCCCCGGGCACCTGAGAGCAGAGCCGCCCGCCCTTGCTGGCCGGCACGCACCACAGGCACCCCCAGACCCACCCCCAGATTTCTGTGGCAGCCACTTGGCCCCGTCTCATATCTCACCGTCCCAGGGCGTCTGCGTGGGCCCGGCACAGAGCGGGCGCCTGGAGTGGTTTTGGAATGAAGGACGAGCCTGCCTCTGATTTTTATACATGGAAGTAATGTTCTGGGTTTTCAGAGAGCCCGCGGTGCTCATCGTGCACTGGAGACTCCGCCGTGTAGAGGCCGTGGAGACGCGCTCTCCCGCTGGGGCCCCTCGGACAGTTCAGGCATCGTGCTTGTGTGCTCTGGCCGTGGGGGCGGCCACAGTCAGGTCACTTGGAGGGCTTTGCCCCTAACTCCAGCAACCTTGGGGCCGGGTGCACTGCAGTCTAGGCCACTGAGGCGGGAGTCGGGTTGTCTTGATTCTTAGTCTGTGCTGAAGCCAAGCACAGACCCACCCACTGAGGCAAGGCCTGCTCTGTGCAGGAGGAATTCAGACGGACAGGGAGGCGGGCGGTTGAGACATTGTGCAGGGACCTGCCGGGGTGCAGCCTGACCACTCAGAAGGGCCTGCCTGCACTTAGTTGTCAGAACCAGGCTATGTTGAATTTAGCAGTTTGGTTTCAGCTAATCATCCATGTGTGACTTTAAAATAATGTTAATTTGAATTTTAGTGATTTTCAGGGGGGTTTGTATTTAAGTTGTAGACCAGCTTCTTTTTTATAGTTATAAAAGGCTTTAAAAGCATAAATTATGTTGCATTTTATGTTTGTATATGTTTATACAACAAAAACAGTTTTAGGTCTGGTGTAGGGGGCGGGACATGGTACTCTGGAAAATGATTTTCCCTGAAAGGGGTCTGTGTAGGCTTCAGTTACCCTACCGCAAGGGAGGGTACTCAGCAAATTAACGTTCTATTTTTATGTTTTCAAGGGTGACTTAAAGGCTGTCTTTTGGTTGTGGACTTCAGCATTTGTGTCTGTGTTCTCCTATATATCGTTAAAATGTAAGTCTTGCGTTTTACGCTAAGGAGCCAGGTTCTCTAATAGTTACTATGACCACAAAACTGACCAAGGCATATAGTTCCAATTTAAACCAACCATGAAGAGTTTGCTAATAGTCGTCCTTATCTTGAATATTTTCCCCATTGGTTAATAATACATACATATGAAATTGCTTTATAAGGTGCTTCATGAAAGTGTTTGTGCTGATGTAATGTGTTACTGCCACTTAGATTGTCAGATTGAGAGGACAGAGCTTCAGTCGGCCGCATAGGAAGATAACCTGAACGGTGGTCTTTGGCATCTTTAGCTTAACATAATAAACCTTTGAGCTTACTCATGCTGCTGCGTGTGTCAGTCACTCATTCTGAGTCGTGTTGCACTGTCCAGACGAACCAGGATTTGCTTATCTGTTCACTGACAGAGGGACGTCGGTGTTTCCTGGTTGTGGCTGTTGTGAATACAGTTGCTAGTGACATTTGAGTACAAGTATTTATGTGGACAGAATTCAGTTCTCCTCGATAAATACCTAGGAGCAGAATTGCTAGGTGTGGGATTAGTGTATGATTGACATTGTAAGGAACCGTTTTCCCGCAGAGTATGAGAGGTCCCTGTGGCATCTGCCTTCTCCGCAAGGCTGGATGTTGATGGTCTTTAATTGTAGCCATTTTAGTGTTGTCTCATTATGGTTTTCATTTGCTACTATTTTTTTTTTTTTTTTTTTTTTTTTGGTCTTTTTAGGGCTGCACCCACAGCATCTGGAGGTTCCCAGTCTAGGAGTTGAATTGGAGCTGCAGCTGCAGGCCTACACCACAGCTCGGCAACGCCAGCTTCCCAACCCACTGAGCAAGGCCAGAAATCGAACCCACATCTTCATGGATGCTAGTCAGATTCGATTCCACTGAACCACCATTTCTTTGTTGTTGTTGTGTGTTTTTAATTGGGTTTTTGTCTTACTCTTGGGTTGAGAGATCTTTATGTATTCTGAATACAGGCCTTTTATCAGATTATGTTTCTCATATTTTCTTCCGGTGTGTGGCTTTCCTTTTCATTACATAATACTGTTTTTTGAAGATCAAAAATTTTAAATTTTGATCAAGTCCAGTTTATCAGTTTTTAAATGATTTGGACTTTTCAGAATGTTCTGTGTAAGAAATCTTTGTCAACCAAGATTTTTTGCCCTGTGTTTTTTTCTAGATGTCTTCTCGTTTGAGTTTATACATTGGGTCTGTGACCCATTTTGAATGAAGTTTTGTGTCTTTTGTGAAATAAGGGTCACAGTTCATTGAACTCTTTGCATACTGATATCCAGTTGTTCCAGAGCTGTTTTTTGAAAAATGCTATTTTTCCTCGTGGAAATACCTTGGCATTTTGGTCAAAAATCAGTTGGTACCAATGTATGGGTCTGCCTCTGGACTCCACTTCACCTGTTTACTCAGGCTTTTGCCAGCGCTGTACTGTCTTGACGTCCTGACACTTTCATAGTAAGTTATGAAATTTGCTAGTTGGAGTTCTCGTAGTGTTGCAGCAGAAATGACTCAAACTAGTATCCCTGGGCTCACTCAGTGGGTTGGGGATCCAGCGTTGCTGTGAGCTGTTGTGTAGGTCGCAGATGCAGCTCGGATCCTGAGTTGCTGTGGCTCTGGTGTAGGCCGGCAGCTGTAGCTCCAATTCAGCCCCTAGCCTGGAGCCTCCATATGCCACAGGTGCAGCGGGTTGGGGGGGGGAATTAGCTAGTAGAAAGTTTAAAGTGTTTTGGCTATTCTGAGTCCTTTGCATTCCCAGGTAAATTTCGAATTATCCTTCCAGTTTCTACAGAAAAGCCCTGTTTTTAACTGGTGCTATGTTGAGGCTGTAGACCAGTGTGGGGAGAAGTGAAGCTAAATAATGTTGTCTCCCACTCCATGAACATGGTATGTCTTTTCAGTTATTGTTTAAGTTTAGTCTTAGAACAGTTGTGTAGTCTTCAGTGTGTAGGCTCTGGAGTGACATAGTATATTGAAACATTTCAGAGTTCCCATCGTGGCTCAGGGGAAATGAATCTGACTAGCATCCATGAGGACGCAGGTTCCATCCCTGGCCTCGCTTAGTGGGTTAAGGATCGGCATTGCCGTGAGCTGTGGTGTGGGCTGCCAGCTACGGCTCTGATTCGACCCCTAGCCTGGGAACCTCTGTATGCTGTGGGTGTGGCCCTAAAAAGAAAAAAGACAGAAAATAAAAATTAAAAGCATTTCCAAAGTATTTCATATTTTTCTTGTTATTTTATTTTGTTTGTTTTTGTCTTTTTAGGGCCGCATCCGCAGCATATGGAGGTTCCCAGGCTGGGGGTCGAATGGGAACTGTAGCCACTGGCCTACACCACAGCCACAGCAACGCCAGATCTGAGCCACGTCTGCAACCAACACCGCAGCTTACGGCAAGGCCGGATCCTTAACCCATTGAGGGAGGCCAGGAATTGAACCTGCATCCTTATGGTTCCTAGTCGGATTTGTTTCTCCTGAGCCACAATGGAAACTCCCTTTCTTGCTATTTTGGGTGGGACGTCTAAAAATTTTCAATATCCAATTATTTATTGCTAGTATATGGAAATGCAGACCTTTTTTTTGTCTCTTGACTTTGTATCCTGTGAAGATTCATTAATTAATTCTGGCATTCTAGTCTCCTTTGGTAGACTCCTGAGGGTTTTCTGCGTAATTGATCACGTCTCCCTAGATAATACTAAACAGGTGGCAGTCTGTGCTGTAAGAGACTGCCGGGTGACCAGGGTCAGGAGCTGGCAGTGCACCGCCGATGTGAGCAGGGTCACTGGACATGAGTGACCAGCTCGTGAGGGGAGGCGGTACCCAACCTAGGACAGGAGCTCAAAGGTCCACCGGTGGAGGGTCTAGGAAGCAGGCCTGTGCAGGGCAGGCGAGGGGCCGCTGGGGCGCCCACGGTGGGAGTGGGCCGGGGCGCGGGGACCAGGAGGAGCAGTGTGCAGGGCACAGAGCCGCGGGCTTGGCGCTGAGACGCAGGAATGGGTGCCTGGTTTGCCCCCGAGGCCTGGCGGATGGCCTTCAGCCGGAAGCGGCTGCGGGGTCCCTCGGGGAGGGGACAGGCAGCGAGGGAAGAGCAGGTCCGGGGTCCCTCGGGGAGGGGACAGGCAGCGAGGGAAGAGCAGGAGCAGGTCCGGGGGCAGCGTGGGGACTGCTGAGCGGCGGCTGCTTTCCTTTCCAGCGCGGGCGACCTGCGTGCTATGCTGGGTTTAAGCGCCGCGGCCGCTGCGCGGAGACGGGGAGGGGGCCCTGGCCGCTGTGGACGTGCCGCCCCCACCCCGGGAGCAGCCTGCGTCCTGCACCGCTGCCCCCCCACCCCCATGTCATGGACCAAGTGTTTCCAGTCCCTTCTGTGGGAACTCCCGTGTCTCTCCTCGTGCAGGGCTGCCCCTTAGCCGTGCTGAGAGATGTCAGCCAGGCCCTGCCCGTGGGGGGGGTGGGACGGGGGCGTCCTGGTGTGCCCCCACCTTTGGCTCTTTGCTGGTCTGCCTGGGCCCACGGTCCTCGGCAGCCGCCCACAGTGGTGTCTGCTGCTTGGGGGAGGCCCTTGTTGAGGTTTTCTTAGACCTCAGTCAGGCCTGGGCGGGACTGGCCCCCATCCCTGCTCTGTCCCCAGCGGGGCGGGGTCTCCATGCAGCCGTGAGCCCCGCCTGGCGGTGGCTGGCTCTGCGGCCCCAGCCCAGTCTTCTCCCCCACGCTTTTCCATTTCAGTGCCAGACGTCGGTGCCCACGTGCCCGCCCTCCAAGGGGCACGCAGCAGGCCCGAGACGGGGTTGTGCTGTGCTTCGTCCACGAGCGGGTGGGCTGGCGCTGTGGGGCCAGGCAGTGGGGGCTTGCCTCCAGGTCTCCACACTTGACCTGCCGCTGGCAGGAGGGTGGTGGTGCTGTCCTCCTCACGCCGGTCGGTCCTTCCAGAGCCCCTCCGTCCTCCTCCGCCCACCTACCTGGTGGGCGGTAGGCGGTGGGCGGAGCCGACTGCCCTTGCGCGTGAGGCCTGGGGGACGTGCTAGCTCCTGCCTTCACCACGTGTGGTCTTCAGCCCTAAAGCTGGAGCCCAAGCTCCCAAAAGCCCTGTCTGTCACCGGGGGCCGAGGGGCAGGGTGGCGGCTGGCGGGTCGTGGGACCATGTCTGAGACAGGAGAAGGCGAGGGGGAAGGGATCACGTGTTGGGGGGGTCTGAGGTCGTATTTGTGTCCTCATTGGTGGCTGTGGGCGTCGAGCTCTGAAGGTCTGAGCTGCTTCTCCCACCATCCAGGCTGCTGTCCCTTAGAACAGGTGCCGTGGCTGGCAGGGTCGCGCGGGCACCGAGACTGGGAGTGGCCGCTGGGTTTCCATGCAGCACCATCGAAATGGGAAGGTGTGCCCTGGAACAGGACACCGGGAGCAGGGCTGGTCTCATGGAAAGCATGGAAGTGATTCCGTGCCTGTCCCCGTGTGGTTATGACGTAACCCTCAGAAGGTTAAAAAGGTCACTGGTTCCAGACAGAATTCTTGGGTGTCCGAGAGAACATTTCTTTGGTAATACTGGCTGAAATATTTCTTTTTCATTGTGTAGGTTTTAAATTTTTCTAGAAGGCCTTTTCCTGTAATTCCTGCTCTGGTGCAGGGATTGGTAGCATTTCTGCAGTGCTGGGACGCAGGTTCGATCCCCAGCCTGGCACAGTGGGCTAAAGCGTCTGGTGTGGCCACACCTGCACCTCAGATCTGCTGCCTGGCCTGGGAACTCCATATGCCGCCAAAAGACAAAACAGGAAAAAAAGCTTTCTCCTGATGGGTTGGCTGATATGGGCCACGATCATCTGATCGTAACGTCTGCCCCGTTCTCTCTGAAGCAGGGCCAAGACTTCCTCCTCCACGCCCCCCTCGGTGGCTCGCAGCCGGAGGCCGGAGGCGGCAGGCTCACCCTGGGCGCTCAGCCGCTGCCCTCGGCCACCCCCTCGGATGCAGCGTGTGCCTGCGAGGCCTGCAGTGAGCGCAGGTACCAGGCGCCCTCGGGCGGGGACGGGGCGGGCAGGGCCGGGCAGGTGCTCCCGGGAGTGATGGCAGGCGTGACCCGGACTTTGAGGGCAGGTGCCTCCTTCCTTCTCCGCACTCTGGAGGGCTGCTGGGAGGAGGCTCACGCTGGGGCGGGGGCACCCGAGCGGTCTCGGGGGTGGAGTGGCTGAGCGAGACGCCCTGACCTGGGGGTGGGCGCTGATGCCGCGGAGGGGCGGGGGTGAGGAACCAGGACACAGCTTGGCCGCGTGGGCACCAGGGCCTGCGGGCGCCGTGGGTGCAGGTCAGGCAGCTGGAGGGGACTGTGGTTGTGGACGTCCCTGTCCTTTGAGGGGCTGGGAGCTCCTGGAGGCAGAGGCCTTGGGGGCAGGCTGGCCGAGGGCACGGGGCTGTGACGCAGACCGCCGCGCAGTGTGGTGGGCAGAGCCCGGGCGCTGGGGCGGGGTCGGCTGGTGGCTGCTGAGCTTGCCCTGTGCCGTCTTCCCACAGGGAGGTTCCAGCCGAGACGGACCGGGAGCCTCAGCAGCTGCAGAACTGCTGGTCAGAAGTACGCTACACGGTCCGCTGCATCTACCGGCAGGCAGGCACCCCGCTGGCCGACGACCAGGACCAGTCTCTGGTGCCCGACAAGGACGGGGTGAAGGAGCTCGTGGACAGGTACCCGTCCCGTGTCTGGGCCCTCCCCACCTGCTGCCTGGGACCCTCCCTTGCTCCGGGTGGGCTCTGCTTTCAGGATCTTGCCCAGCGCATGGCGGGTCTGCAGCAGACACACGGGGGGTTTCGGATTCTCATTCTCGTGAAACGCTTACTGCCGTGTGACAGGCGTGCACGCGCGTGTCCTGTCCTGCCTTAGTGTGGAGCCTGGCGGCAGCGCTGCTTTGCACAACGGGGACACTTCCCCGGGCTCCCTGCCCTGTCGACCAAGGGGGACAGGCGGCTGTGCCCCCTCCCCTGGGGGTGGGCACCCCGAGGCTCCCTGAGGTCCCGCAGGCAGCGTCTCTCTCCGGGAGGGTCCTGACTGGTGTCCTGCTAGTGCCGGGGGCACTGCGGAGTTGGTGGCGTCTTTTTTCTCTTCTTTGAGATATTCCGCGTAAAAGCAATAAATTTGAGTGAGTCGTTCCATGAATCGGTTCTCGTTTTGGTCTTCTCCCGTTTTGAATGCAGCCCCTTTGGGGGTCTGTAAGCGCTGTTCGCTGTGCGTTAGACTTCATCCGGAGGTGGGAGCGGTGACCGGCCCCGGGCTCTGTCAGCTCCTCAGTGCTTCGGCCAGCGTGCTTAGCGTTTGACCTGTGAGCCCCTGGCGTTACCTGACATGGTTATAGGCGGTACTTGCCTTTTTTTAGAAGTTAGGTTTCCTAGTGAATATCACGAAAATGTATGTAACCTGCACGTCAAACCCACAACTTATAAGTGCTTAGGAAGAGGCGAAAGTAAAACAAGAGGTAATTGAAAGGAAATATTCAGCAAATACCAGTGCAGATGGGGCTGGCACGCAGAACTTCTGAAGGCGATACGGAAGTTGCTGAGGTTTGGGAAGCGGCAGTGCTCTGGTAGAGATGCCCCCCCGGAGGTGTGTGTCTGTCGTGTCTCCTAAGATCGCTGGTTGCTGTTTCAGAGCCAGTGCACGCTGGGAAGCGGCAAGGCCCGTTTCTGGGTGCTGATTCCCGTCGCCCCTTTCCATGGCCCTCGGCACCCTGTGTGCTCCGGCTGTTCCCTTCTCCCTCTGCCCCCCTGTTCTCGTACAGCGTCGCTGCGTTCCAGCCACGCCTGCTGCCCTCCGCCAGCGCCCTTTATCCCCTTACCTTGTTTCATCGTATTACTGCCCCTCCCTGGAGTGCCACCCTGTGTGCATGCGCTGTAAGCACAGGAGGCCCAAGAGTTTATTTTCCTGGCTCCTTGCGGCTGCAGCTGGGACACAGCCCCCGGGGCCAGGCCAGTACAGACCAGTGAGCCTCCACAGCGTCTTCTGTACATTCCTGCCTCCTGCTCTTACAGCTTTTAAAAGTCTCTTTGCAGAAGTATCATGTTGTTTTCTTGCATTTGTAAGGTACAGAAATGAACAAGGAAACACATGCTGACTCCACCGCACTGGGAGGGCTGAAAAGGGCGTAGCCAGTCTCCTCGTACGTCCGACAGTCCCTTGAGTCGTTTGGCTCTGCTGTGACTCTACTTTAACGGATGAAATACGTGCTGTTCAGAGGATGGCTGTCCCCCTAGCAGTGAAGATTATGGTGGTGACGCTGAGCTGAGGAAGCGATGCACCTGTCGGAAGCCAGCCAGTGCCAGCGGGAGTGCCGTCAGTCCTGTTCCTCTGGCCATTTATAGGGCTGCACGTGTTCCATTTTTACCTGGTTTCTTGTCTTACAACCTAGATGATGTGGTAACTTAGAAGTGAAATAGGTGACACCTTTCTTCTCTCTTGACCCAGCCTGTGCCCAGAGGCGAGAGGACGCGTTGTGTAAGATCTAGGACCTGTGGCTTCACACATTTTACAGCTGGTTTGTCCTGGCGACGGCCGTCGACGGGGACTGTGGCTGTTGCTGCAGTCGGTGCTCTTGGCTTTGCATCTGAGGCCCCGCAGAAGTGCACCGCTGAAACGAGGGGCCTTGTAACCAGTCATGCCAGTTTATGAAAGTCGATTGTCTCCAAGTTAGGAAAAAAAATTGGTGAAAATGATCGTTGCTGTTGGGGAGCATGTATTGATTTTTTTTTTGTCTCTTCAGCTTACACGTTTTATTTATCGCTTGGATTATTTTCGGTGGGATAATTTAAAAAGGGACACAGTGTCTGTAAAGTGTCCTCTCGAGAACAGGACAGGCCCATTGGGATTTACGTCCCGAACGCCCAGGAGGAAGGAGCAGGCTGCTCTGGTCCCAGCCCGGGCCGCCTCTGTGGGGTCGCTCTTCCCCTCAGCACACAGGAACCAGAAGTGACCGCTCCAGCTCCTGGTTTTCAGCAGTTCCGTGCCTGCTCTGCCCGCTGCGGGCCGCGTGCGTCCCGAGGCCCCGCCCTGGGCCTCGCGTCTGACCGGTGTCCCGTGCGATGGGCGAGCGGTGACTGTCTCTCTCCTGTCCAGGCTCTGCGAGAGGGACCCCTACCAGCTGTACCAGCGGCTGGAGCAGCAGGCCCGGGAGTACGTGCTGGAGATGAAGGCCCGGCTCCTGCGGCAGCTCTCGGCCGTGTCCCGCGGGAAGCCGCCCTCCGCCCTGCAGGGCCCCCCGCAGGCGCACCAGTTCATCTCCCTCCTCCTCGAGGAGTACGGCGCCCTGTGCCAGGCCGCACGCACCATCAGCAGCTTCCTCGGCACCCTGGTGAGACGCCGCGCTCGGTCTCCCCCCGCCGCCCCTTCCCCCTGCGCGAGCACTGAGCGCCTTGGGTTTGGGGACCTCGGGGCCTGGGGACTGCGGCAGGGGACAGCGTGAGATGTGGGAGGAGGAAGAGAACTGGCTCTTAATTCTGTCGTTGCTGTAGACAGAGGTGGAGGCGGACGCTGTTTAAATCCCGGCTTTCTGTCAATCTCCCGGCAGTCCACACTGCGTGAAGGACAGGTTTATTTACTTGTTTCTTTGGGGGGCCGCCCCACGGCACGTGGAGGTTCCCAGGCTGGGGGTCGAATCAGAGCTGCGGCTGCCGGCCTGAGTGGCGGCTTGTAGACAAGCCGGGTCCTTAACGCACTGAGCAGGGCTGGGGCTGGAACTCGTCCTGGGCTCCATTCCTGACCTGCTGAGCCACGACAGGAACCCCCACCTTTGTGCTTTCTTGACGTACTAAACGGAGCAGTTTTTCACCATCACATAAACTGTATTAAGTGAGGTTTCACTGGGCTGCCTCTGGGTGCCTTCTTCATGGTAAAACTTCGTTTTGAAACAAATACAGTAACCAGTGCTCGCTTGGTGATTCTGAGGCTGTGGAAACGCCCCAGCTGGGCGAGGGATTCGGGGTCGGGGGCGACCTCCAGCATTGCTTGGATAGCGCCCTGGCCCCCGCGGGTAACTCCCTAGGCTTGATGGAAGCGTCCAGCATGAGCAGAGGAGCTGGTGGGAGAACGGGGCGGGGGCGGGGTCATTGCCGGTCACTGTCCCAAGAGCTCGACCAGCCCGCTCTGAGCAGGGCGACGTCCTCTGGGGCCCGACCCCTCCCTGCCGTGCCCCCTGTGCCCCCGCCCCGCCGCCTCCATGCCTGCCTGCCTGCTCCACGGGGAGGGGGCAGTCCTGGCCCGGCCTCCGCCGCCTGGCGGACGGGGACCCTGACTTCCTGTGTTAACAGATTAATTTGAATCGTGTTTGCTGAGAAAACTCCTGGCACTTACGTAGAAATGTTTTTGTGTTTTTTTAAAGAAAGTCATAAACTCTAAGCACAAAACCCAGCTACTTGGTCAGTGATTTATTTCGCTGTCTTTGCACACAGAAGGTTCACCACATGGGTACCCTGAGCTCTTGCTTCCTCCACGGGAAGCTGCTGAATCACTGGGTAACATAACAAGATCAAACCTTCTAAAACGCACTGCTGAGATGGTGTGAGAGGCAGGCAGCCTTGGGGTGAAAAGCAGATTGAAAGCTGGGGTCCTGACAACTCCATGTGCTCACAAGCCAGCCTCTCCCAGCCCTGGGGCCACAGACGTCACAGCCTCTGTGACAGTGACCCTGGCATGGGGCCGGGGCTGTTGGCGCGGGGTGACAGCCTCCCGAGCTGAGGTCCGTCCCTCGGGCGGACGGCCTGTGTGGGCTGCCACCCCAGTCACCACGCCTGCTTTCACACCCAAAGAACTGGTGTGATTTCTGGGGCAACACCCCGTTCACGCAGAATGTCCCAGCGACCCCAGAGACCATCGGGTGGCCGAGTCCTCAGGTCGGATCGAGGAAGGTCCGCGTGCCTGTAACGGCGCCCTGCCGGGTCTGCCACGGCCTGACCGTGAGGACTGACAGCGCGGGGTCGAGGCCGGCTCCGGGTCTGAGGCTCAGAGTCTCAGCGTTCGGGGAGCCCCGGCTGGCTCTTGTTTATACAGATCTAGTCTGTCGGTGTTTACTGTGGTGAAACTAAAATGGAGAAAGTTAAAGATATTTATGAAGTTGTTTTATTTCGTTTATTCTGAGGTAGAGCACGTTATTGCTTCTTCTTTTTTTTTTTTTTTTTTGGCACCCTGTGCAGTGGCTGGATGTGGGATCCCACTTCCTAGACCAGGGTTTGGTCCTGGGCCACAGCAGTGAAGGTGCTGAATCCTAACCACTAGGGAACTCTCTTAAATCGTTTTAAAAATAACAGCTAATTGCTTAACATAAATAGTATATCTCTAAATAAAAAACTTTTCCTGGCGCTCCCGTCGTGGCTCAGTGGTTAACAAACCCGACCAGTAACCATGAGGTTGCGGGTTCAATCCCTGGCCTCGCTCAGTGGGTTAAGGATCCAGTGTTGCTGTGAGCTGTAGTGTAGGTCGTAGATGCAGCTCGGATCTTGAGTTGCCATGGCTGTAGTGTAGGCCAGCGGCTATAGCTCTGATTAGACCCCTAGCCTGGGAACCTCTGTATGCCGTAGTGCGGCCCTGAAAAGACAAAAGACCAAAAAATTCAATAGATAAAATTGAAAAACAGTTTTCCGCGATAAAACATGGAGTCAGAAAGGGGAGCATCGTTTACGTCTCTGCATATCTCTGTGGTGTCTGGGGGGCCCGTGGGTCTCCTCAGCACCTGCCGTCAGGCGGCCGTGTAGGGTTTGGTGGAAGCATCTGAAGAACACGGGCTTCACACGGATAAGTGTTTGGAAGAGGGAGGAGTATTCTGGTAGACTCTCCAGGGCACTGCAGACGCTCTGAGAGTCTGCCGGAGCCCAGCTGCGGTGCAGACGGGAACTGCGTCCCTGAACTGCGCGGGCCGTCCGTCACGGCCCGCCGGTGTACTCGCACAGCACGTGTGTGGCTCTCCCAGGCTCGGCATCAGGAATCCGCGGTTGGCCGCGTGGGCTTGCACATCTCCCGATGACCTTCAGTCCGGGTCAGGCGGTGCGCGTTCAGGAGGACGTGACCTTCGGGCGCCTTCGCCCTGACCCGCGTCAGAAGCATCTTTAAACGTGGAGAAGCTGCAGGGTCCTAATGTCAGAGGTGGGTGGTCCAGTTCCCATTTTTGCCTCAAAGCTCAGATGTTATGATCGGCCCCAGGGGGTCACTTGTCCTTTAAGCAGCCAGTTCGCTTGCTGGGCCAACCTGGCGGCCCTGGGTGGCCTCTCCCAGCTTCTGGGGGCGACGCCCGTTCTGGTTCTGCCGGGCCCGTGGAGTCCATCAGACAGGGGAACGTGTGTCAGAGATGTGATGTTCCCGGGAAGTGTGCTTGCCTCCTGGGATCCAGCAGGCGGATAGGGTCACAGGTGTTCTGTTTATTTTAAATTGAAATGAAATTGGGATTGAAGTTCGGCCTCCTGTCCTCTAGGAAATGCCTTTCCAGGCTGTAGTGATCATGAAATCTGAGTTTCCAGAAGAATCTCGAACACCCTGCTGTTTCTCAAGGCCCTTCTAGGACTCGGTTCCGCACGCTGCCTCTGTCTTAGCCCTGGCCCCCGGGCCTCTCTGCAGGCGACGTGCTCAGCGCCCGGCTCTCGCAGCAGCTGTGGCCGCGCGCTTCCCGCAGGCCCAGGAGGGTGGCTCAGCCTCTCGGCTGCTTGTGGCCCAGGAACAGGCCACGGCAGCACCGGGTGCGGGGCACGGCCCGAGGGTGCTCCTTACCCGTGCCTCGTGAGCGCGGGCCGGCCTAGGCTGTGGAGCGCTGGGGCCCGCTGCCGGCCTCGCTTCGTCCGGAGTGAGCTTCAGGCTCCGCAGAAAGTGCCCAGCACCCTCGTGAATCGGTCCTCACCTCGGTCGCCGCTTGTTAGCGGGCCCCCAGGTGAGCGCCGCCTGCAGGTCTGGGGACCCGGGCCCGGCGGCTCTCAGGCTGAGGGCAGCGCCGACCTGCGCCCTCCCGGGACCTCCCTCGCCGCCTCAGCTCCTGCCTGTTCTTTCTGGTGGGCACAGATCATAAGCTGAACCATCGCGTCCCCCTCTGACCACTGGGGACCCCTGTACTCCCCCTGTGTCCCCCGGCCTGGTGGCCCGACACTGCCCGCACGGTGGCCTAGCCACGGTCCGTGACACGTGTCCTTCCCACGCTTCGTCTGTGGCCGTGTCATCACTGCAAGCACGTTCTTAAAACACTTGTAATCGGGCCCCCTCCCAGCCTCGGGCCCAGGTTTTCGGCTCCCAGGCCCTGGTCGTCGGCCCCGCCGGTCCTCCTGTGCTGCCACGGCCCCGCGGGGCCGGGCGCGAAGCGAGCGGTGAAGACGGGTCTGGGAGCGTCCGTGCTTTGGCAGGGCGCAGGGCGCGCACCGGCAGCGGCAGCCTGCCCGGCTGTGCCACGTCCCCCTCGTCCTGTGGCCCCAGCACAGCAGAGCCGCCAGGTGCTCATGCTGGGACCAGGACCTGGCTGCTTGAACCCGCTTCCTCAGCCGCTCCGGTCACCAGGCGACAGACAACGGAGCCTTCCCACGTAGATGGGCCCTGACATCTCTGTGTGTCAGCGGCTCAACTCGGTTGGGCTGAGTAGAAAATAGCAACAAACCCGCTGGACGCAATGGCCACGGGTCACCCAGTGCCGGGGGACCAGGCCGCCGGTGTCAGCCGCCCGGCTGGTGCCGGGCGACTCAGCTCGAGGGGTGTGGGCTCGGCGCGTGTTCACGGTGCAGCCAGAGCCGCCGAGTGTGAGCGCAGGCGTGGCGGAGCGGGTGAGCCGTCCAGGCCGTCGCCTCGCGTTGGGGGCAAGCAGATGCCTCTCTGGGCGTCGCCGTGGTGGCCAGGACGCTCCCCCGCGTTCACCAGTAACTGAGGAGGTCACTGACGTTCACCAGGGAAGAAAGACCTGGCCTTTCACACTGTAGCCCCCAGGGGCTTACGCGTCGTCAGAGGGGGGGCAGGCAGGACAGGCCCAGAGCGGCGGTCCTCAGCCTCAGAGGATGTGTGTGCAGTTGTGTGGAAGCTGGGGACTCACGCCCGTGCCCCTTCTCTGTCCCCTCGCCTCGGGCATCGCCGCGCCATTTAGAAGGCAGGCTGGGCAGCCCCGGGACCACGTGCCCAGAGACCCACATCAGGGTTTGCTCTGGGACACACGGGGACCAGCAGCCCCTCGCAAGCAGAAGGTTCTGGTTCTGGACAGAGGGACTCGGGCTCGGGTGGGTGGGGAGAGACCTTCTGGGAGTTTTTCCATGTGGCATTGAGCACACTTCTGTTCATCTCATTAACTAGGAAAACGAACACTTGAAAAAGTTCCAGGTGACCTGGGAGCTGCACAATAAGCACCTCTTTGAAGATCTGGTCTTTTCAGAGCCGCTTCTCCAGAACAGCCTGCCGGCACTGGTGTCGCAGATCAGGTACTCGGGCTCAGCCTGCGTGTGACGGTGTTCCTTGGCCCTGGACTGCACCTGCCCAGAAGCTGCAGAGCTCCGGGCGAGATGGTGTTCGTGGAGAAGCTCAGAACCCAAAGAGTAATAGATTAAACTTTAAAATAATAAACCCAGTGTTAAGGCTGCCAGAACTTAACGTCACAGTGTCCTCGGGAATAAGGGCAAGCTGGGTGACCGGAGCACTTGGCTGGTCAGGCTCTGCCGGGTGGCCGAGGTGCAGTCCCTGCTGTGGCGCTCGGGTGTGCAGGGCTCCTGGGCCTGGGGGGAGGGACCAGACACCCTGTCGTGTCTCAGACGTTCCCTCCGCATTGTGCCCCAAGGCGTGGGTTCTTGCTGGTGTGGGGTGTCCACGGGGCGTCCTCGGTGCCACGCTGAGAGCTACGGATGCGGCACTCAGGACCTTTGCCCTGGTGACGGCGGGAGCAGGTGGGTGCAGTGCAGGGTGCTGGCTGAGACGGGCTGGGACGAGGCTCCTGGGAGCTGCCGAGCCGGTGCCCCTCCCGTGGCTCTGTCTGCCCCGGTGACCCTGAGCCGCACACTGTGGACAGATGCCCGGGCGTGGACGCCGTGTGGAAGACACCGACCGTAATCGCCTGTGTTTCCGCGTCCACTCCAGGATGCAGTTGGGCCAGATTTCTGAAAAGGGAAGTTCCTTTCAAGAAAGTAAATTGTTTAGGTAACTTATGCAACAGTCACTGCTTTTTTTGGTCTTGAAACCCACATATCAACCCAGTGTTTGTTCCCTGAATTCCTGAATCCATCAGAGGGGTCCTGACTCCTCCCGCTTCTCCCCCTCAGCCCTGGGGAAAGCGTAGCTCCATGAGCAGCTGGGCAGGGAGCCCTGGGTGAGGAGGTCGGCGCAGAGGGTCCGTGTGTGGCCTGTGCCTTTCCGGCGTTCCGCCCCCCTCCCCCTTGCGCGTCCACTCTGGCACCCTCGTGCCATTCTGTGCCGGGCACACAGGTGAGTGTCCTCACTGCAGCCCTCGTTGGAGGAGAGGCGGAGCGTGCAGTCCCGAGCCTGTCCCGGTGTGGCGCTCAGACCCACGAAGCGCTTCCTGCGGGAGGATGTGCCCGGGAGCTCCTCGTGTGCTGCAGGTTAAGGCCCTGCTGTCCCTGCGGCAGCTCGGGGCACTGCCACGGTGCCGGTTCGGTCCCTGGTCTAGGAGCTTCCACGTGCCACAGGCGTGGTCCAAAAAGCAATGAGACAAGCACCTTGTGGCGGGAGGCGTCCTGATAGCAAGATTCCAGGCTGTTTAGCTTTGCGTTTTCTTTTTCTGATGAGCAGAGTTTGGTGGCCCTGTCCGCACACTGTGGGCGGGTGGCAGGAACCTAGAATGTGTCAGAGGGCTCCACGTCTTTCTGCCCTGGCCTGGATTTCTCATTTGCTCATTTTGAATGGCCGTCGGTCTCCAGAGATCGTGGTGTTGGAGTCTCAACTGCTGCTTCTGGGGTCAGGCTGGGTGCTGCTCTCAGGAGCAGGTAAGGGGAGGACTCGTAGAGACGGGGGCCGAGCTGGGGAGGGGCAGGTGGAGCGTCCCCTGGAGTCGGGGGCGCCAGGAGGACTGGTTCCTTCCGGCTCCTCAGGAGACACCTGGTTGGACCGAAGAATTCAGAGTTGAGCTTCTAGTTTACAGATACCCATTTAACAACTCCTGAACATTTTGTGACAGCTTAAATTTTGCAAGCACTGCCCCGAAGTAATGATTGCACCTGTGGAACACAAAATCCATGGTGGTGTTTTAATATTGATTCTTTGGGCCTGTGTTTTGTTTAGCTTTATTATAAAGTAAAATACAGGAGGAGCTCACATTGTGGCTCAGTGGGTTAAGAACCGGACATAATGTCTGCAGGGATGCAGGTTCGATCGCTGGCCTCGCTCAGTGGGTTAAGGATCTGGTGTTGCTGTGGCCGTGATGTAGGCCAGCAGCTCCAGCTCCACCTGGGAACTTCCATGGGCTGTAGGTGCAGCCATTAAAGAAAAAAAAAGGTAAACTGCAGATAGGGAAACTCTAGAAAATAAATGTACAGCTTAATGGATTGATAGTAGGCCTCCCTCAGCTGCCACCCCGCTGGCCCCCAGCCGCACGTCCTCTCTGCCCCACCAGGCACAGGTGCCCGGCCCAGAGCGGCCGTCAGTGGGCCGGCACGGCAGCTGCGCTCTGTCCTTCTTTGTTCTCGTGTTGCGCGTGTGCATTTCCATCGTCTTCCCTGGCTGTTTGCTGTATTTTTCTTTGTAAATACAAATGATCTGCCCAAAGGTTTACCTCATTCAGAGGAACTGACTGGTTTTAAGAAAATTGTCTCTCTCTGTTTTTAAACAGCTTTATTGAGATACAATTCACATACCGTATAATTCGGTGATTTAAAGTGTATAATTCGGGAGTCTCCTGATGGCTCAGCAGTTTAAAAAGCCATTGTTGTCACTGCGGTGGCTTGGGTCAATTCCTGGCCCTCATGTGGCCAGAAGGAAAAAAAAAATGTGTAATTCAGTAACGTGATGAACAATGGCTGTTGGTAAATTATATGATTAATTTTTTTAGTGATAAAACATATATAACACAAACTTGCCAGTTTACGTTTAAGTGTACAATCCAGTAGAGTTAATTATATTTACAATGCTGAGCAGCCACCAGCAGTGTTTATTTCCAAAAGTGTTTTTTTTTTTTTTTAGGGCCGCACCCACAGCATATGGAAGTTCCCAGGCTAGGGGTCGAATCAGAACTGTAGCCACCGGCCTACACCACAGCCACAGCAACTCAGGATCCGAGCCGCGTCTGCAACCTACACAGCAGCTCTTGCCAACACCGGATCCTTAACCCACTGAGCGAGGCCAGGGATCAAACCCACAACCTTGTGGTTCCTAGTCGGATGGGTTTCCACTGCACCGCGACGGGAACCCCCTCTCCTGCGTTTTGAGATTCTTTCATCTGTAGACCCTGCTACCCCACCCCCTTTCCTGTAAGTTTACCTGTTAAGGAACCTGCACTCTTTATCCCATCACGATGCCAGGGTCTGGGGCCTGCGGTGCACACGCCGCGCGAGCTGCCGGCAGGTCTGTCTGTGCCGCCTGGGAGTGGGTGGAGGGCCCAGCAGCGCTGTCGGCCCCGTTATTTATTATGGTGGTCTTAGTGGCCGTTGCCCAGTTTGGTCTTTTATTTTAATATCTGTTAATTGTTATGGAAATTTTTAATTTGGCTTGCAAATAAACTTATCAAAACTGATTTTATCTCATTTTCCTTATTGTTTGTCATATACCTAATTTGTTTATTTATTTGTTTCTTTCTTTTTAGGGCCGCACCCAAGGCGTGTGGAGGTTCCCAGGCTAGGTTTCGAATCGGAGCTGTAGCTGCCGACCTCCGTCACAGCTGCAGCAACACCAGATCCAGGTCATGTCTGTGACCTACACCACAGCTCACGGCAACGCCGGATCCTTAACCCACTGAGCGAGGCCAGGGACGGAACCTGCATCCTCATGGATACTGGTCAGATTTGTTTCCATTGAGCCAGGACCGGAACTCCCTCATACACCTAGTTGAAATCATAGGCGTCCCCACCTGTTCAGCGTGGCTCTCGTGTGCTTGCAGAGTGAATAGTAGACGGTAACTGCTTGCTGAACCGTTGGTGCTCTCTGCCCTGAGGACAGCTCTAGCAGCTCCCTGTCTCCTCTCTGGATCCCAGCCGAGCTTCGCTCGAGCGTAAGCCCTGTGCCCTCAGGTGGCGCTCCAGGTCCCCCCAGAGGAGGCTCAGGTGCCCAGGTGGCTCTGGCAGGGCCGCAGCGCAGCGCAGGGCGCTCCTGCTCCTTTAGCGCCCCCCCCCCCCCCGTGGTCCCACGGGTGCCGGAGGGGCCGGATGGCGCACGTGGAAGGCGGGTTTGCACGACCAGAGGGAATGAGTCTGACGAGCAGGGAGTGAGGAGACAGCGCCCGAGCGGGTGGGTCGCGGGGCTGTGCCCTCACCCCGGTGCCCGCGTGCTGCCCGAGGACCCTAGGTTCTGGGGCTTGAGTTTAGTTTCCTGGGGGCAGAAACAGCCTTAAGAGTTTTCTTTCCAGGCCGGGTGGGTCAGCGTCTTTTCTGTCCTGGACTCCCCAGCCAGGACACTGGTTTCTGCGTGCTCCCTCTTGGACGTGAATTTCACCGGTGACACCGCGTAGGCAGCCTCAGCAAGCTGTGTCCACCTAGAAGCCTTGCATCTTTACGCGGGGGTCACGCAGGTGGAGAAGGGGGTGTCTGCGGCCGTTGAAAGGTTCTCGTTCTTAAATTGTGATTGTCTCTTTTTGTTGTGAAGTGTTAGGTTGTCATTGCAATAAAACCCTGAAAACAGGACATCGTGCAGAGAGGTGGGCACTATGAACAGTTGGGTGCTGCTCACAGGATTTTTCCAGTGTCTGCCCACCCCCCATTTTTCAGCAGGCCTCTGTAGTCCTGTCTTTACCTAACATGGGGGGTGCATTTCTGGTTCAGGACGCGGCTGTGAGTGCATGCGTGTAGGTGTGTGCCGGGAGATGCAGCAGGACCCCGGGGGCAGGCCGCCTGCTGTGCTGCGTGCCCAGCACTGTGAAGCCCAACGCTGCCTTTGTGCTCGCGAGTGATTATGGATATTGTCTTTGAGTTTGAAATTCCTTTATTACCATTATTTTGGTTCCGGTGTTGACCTATTTAGACCTCAGGCAAATGCAGCCCTTCCCCGCCCCTCCCCCATGGCTCCCTTTTCAGGAATCCAAGTGTTTATCTGGCTGTGTGTATTTTGGTTATTTTCTCATTTGCCATTTTACCATCTTTCTTAACAAAATATAGAATAGATAACACTGAAATTATTTTCTTTGTTGAATTGAATTTCCTGTTCTGCTTTTTTTGAAAATCTGGTCCAAATTTCTCATCAGTTGTCTTGTTTCCTCTGGGTCAGTGTATCCTAACAGAAAAAATAATTTACGGCCACACATCTGGTAAACTGAATCTCTGGGCTTAGTCTTTTGAGAGCAGTATCGCTCGCCGTTCATCTTCCCCTTAGGAGCCGTTGCTTCTCTAAGCCAGACCCCGTTCTGGGCACCTGGGGTGTGGCATTGGGAGGGGAGGTGATGGACAGAAGCAAACCTCCGGGCCCCCTTCTCGGCAGGCTGGGGACCACAACGCACGACACGTGCAGCGAGGACACCTACAGCACCCTGCTGCAGCGGTACCAGCGCTCCGAGGAGGAGCTGCGCGGCGTGGCCGAGGAGTGGCTGGAGTGCCAGAAGAGGATTGACACTTACGTGGACGAGCAGGTGGGTGGGCCCTGCCGCGGGGGGCCGGGGAGGGCACGCCCAGCGCCCTGCAGGGTCAGTGCTGGCCGGGTCACCTGCACAGGCTGCCGCCCGGCGCAGTGCCGCCTGCGGGGGCTTCCGGGAGCTGCTGGGCCTTGTATTTCAGGGACCGCTTCCTGAACACTTGCCATTTGGAGCCTGGGGACACACGGCACGTGTCACCTTCAGAGCCAGCCCTCCTCCAGTCCCTAGTCACCTAGAGAGGGAGCACAGACGGCTGTGTCGGGCGGGGGTCTCCAGGGACGGAGGAGGCTGGAGAAGGCAAGGCGCTTCTGGGCGAGGGAGCGCTGGAGCGGCTGGCCAGCCCGAGCCCGTCAGGCGACATGGAGCAGGGCTTCCATGGCATCAGGCCGGCCGCCTGGGCCTGCCCACGCTAAAACCCCAGCAGGGTCAGGCGAGGAGGCATTCAGGGTAGGCCTGTTTTGAGGCGGCAGCAATGGAAACAGTCAGAGCGCTGCGTTCTGCCTCTGAGACTCGACACGGGACCTGCTGTGGCTTCAGACATGTGCTGTGCGGCTGGCCTGGGGTCGTTGGTGCCTTGGCCGCAGGCGGTGACCCTTTGGTCTGAGCATGGCGAGGGAAGAAAGGAGGGAGTGCCGTGAGCTCGGAGCCTCCCGTGGCCTGTGTCCCTGTCACCCCGTGTCGTGTGTGGCAGTTCTCCCTCTGCAGCTGCAGGGGCCGTCACTGTAAGCGGTTTCGGCAGGAGCTGGGGATGCTGGCCCGCGTGTGCTGCGCGTGCTGCTGGCTTTACCCTCGGCGGGGCAGCGGGGCAGGCTTCCGTGGTGTTGTGCTGGTCTTGGGCAGGTGGCCCTGGTCAGGGCGGGGCGGGCGTGGGGACCCGTGGTTGTCTTATGCTTTCTTCAGAGCAGCGTGTCCCTAATCCACGCCGGCTTTTGCAGCCAGAGACTTAGTCTCCAGCTGTGGCCTCTCGCTGACCACTGCTGACTCCTCGGCTGAGACCGCTGCAGGGCAGAGCTGTTCCCAGGTCGCCCCCCCCCATTTCAGTTTGGCTAGTGCCGGAGCGGGGCCCAGGAGCGTAGCCTCTCGCCTCCCGCCAGCCGGCCCCCGGAGGCCCACGTGCCCGGGCACCCGGCTGAGCCCCTCGGGGCCGAGGAGCAGAGCGCTTCCTCCTGTCCCCAGCCGCACCCACACTGACATGTTTCAGAGCCTGTGTTCGGAGGGTGGAGGCAGTTGGAGCCAGGAGGGGACGGTGGTACAGGGGGACCAGCTGCAGCGCCCTCCGCAGGGGGCTCGAGGCTTCCGCACAAGCGCCCAGGGGCTGAGCGCAGGGGCCTGAGTCACCCTCGTGTCCCGCTCCTTGGGGGCCTTCCGGCCTCGGTCGTGGGGAAGGCCCTGGGTGGCCTTTGGCCCCAGGCTCTGCCCCCGACTTGCCGTGAGCCTCGTTCAAGCCTGTCCCCTCCCTGGGCCTTCGTGTCCCACCCGAGGAATGGCGTTTTAGTTTATCTGAGCCTCTGTGTTTTATCGTTTTCAGTCAGTTTTGTGTAGTTGTTAAAAAGCAGAATTAGGAGTTCCCTTTGTGGCTCAGTGGTTAACGAATCCGACTAGGAACCATGAGGTTGCGGGTTCGATCCCTGGCCTTGCTCAGTGGGTTAAGGATCCGGCGTTGCCGTGAGCTGTGGTGTAGGTTGCAGACGCGGCTCGGATCCCGCATTGCTGTGGCTGTGGCGTAGGCCGGCGGCTACAGCTCCAACTCAACCCATAGCCTGGGAACCTCCATGTGACGCTAGTGTGGCCCTAAAAAAGGCAAAAAAGTCCCCCCCCCCAAAAAAAGGCAGAATTAGGAGCTTTTGCTGTGGTGCAGCAGGTTAAGGAGCCGGTGTTGTCTCTGAGGCGGTGGGGGTTCGATCCCCAGCCTGGCAGCTACAGCACAGATTCGATCCCTGGCCCGAGAACTCCATATGCTGTGGATGTGACCAAAAAAAAAAAAAAAATGGAATCGTGGCACCTAGTTCCTTGCATTCTGAATCGCGCTGCGCTGTGCTGGCTAACGGGTCACATGCGGAGGAAGTCGTGTAGTTTGTTGCTCTAAAAGTATGTGTTCTTATAGCGTTAAATTTTAATATTAAAAAATAAGATCTCGGCGTTCCCATCTTAGCTCATGACGTCTCCATGAGGATGCAGGTTAAATCCCTTGCCTTGCTCGGTGGGTTAAGGATCCGGTGTTGCCGCAAGCTCAGTCACAGATGCAGCTCAGATGTGGTGGCTGTGGTGCAGGCCGGCAGCTGCAGCTCCAATTCAGCCCCTTGTCTGGGAACCTCCATATGCTGAAGGAGCAGCCATTAAAAAAAGAAAAAAAAAGACCTTAAATCAGCACCCTAACTTTGCAATTTGTGAAACTCGAAATAAAGATAAACTAAATCCAGAGCCTGCAGAAAGAAGGGATAATACAGAGAATAGAGCAAAAAAGAGGGCGGAAAAGACGGGTCAGTAAAGCCAAAAAAAAGTTCATTCCTCAAGAAGATAAAATTAACCTTCTGCGTATAGACTAAGGAAAAAAGAGAAAACACTGAAATTGCTAACATCAGAAATGAAGTAGGAACATTACTGCCAGTTCTACAGAAGTAAAACGGATTGTAAGAGAAGACTGAACCATTGTACACCAACAGAGTGGATAAGCTGGACGAGATGGACAAATTCCTAGAAACACAGAACCAAGCTAGAATAAATTACGAAAGAATAGAAAATCTGAATAGACCTATAACTAGAAAGGAGATTGAATCAGTAAATCAAAAATCTCCCAGCAAAGAAGTTCAGGACCTGATGGCTTCAGAGGTGAATTCTAACAAACTCTTTTTTTTTTTTTTTGGCTGCGGCAGGCCAAATTTCCTGGGTCAGGGGCCACGCCTGAGCCACTACAGTGACAGTGCCAGGTCCTTAACCACTAAGTCACCAGGGAGCTTACAGACATTTAAAGGAGAATGAACACTCACCCTCCTCAGACTTTTCCAGATAAATCGAAGAGGAGGGAATACTTACAACTCATTCCATGAGGCCAAAGACACTGCAAGAGAAGAAAATTACAAACCATGGATATTGATGCAAAAATCCTTAAAAGAGTACTCGCAAACAGAATTCGGCATATTTAAAGGCTTGTGCACCGTGACCAGGTAGGATTTACTCCTGGAACGCAAAGGTGGTTCAGCGTGGACGTTCCGATGTGGTGCAGCGGTTTAAGGATCCGTTGTTGCTGCAGGCGCCGTAGATTCCAGCTGCGGCGCTAGTTTGATCCCTAGCCTGGGAACTTCCAAACGCCACAGGTGCAGGGGAAAAAAGGTGATTCGGCGTATGAAAACTGATTAATATACTGTGCCACATCAGCAACCAGGGAAAACCAGCCATCATCTTCGGTGACGACGGAAAAGGCTTTTGGCTGAATTTAGCGCCTTTCCTGATTAAAAGCACTCAGTAAGTTGGGAATAGAGTGAAACTGTCTCCACGTAGTTAAGCCCACTTATGTAAAAAACTCACAGCAAATAGCATCTTCAACAATGAAAGACTGAAAGCTGTTTCTTTAAGAACAGGAGCAAAGCAAGGCTGCCTGTTTTCACCACTCTATTCAGCACAGGACGCAGAAAGTCAGCTAGGCTGTTGGGCAAGATAAAGAAAAGCATTTAAATCGGAAAAGAAGAGCGACGTGATCCCTACTGATGATGTGGCCTTATGTGTGGAAGATCCGGGGGAGAGAGGATAAAAGTCCTAAAACTGACGATATTAAGTGAATTCAGCAAAGTAGCAAGATACAGAGTCCACACGTAAAAACTAGTTGCACTTGTATATACAAACAGTGAACAGTCTGTAAAGAAAAGTATACAAAGTTTTTATTTACTGTAGCATCGAAGAGTGAAATACAGGTCCCCTCTGTGGCACAGTGGGGTACGATCCAACTGCAGCAGCTCGTGTCACTGCAGAGGCATGTGTTTGGTCCCCCGCCCAGTGTTTAGTGGATTAAGGATCTGGCGCTGCAGCTCTGACTCAGATTCAGTCCCTGGCCTGGGAACTGTCATATGCTGTGGGTGCAGCCATTAAAAAATGAAAAAAAAAGGGAGTTCCCATCATGGCACAGTGGTTAACAAATCTGACTAGGAACCATGAGGTTGCGGGTTCAATCCCTGGTCTTGCTCAGTGTGTTAAGGATCTGGTGTTGCTGTGAGCTGTGGTGTGGGTCGCAGATGCTGCTTGGCTCTGGTGTTGCTGTGGCTGTGGCGTAGGCCAGTGGCTGTAGCTCCGATTCGACCCCTAACCTGGGAACCTCCATATGCTGCAGGTGCGGCCCTAAAAAGCACAAAAAAAGAAAGAAAAGAAAAGAGTAAAATTTTACTAAGGAATTCATTTACTCCAGGGAGTGGAAGACTTGTACAATGAGACCTACAAAGCATTGATAAAGGAAAATAGAGAAGACAGAGATAAATGGAAACACATCTGGTGTTCCTGGGTTGGACAACTCAATGTTAAAATGTCAGTGTTATCCAAAGAGGCCTACGGATTCAGTGCAATCTCTATCAAAATCCCAATGATGGTTTTTGCAGGAATAGAAAAACCCATCCTAAAATTCGTATGGAATCTCAAGGGACCCAGAACAGCCAGAACAATCTTGAAAAGAGAAAGAACAGATCCGAAGGACTCACACTTCCTGATTCAGAACTTAGTGCAGAGCCACAGTAATCAAACAGGATGGTGTCGCCTAGAGACAGAGCGGTGCAATGGACTGCAGAGCCCGGAAACAAGCCCTTGCGTACGTGGTCAGATCTTTTTTGACAAGGGTGTCAAGACCCTTCAGTGGGTAAAAGGCAGTCTTTTCCACAAATGTTGCTGGGAAAACTGGGTATCTACACTCGCAGAGTGAGCTTGGACCCTTGTCTAATACCGTTCAGGAAATTTAACCAGAGTGAATCAAGGACCTGTGTGAAACACCTGCAAACACGAAGTGACCTTAAGGACGTTACTCTAAGTGAACTAAGCCAGACGCACAGAAGGGCAAACAGTGTGTGATCGCACTGCCTTGAGATGCTGAGAGCAGGCGCACTCCTGGAGACCGAAGGTGTATGGGGCTGCCAGGGGCTGGGGGGGCGGGGTGTATTTAGTGGGGGCTGGGTTTCAGGTTCATAGATAAGGCCAGACGGGCGTGGCCGGTGGTGATGGTTGCCAATAGCGAGAATGTCTTCGGCACCACGGGCTGGTTCAGACAGTTAGATTCTGTTACACGTTCTACCACCATGAGGGGAAAAAAGACATTTTCTATCTTTTTACAGTGGAAAAAGCCCCTTTTCACTAAAGCAACCAAGAGGTTCGTTCTTGTTCTCATTCGCCTGTCAAGAAACCACGACGCCTTTAATGCAGATCAGGGAAAGGAATCACTGCCGTTGCGTCCAGAGGGTCCCAGAGGTCTTTGGACGGGTCTCAGTCTCTTCTAATCGAGTAGCGTTTTAGAAATTATACAGTAATTCAAGATTTCAAAATGTTAGACACCTCTGAAATAACTAGTATTCACAGATAAGTTATGGACATGAGACGACAGTTGACAGCTTTGAAATCAGTTGTTTTTGTTTGCTTTTTAAAAAGTTTAACCTTTAGGAGTTCCCGTCGTGGCTCAGTGGTTAATGAATCTGACTAGGAACCATGAGGTTGCGGGTTCGATCCCTGGCCTTGCTCAGTGGGTTAAGGATCCGGCGTTGCCGTGAGCTGTGGTGTAGGTTGCAGACGCGGCTCAGATTGCCTGTTGCTGTGGCTGTGGTGTAGGCTGGCGGCTACAGCTCCTGTTAGACCCCTAACTTGGGAACCTCCATATGCCATAGGTGCGGCCCTAGATAAGGCAAAAAGACAAAAAAAAAGTTTATCCTTTATTATTTGACACATGTGTAAGCTTACAGGTACCCAGATGTTCTACAAAATTAATCCTAGAGGCCATGAAAAGAGGGTCAAAGGGGAAGTTTCTATTTATATTATTTATCAGACAACTCTGTACTGAGCTTTGTAATAAGATACAGAAATGACTAACTTTTTCAATGTTTAGCTCATTTAAAATCATTTTTAAAAGTTTCAATAGAGGGGAGTTCCTGTCTTGGCTCAGTGGTTAACGAATCCAGCTAGGAACCATGAAGTTGCGGGTTCGATCCCTGGCCTCGCTCAGTGGGTTAAGGATCTGGCGTTGCCGTGAGCTGTAGTGTAGGTCGCAGACGCAACTCAGACCCTGCGTTGCTGTGGCTGTGGTGTAGGCCGGTGGCTACAGCTCTGATAGACCCCTCACCTGGGAACCTCCATATGCTGCGACTGTGGCCTAGGAAAGACCGAAAAAAAAGGAAAGAAAGAAAGAAAAGTTGCAACAGAAATAGCTACTCGTAAAAGGAAAACATTTTTCCTAAAAACTTCAAACTTATGTAATATAAAGGGAGAATTAGCACCAGTGTTGAATATTCCCAACCAAAAATATGGTATATGTGTCTTTTTTTAGGTCGTCTTTTGTATCCTATTTTATGGTCATTTTATGTCATTTCTTAATGAGTTTATAATCAGGTGTTTTCTGGTTTTAGGGACTATTATGAGTGGTATTTAAATGGTAGAAGAGGAGTTCCCGTCATGGCGCAGCAGAAACAAATCCGACTAGGAACCATAAGGTTGTGGGTTCGATCCCTGGCCTCGCTCAGCGGGTCAAGGATCCGGTGTTGCCCTGAGCTGTGATGTAGGTTGCAGACGTGACTGGGATCCCGCGTTGCTGTGGCTGTGGCAAAGGCTAGCAGCTGTAGCTCTGATTCGACCCCTAGTCTGGGAACTTCCATATGCCGCGGGTATGACCCTAAAAAGACAAGAAGGCCAAAAAAAAAAAAAAATGGTAGAAGAAATTTTAAAGAGTTATCACTAGTACTTATCGGAAAGTTGAGTTTTACTTTGTGTCCAGTTATCTCACCAATTAACTTTCTCATAGTTTTGGAATTGATTGCTTTCGGTTCTCTAAGAGGCCGTGGTGTCTGTCTTATGCTCTTCAGCATTTGAATTTTGTGTTGTATTTGTTCTGTTTTTGCTTTAGCTAAAACCTTCAAAGCATCATAAACAGGAGCGTTGCGTGCAGAGTATACTCGTTCAATGCCTGGCTTCTGTGGAACGCTTTGGATGTTTCACATGAAGTCTGATGCTTACCATGCAGATTGGTGATACTTTCTCATCAGAGAGCCCTGTCCGCCCCCCCCCCCCAGCTTATTAAGGTGATTATTTTTGTAAAAAACAAGATGTTGACTTCAAATGGTTTTCCTTTTTTTTTATATATTTATATATGAATTAGATTAGGCTTCCTGATTTTGAGACATTCTTACATTCCTGGAATTAAACACCCAGTAAATTACACTCTATTATTATTTAACCATCATAAGAATTTTACTTAGAATGTCTGTTGATCTGAGTATCGCTGAATGTTTTAGTTCTTTTTGTTTTGTATAAGGGTCATGCTAATCTTACAGAATATGATTTGGGAAACTTTCCACGTTTTTCAGTTTTCAAGAATAGCTCAACTTTTCTGTTCTGTGCAGGACTTGATGGAATGCACTGAAAACTTAGGGCCTGACCCACGTTTGCAGGGAGGAGGACGAGGGCTCTGTACCTTCCCCTGCCCTTTCAGTTTGCGTCATGTTGTCAGCCCCTTCGGTTTTCTGCTTCTTATGTGAGTTTTACAAATTGGTGTTTGCTTAGGAAATTATCCACATCATTTAGATAAGGGGGATATAAGCTTGCACTTACAGGGGAGTTGATACAATGGGCGAAGTGACAGCTTCAGGAGAATTCCCCGCCTCTAAGCTCACACCTTCCGGAAGGAGCACCCGCTTCCCTGGTGGGGGGCGGGGGGCCGGGGGGGCAGGAGCTGGGGGGGGCGGCAGAGGAGCAGGAGCCGGGGCAGGCGGGCACTACGCGTGGCCGCCCCGCTGCGCCCACAAGTGCCTTCCAGACTGCCTAGAGACAGAGAAGTCTGTGCCTCAGACGAACCCTCAGAGGCTTTTTAACGTTGACTCACCTCTCAAGCGCCTGGTGCAGGCCTCTGCTTTGCACACGGAAGGCGCCGCTGCACGCTGTTTTCTGCTGTTTTCTCTCGGTGCATCAGAGGAGCTGCTGGGCAGAGTCCCTGTCCTCGCTGCCTTGTCTTCCGTTGTTCAGCCCGGGAGGAGGTTCGGAGAGCCAGCTTTTGGGTTTCTTGACCACGTTTACTTCCTTGTTTTCACAGTAATTTCAGCTTTTACCTTTAATTCCGTACTAATTAGTTTCTTGTTTTGTGTTATTGGGGCTCCCTACACTGAACGCATGTTTTCCAGCCTTTGTTTTGTTCTCTCATAAATGCCAGTAAACTATACCGTCTTCTGTGTCTCGGACACCTCTGGTAAAATTTGATTTGTGGGACTTTTGTTGTCATTTGTTTCTAAACCAACTATAATTTCAATTTTGATTTTTTTCTCTAGTACTTTTGAACTATTAAAAATTTTAAGTGCTTGAATTTTATTTACTCTTGTTTTATTTTGGAGGGTTTATTGGTATTTTATTTGTTTGTTTTTAACTTGAAGATCCAATTGGCTTTACCAGGCGAGGCATGACTGTGGCAGCCTCACCCAGCAGCTGGAGGGCTACCCCCTGCTGGTGTGTTTTCTTATCCATGAGATTCAGTCTGTGCCCCCTCCCTTTCCTCTGGGTGCTTTGGAAGACAGCCCGCTTCTGTCCTTTCATGGTCACTCTTAGGCTTTTAATAATTTGTTAGAATACATTTAGGAGTTCCCGTCATGGAGTTCCCGCCGTGGCGCAGTGGTTAACGAATCCGACTAGGAACCATGAGGTTGCGGTTCCATGCCTGGCCTCGCTCAGTGGGCTAAGGATCTGGTGGTGCTGTGAGCTGTGGTGTAGGTCGCAGACGCAGCTTGGATCTGGCGCTGCTGTGGCTGTGGTGTAGGCCAGCAGCTGTAGCTCCGATTCGACCCCTAGCCTGGGAACCTCCATATGCCGTGAGTGTGACCCTAGAAAAGGCAAAAAGACAGGAAAAAAAAAAAATGGAGCTCCCGTCATGGCTGAGTGGAAGTGAATCTGACTGGCATCAGTGAGGCCGCGGGTTCGATCCCTGGCCTCGCTCAGTGGGTTAAGGGTCTGGCGTTGGCGTGAGCTGTGGTGCAGGCTGCAGAAGAGGCTCAGATGCATCAGTGCTGTGGCTGTGGCGCAGGCCAGTGGCTACAGCTCCAATTCGACCCCTAGCCTGGGAACCTCCATAGGCCGCGAGTGCAGCCCTAAAAAGACCCCCCCCAGAAAAGGAATGCATTTATAAACATCAACAGTTAATCCTCCCATAGCCGCCTCCTCCGAATGACGCAGTGCCTTGCGCCCGTTCTTGAAGCGCTGTTGCCCTCAGTTTGTTTTAAATTGTGGTGAAGCGCGTGTTACCTGGGATTGGCCACCCCCATTTCTGCGCGTGCGGTTCAGTCTCACCAAGTGTGTCCTGTGTCGTGACTGTCACCGCAGTTCAGTGCCAGAACTTCTCAGCCTCACAGCAGCCCGCCCTGCTCGTCTTCATGGCCCCTGGCACCCACAGTGCCCACGGGGCGGCGTCCCCGAGACACACGCGGGGCTCCTGGTGCGCAGTGACGGGCCCACCCGGCGTCTTCACGTCCTGTCTGTCGTGGCGTAAGACACGTGTTGTGGCGACTTTGAGTGAGTCGGGCCGGGCGCCTGGACAGCACCAGGGGCCTTGGCTGCCCCTGAGGCTGGGGGCCCTTGTGCGTCACTTTAGAAGGTGTCCTGGGTAGGAGTTCCCATCGAGGCTCAGTGGTAACAAACCCACTGGTATCCATGAGGACACGGGTTAAGGGTCCAGCCTTGCTGTGGCTGTGGCGCAGGCCGGCAGCTGCAGCTGCAGCTCCGATTTGACCCCTAGCCTGGGAGCCTCCATGTGCCGCGGGTGTGGCCCTGCAAAGACAAAAAGAGAAAATGTCCTGGGCGGCCCTGGCTGGTGCTGAGCGCTTCTGTTTTTCACCCCCATCAATCAGATGACGATGAAAACGCAGCGGCGCGTGCTCACGGAGGATTGGGAGCTTTTCAGACAAAGGCGGCTCATCGAGGAGCAGGTAAGGGTGCGGGTCGGGGAGCGGCCGGAGGACATGTGCGTTCTGCTTGAGACGGCGGCTTTAAGCCGGGTTCCTCTTGGCCTCCCTACCCCGTGACGCTTTAGGAGCGCCCGGGTTTTCGGAGCCCCCCCCCAAGCCCACATCCACCCCCGAGTGCCCCGGGCTGCTCCCCAGTGGGTGGCGCCATCTCCAGGCCCCCCCCCAGCTGACGCGCAGTGAAGCCACAGGGCTGGGGCCGGTCCGCTCCACACGTGGGGGCCGGGCCTTCCTCACGCTGCCTCGGCCAGCCCAGCGCCCCCTGCAGCAGGCCCTCCCCGCCCCTGCCGGCCAGGCCGCTCCAGCAGAGCTCACTGGGTCTCGGTGAGCTGGTCTCACCGCATTCGGCTGCGTCAGCCAGCTTGCTTCCCTTGGGTGGTGCAAGTGTCCCTCGCTGGCGGCGCTCCCAAGGCCACCCCTCGCTGTGGGCTCGTCTGGGCACAGGTAGACGAGGGCACCCGTGCTTCACTCACATGCCTGTGTGGCTTCTGCCCGGCCACGGCCCACCCCATGGCCAGAGCTGTCCGCAGTGCTGTCCGCTGAGACGCGGGGCCTGCTGCTTCGGCAGAAGGGCAGGTGCCGCTGCTGCCTGGCTCCGGCCGCCCCTTCTGCACGGGCAGCTGCTGCCGTCTCTGCGCTGACCGTCCAGCCCTCTGTGTGCACAGGCCCGCCGTGCTGTGCGGCCGCTGCCCGGGGCTCTTCTTCTCAGCGCAGAAGCAGCTGTTGAGGCTCCCGAGCGACCCCCGCTCAGTGCTCCTCACTGGCCTGGACGCCCACCTGTCCCTGGAGGGGTGACCGGCATTGCCTCCGGGACCTTGCGGGGGGCCCCTCCCCGCCACGTTTACCCCTCAGCTCTGGTTTCCTGCCTGTGTCCTCTTCCAGAAGCTAAGCTCCCTGGGGGCAGTGTGACCTCCATGCTCCTGGTACCTGCTGGGAGCAGACACGAGGCAGATTCAGGGTGAATGCCGGCTGTCTCCTCCAAGGGGCCTACGGCGTGTTTGCTGGTGAGAAGGCTGTGTAGGGGTCACTGGTGCCCAGTCTTTGTCAGGGCCTCTCTCTGCTCCCCGCTTTGCTGGCCCCAGGCCACCTTAGGGCGCCTCAGTCATTGGTTTCCGAATAAACGTGACACACCACCATAATCACTGAAAAACACAAGCCACGTAACGGGGCACGGGTCTTGCAGAATTAACCTGTTTGGTGAATTCCTCCAGTTAACGAACAAGAAAGCCGTCGCTGGCGAGAACAGCTTCACGGACACCATGAGGCACGTGCTCTCGTCGCGGCTGAGTCTGCCCGACTGCCCCAACTGCAACTACAGGAGGAGGTGAGCCGGGCGTGTGCGCAGCGGGCCTCCGGGACCCTGCCTGGCCCGCGGGGCGGCGCCCCCTTGACGGAGCGGTCTGACCTCTGCAGCCTCTCTCGGTAACTGTCCTTGCCCGTCAGATGTGCTTGTGACGACTGCAGCCTCTCGCACATCCTCACCTGCGGCATCGTGGACACCCCCGGCGCTGGCGACATCCACGCCCACCAGCTGCCCCTCCCTGTGGACTCCGCTCCCGACTGCCTCTCCGAGATGCGCCCGCCTAGCGTGCCATCCGCGAGCTCAGGCTCAGGCTCCAGCTCCCCCGTGACAGTTCAGCAGCACCCCAGGCTCCTCCTCACGGACAGCAGCTCTGCGCCAGCTTTGTAAGTGGCGGCTGCGCGACAAGCTTTCTGAGGTTTGAGTGCTCGTGATGAGAGGTGCAGGCAGCAGTGCCTACAGACATGCGCTTTTCAGCTTTTTAACCAGCTTTTAAAACCTGAAATCGGCACACCCAAACTTTGACATTTTTCATTACCTGCCATGAAGAAGGTGGGTTCGTAGGCCCAGGACGTGGGTACCTGGCCTCACAGGTCCTCCCCGAGTCGTGGGCCGACGGCCCGGGCTCATGCACTTCGTCGCTGGCCCCACTCTTGTTTCTTCCCTCTCTTGCTGGGAACTCAGACGGTCACTTTAGAAGCGACTGAGAAGTGGTTTCCTGTGTCCCGTCTGCGTGAGCGCAGGGCCGTGCGCGGCTGTCCCCATCCAGCAGCAGGGCAGGGCCTGTCGCACGAGGAAGTCCCCGCTCCACCTTCCGGACGGGCTGCGCCAGGTGCAGGTTTTACCTGAGAGCGCAGGCCTGCCACCTGCCGGTCCCGGCCCTGGCTGCTTCTCCGTGCCCCGGTTTCTCGCCGCCTCCGTCTGGGCTCTCCCTCGGAGTCTCAGCTCTCGCTTGAGGGTCTGTCCTTCTAAGGGGTGGGTCCCAGCTCCCTGACCCTGGTCACTGAGCGCAGGCTGCTGTATAGCCTCAAGCCCCGAGCTCTCGGGGTCCGTGAAGGGAGGGGTGCAGGGCCTCAGCTGCCGGTAGCCGCCGGCTCTTCCCGGGACCTTCGCCCGTCTCGCGTCCCAGCTGCATGCGGCGTGGAGCCGCGACTTCCCACGGCCGCTCTGGCACGCGGGACCCCAGGACCCTCCAGTGTGAGGTGGGGTCCTGTGATTTTAGTCACTGAGCGGTGCCCCCTGGGTTTGGTGGGCTCTGGGCTGAAGGAGCCTGCCTTCGTCCCAGCGGACACACAGTTGAGTGACTTCCGAGCCGTGACGATGGTAATACCACGGGGCCCGGGAGGCCTGGGCGGCTTGGCCTGGTGGGCGCGTCCGAGCTCCCGGTGATGGCAGGCTGTGGTGCGTTGACTTGCTTCCCTCAAAGTGGCCGAGAACCTGCCTAAAGCCAGAGGGTCTCAGTTCTTAGGACTTTTCCTTCTGGAGGCCGTTGTGTGTCGGGACTCAAGGCGGACTTGGAGGGGGTGTGGGTTAGACCCATGGGGTGTCCGTTTAGACGCACGCCTCCAACCGTCTACACTGAGCCGGGAGCTCTGTGCCGGCTTGTTTCATGCACCCAAAAATCACCCATTTTAAGTGGTGTCATGGGCTACATACAGCCTTGAAGTGTTTTTACTTCTTTTTAGTGGCTCTTCCACTTGTCCATCTCTTAGACGTCTTGCTAAAGCAGATGTTAAGATTATGACTGGATTGGCCAGAGCCAGCCTTGTAGTGAAAAAATCTTTTAGTATTTTGTCACACAAGTGTTTTGTTCAGCTGGCTATCTCTGAAATTTTGGTGGTTACAAATACAGACACCAAAGACCTAAGGTGTCTTTAATTCTTTTATTAAATTTTATTACTTTTAAATTGTATTTATTTATTTATTTTGCTTTTTAGGGCCTCACCTGTGGCATATGGAAGTTCCCAGGCTAGGGTTCAAATCAGAGCTAGAGCTGCCAGCCTACACCACAGCCACAGCAACACCAGATCCGAGCCGCGTCTGCGACCTACACCGCAGCTCACGGCAACACCGGATCCTTAACCCACTGAGCGAGGCCAGGGATCGAACCCGCAACCTCATGGATGCTCTTTGGGTTTGTTACTGCTGGGCCACAAGGGGAACTCCCTCTGCCCCGTTAATTCCAGTCACAGACCGTGCTGCTTAGAAAGAGCAGAGGGAACGGCTGTACACCAGGCCCGTGAGGTTGAGTGGCCACAACGCGGTGACATCTTGTGGCTCTCTAGTGTTTCTCCTGCTGGAGTCCTGTTCTCCGTCCTTCCAAACGGCACAAGTCACTGTCCCCAGGCGTCTTCTCCTGTGTTGGGGCCGCGGGAGGGGCTGAGCGGTGTGCGGGGCTCACCCTGACCCTCTCGGAAAGGGGGCAGGTCTGCGTCGTGGCTGGCGCGCTCCCTGTCCTCGAGGGCGCGTGGCCGCATGGTGGCTCTCTGCTTGTCTCAGCTGCAGTGACGACGAAGACGTCGCCCCGCTCTCAGCCAAATTCGCTGACATTTACCCGCTGAGCAACTACGAGGACGCCGAGGTGGCGGCCAGCATGAACGGGATGCACAGCGAGCTGAACGGCGGCGGCGGCGAGAACCTGG
This sequence comes from Catagonus wagneri, assembly GCA_004024745.2. Classification (NCBI taxonomy): domain Eukaryota; kingdom Metazoa; phylum Chordata; class Mammalia; order Artiodactyla; family Tayassuidae; genus Catagonus; species Catagonus wagneri. Next base: position 270,488 of record PVHT021183717.1, read on the forward strand.
CGCTGAGGGACGAGGTACGGGCGGGGCTGCTTCGTGGGGACGACGAGTGGCACAAGGAGGTACCTGGTGTCTCCGTTTTGAAAGCGTGAGCTACAGCGGCTGCTTTACAGTCCCCGCAGGTTAGCAGCGCCAGCAGTAGCTCCTCGGACGCGGACGGCGAGGAGGCGGACGGCGAGAGCGGCGGGGAGCCGCCCGGAGCCCCGCAGGAGGACGCCGCTCCGGGCAGCGGCAGCCCCAGGAGAGAGGAAAGTAAAGTGGGCAGCCCGCCCCCGTCTTACCCGGCTCAGCAGGTGCGGCTTCATCCCCCAGGCTTCTCTGCCAAGGGCCTCTCTCTGCGCCTGGCTTCTCGAAACACGAGCGTCAGGGGTGCCTCGTTCCCGTATTTTGCGAGACCTCTCGGGGTGGAGCTGGGAGACTGGGGCGACCCGCGTGGGAAGCAGGCGTGGCTGGCCCGCACTCCTTTCCTGCCGGAGCACCCTCGACTTCCCGCTGCCCTGGCGTCCCGGGGCCGCTGTCCGCGTGGAAGCAAGGGGGCTCTTCGCTGAGACGGAAGAATGGACCGGAGTTCCCACCTTGGCGCAGCAGAAACGAATCCCACTAGGAGCTATGAGGTTGCGAGTTCAATCCCTAGCCTCGCTCAGTGGGTCACGATGGATCCGGCGTGGCTGTGAGCTGTGGTGTAGATGGCAGGCGCGGCTCAGATCCTGCGTTGATGTGGTGTAGGCTACACCTGTGGCTGTGGCGTAGGCCAGTAGCTACAGTTCCCATCTGACCCCTAGCCTGGGGACCTCGATATGCTGCAGGTGCGGCTCTAAAACAAATAAAAAAAAAGTGGAATGTTAAAATTTCAGAAAAGGTTGGTTCTGTAAGGGAGCTTTTTTTCCCTCGTAGATACCTGTTTGTCTGTTAACCAAAGGTAGGGGTACCTTACTAGACTGTAGTTTTTTCTTAGAGACTCAAGAGTTTTATAGTAGATGTTCAAGCAGTTTTTAAATTAAAGGAGCAAGAAGTGAAGGTCAAGGCTGATTAAACCTTGTGATAGGTCGTGTGCATTGCAGTGACCATGAAGGCCTTCCTCCCACCGCCTTCCCCGTCTGCCCGGTCCCCGGTCCCGGTACGACCAGGTGTGCTCCCGGTGTGTCCTGGCGTTTATTTGTGCGGGCGCAGGTGTCCCTCCCCTCCCCGGTGAGGACGGCTTACGCGGACACGCGCTGTGTGCTGCCCGCTCAGCAGTGCCTCCTGAGCAGCTGACCGTGCGGGGTGCCCCTCCTCGGCCTCTCCTGCTGGCCTCTGCTCCATCACCAGGACAGGTCACGGTTTCGTTTTTCTTCTGGTCCCCTTCTGAAGGACACTTGTGTTTGCTTCCCTTTTGTTTTCCCATCATCACCTATTCAGTGAGTAACTGTGCATCTGACACCTTCCACAGTCAGTTCTCCCCTGGGACGGTCCCAGCAGCGGCTTTGCTGGATCTGAGCGTGACGGCCTCCCCAGCCCCCGGAAGACGGTGACATCAGTGTGGGACTCTTGCCAGTGTGATAGATGAGGAATGGTACCCGTGAGGTTTCGGTTTTCATTTCGTTTTTACGGGCAAAGCTGAGCTTGGAGGTTTCGGTTTTCATTTCGTTTTTACGGGCAAAGCTGAGCTTGCGGGTCCTTTGCTTGAAGCCGTTGGTTTCTTGACGCCTCTGTGTGGCAGGGGGCGCCGTGCCGTTTGGGCCAGCCTGTGAATAGGGGGTCCTCTTCCATTTCTGCTCTCTGGTCTGTGCTGAGCACTTTAACTGTCGCCTGTGCTGTGCTCCTGTCTTGTTCTTGAGTTCCTGATAGTTGGTACCAGTCCTTATCCGAGCACATAATCTACAGATAATTTTTCTTGGTCTGAGGTAGTATCTTATTAGTTTCTTTTTGAAAAGCCAAAGCTCAGAGTTCCCACTGTGGCTCAGTGGGTTAAGGACCCAGTGTTGTCTCTGTGGGGAGGCAGGTTCGATCCCTGGCCTCACTCAGTGGGTTATAGGATCCAGCGTTGCCTTGAGCCGCAGTTTGGACACAGACACAACTCAGATCTGGTGTAGCCGTGGCTGTGGTGTAGGCCAGCGGCTGCAGCTCTGATTCGGCCCCTAGCCCAGGAACTTCCATATGCTGCCAGTATGACCATAAAAAGAAAAAAAGAAAAAAAAGAAATACAATTGATTGTTACATGTTGATCTTGAATTTTGCAGCTTTGTTAATAAACTTGTTTGTTCTAAAGGGATTGAGGTTTTGTGTGTTTGGTTTCGGTTTTTTGGTAGATTACCTGGATTTTCTGCATGCGAGATCATGTTGTCTATGAATGAACAGTTTTACCTCTTTCTTTCTTTCATTACTCGGTGGGTTTTATTACATTCATAGTTGTACAATGATCCTCTTTTCTAATCTGGATTCTTTTTATTTCTTCTCTTGCCTTATTGAGTTGGAACCTCCAGTGCAGTGTTGAATAGCAGACATCTTTACTTGTTCCCAGGCTTAGGGGAAAAGCGTTTGGTCTTTGACCAGAAGGTCGGATGCTGGCTGTAGGTTTTTCATAGATGCCCTTGTCTGCTCTGCTGCTTGAGAGTTTTATCCTAAACGTGAGTTGCGTTTTTCAGACGCCTTTTCTGCATCTTTGGAGAGGTCCCTGCGGTTCGGTCCTTTATTCTGTTACTGCGGCTCTGCAGTGCATCTTATCCGGTGACTTCTGGATATTAAATCAACCTTGTGTGTGGGGGGTAAATCCCACTTGGTCGTGGCATATAATTTGTTTTGCGTGTTGTTTGATCTGCTAATGTTTTGTTAAGGATTTTTGCATCTGTGTTCATAAAAGACGCTGGTCTGTGGTGGTCTGTCCTCATATGTCTTGGTCTGGCTTTGGTGTCAGGGTGACACTGGCCTCACAGAATGTGTTTGTTCTGCCTGTGTTTTCTGAAGGAGTTTGTCTAAGATTTCTTCAATATTTAATAGAATTCACCAGTGAAATCCCATGGGCCTGATTTTTTTTTCTTTTTTTTGGGGGGGGGGCTGATCTTTTTGGTTGAAAAATTTGTAATTACTAATTCAAATTTTGTTTACATATTATAAGTCTGTTCAGATTTCCTTTCTTCTTGAGTTAAGTTTAGTAATTTGTGTCTTCTTAGTAGTTTATCTGTTTCATGCAAGTTGTCTAATTATGCACAAGGCTGTTTATTACATGGTCTCGCTTAATTATGTGGAGTCTATAATGATGTCAGTTCCCAATTTGGGTAATTTTGTCTACTCTTTTTTTTCGGTCTTTTCAGGGCCACCCTGCAGCATTTGGAGGTTCCCAGGCTAGGGGTCGAATTGGAGCTGTAGCTGCCGGCCTACACCACAGCCACAGCAATGCGGGATCCAAGCCGCATCTGCGTCCTGCACCACAGCTCACGGCAACGCCAGATCCTTAACCCTCTGAGCGAGGCCAGGGGTCCAACCCGCATCCTCCTGGATGCTAATCTGGTTCGTTAACCAGTGAGCCACTGCGGGGACTCCTGTTTACTTCTTTTTAATCCCCTAAATCAGTCTGCCTATAGGGTTACCAGTTTTTGTAAATAACCAAATTTTTTTCTTTTGTTACTTTTCTCTGTTTTTCTGTTCTATTTCACTAATTTCTCCTCTCGGCTCCATTATTTCTTTCTATATTCTTTGAGTTTGCTCTAGGTTGTTGAATATAAAGCTTAGATTACTGATTTTAGAGCTTCCAAATTTCTTGAGACTTGTTTTATGGCCTAACGTACTGTCTGTCCTGTTTGTGCGCCTGAAAATCACCTGAGCTCCACTTTCTTCGGTGGAATGTCCTCCTCTCGATGAAAGTTGCTCAAACGGATTGACGGGTTTTCTCAGGTCTTCTCCACCCTTACTGATTTTCTGTCTATTTCTTAAAAAAAAATAAAACTACCGAAAGGGACATATTGAAGTCTTCAGGTGTAACTTTTGGGTTACCTACTCCTCTTTTGAATCTGCTGTTTTTTGATTCACGTGTTTGGGGACAGTGTTATTGAATGTGTCCATGTATTATTGTTTTGTCACCCGAATGGATTGTCCCTTTATCATTAGAAGTGTTTCCCTGTTGACATATCTTACCTTAGAGACCGTTTTCTCTGGTATTAATGTAGCTGCTCCAGCTCTCGTGGGGTGCTGCATGTCTGTTATATTTTTTTTCATCTTTTTAATTTCAGCTTCTTTTGTGTCTGAATCTAAAATTTGCCTTCCAGTCTTTTAGCTGGGTCTTACGTCCTTATCCTGTCCATCAGTCTCTGCCTTTTGTTTGATATGTTTCCTTTACATCTAATGTAATGATCGGTGACCTTTACATCTGCCGTTTTGTGGGTTATGTCTGTATGTCTCGTGGGGGCTCACCTGCATGGAGATTACTTATCTCACACCTCTGTCCCTCCTTTATCTCCTTTTTTTGTATCAATCAAAATGTGTGGTGTGCCATTTTAATTCTGCTGTTGCTTCTTCAGGTTTAGGTCTCCAAGGGTGTGGGGCCGGGGTAGGAAGGGCCCCAGGCAGGAAGGCCAGCTGCCCTCTGTTCTCACCGAAAGTTCTAGCAGATTTGCATGAGTGAACGCTTCTCAATTTGTTTTTTTCCTTTGGTTGATTTCCAGAGCCTCAAAGCGATTGCCTTTGACAGTTGTGTTCAGTTTTACACTTGTTTTGAGGGAGAGGAGCCACCGACCGCTTCATCCCACCTTAGCCGAAGTCCCACCTCGGGTGCTTTTTGAAGACTCTCTGTAGCCGCCCGCTAAGCAGTGTGAGCCCAGCGGAGCCTGGCCCCCGTGGTCTCGTTGTCCTTGGTCCAGCTCCCCCTGCACTCTGCCCCCTCGCCAACCCCCTGCCCCTGGTCCCTCGGGCGCAGGGCGCAGGCGGGTGTGGCGGCCGCCTCGGCAGAAACCCAGCTGGGGTGAGGTGCGCACCCCTCCTCTTTTCAGGGCTCTTCAGTCCCAGTCCTGGGGGCCCTCGTTACCGCGCAAGCAGGGCCCTGTCCACCTGGGTGTCAGGACGGGCCGCCGCCTGCGTATCTGCTGTGGGACTGACGTGCGGCCTCTGCCGTGCTCTGTCTCCCTGACTGCCGAGCACCCCGTGCTGAGTGCTTCCTTTTCTCTTTCCTTTAAGGCGGAGCAAGCCCCAAACACCTGTGAATGTCATGTGTGTAAACAAGAAGCGTCGGGCCTGACGCCGTCAGCGATGGCCGCCGGAGCCCTCCCGCCGGGCCGCCAGCTCCTGAGCCCCGAGAAGCCCGCACACCCCGCGCTCCACCTCTACCCCCACATCCACGGACACGTGCCCTTGCACGCGGCCCCGCACCTGCCGCGCCCCCTCATCCACCCCGCCTTGTACACGGCGCCCCCCTTCGCGCACAGCAAGGTACGTCGGGCAGAAAGGGCCGGAGCCTCGCCTGGGGCCGAGCTTTGAGGAGCAGGCGCTTGAACAGGTGCAGCCCCCGGACTGGGCAGCGCGTGTGGGACAGCGCCTGTTCTCCGTCAGAGGGTCTGCACTGGTCTCCTTAAACTCCTGGAATTTTGAACCTTTAACTTGGAAGGGCAGTCTCGCGGTTTATCTCAGAATTAACTAGTAGGCGAGGAGTTCTCCGGTTTTGTTGGGTGACAGGTAGTACTCGGGGTTACTTGCATACATGGCATCTGCCCACCAGAGACCACGCAGTTCTCTACGTGTAGATTTTTGGGACCTGGCTCTTTTTCTTAAATGCAGTGGGTAAAATAGTGGGAATATCCCGCGTTGCTGTGGCTGTGGCACAGGCCGGCAGCTGCAGCTACGATTCCACCCCTAGCCTGGGAACCTCCATATGCCACGGGTAAGGCCCTAAAAAGAAAAAAACTAAAATTAAAAAAAAGGAATTATTTCCGAAGAATCTTCAAGTGAAGTAGTGCAGTTGACTGTTCCCCAAGGCTATTGGGACACTCCAGTTAAAACAGATTTTTTCCCCTGACTTTTGTCCTCTTCTCAGGACGTCCTAAGTGGTCTGGAGGGTAGAGAACATTGGGGGGGGCTCACCTGCATGGAGATTACTTATCTGACACCCATCAAGTTGAGTCTGGTAGGTAGACATGAAAGGTTCGTGGATGGGAAGGCAGACCCGGAGGACAGGCTGTGAGCTGGGTTTCAGCCACTCTGCTGTGAATGACTGTTCACTAATGCGTTTCAAACACGCTAGCTTGTTAACGCGTGCTTCGTGGCCCAGAATGTGGTCTTCCACTGAGCCACAACGGGAACCCCCTGTTTTCTCCACTTGTAATTAAGCCTCTTCTAATTCCATTTTGTCTCCTCTCAGCATATCAATTATACCTTTTTTTTTTTCCAGTTTTAGCAGTTGTATTAGAATATACATTTTAGCTCATCTTAGTCCCCCTTCAAACACCACTGTTCTCTTCACGTGGATGGAGTATAGACACTTTTTAGCTGATTGTCCCCAGTTCCTTCCTCCCACCATTATGACATCGCTGTCATCATTTTCATTTATCCTGATATTAATCACCCAGGAGTTCCCGTTGTGGCTCAGTGGTTAAACGAATCCAACTAGGAACCTTGAGGTTGTGGGTTCGATCCCTGGCCTCGCTCAATGGGTTAAGGATCCAGTGTTGCCGTGAGCTGTGGTGTAGGTCGCAGACGTGGCTCGGATCCCACGTTGCTGTAGCTGTGGCGTAGACCAGCGGCTACAGTTCTGATTAGACCCCTAGCCTGGGAACCTCCACATGCCTCGGGTGTGGCCCTAAAATGACCAAAACAAACAAACAAACAAACAAAAAGACAAAAACAGATATTAATCTCCCAGCACATCGTTATTACTTTAAACAAAGCCATCCTTTAGACCAGGTGATAAGAAGAGTCAGAGACTCTGTCTTCCGTGCATCTCTTCCTCTCCCGTCCCCCTTGTGATACGAGATCCAGGTTTCTGACCCGTGGGGTCGTCCTTCTGCCTGAAGAAGGTCTCTGAGGTCTCCCGCAGGCAGCTCTGCGGCAGGTGAGCTCCCTGGGTTTTGTCTCAGGAAGTCCGTTTCTCCTTTGCGTTTGAAGGATAACGTCTCAGGTGCAGCACCCTATGTGGGTGGCTTTTCTCTCAGCACGTAAAACGCCGTTCGGTGCCCTCCCTTGCTGGCACAGCAGTAGATGAGCGTCCGCTGAAACTGCGCTCCTTGGTCCCCAACTGTGCTTTCAGGATTTTCTCTTTGTCTCTGGTTTTGCGCAGTTTGCATATTTTACGCCTAGATGTAGGTTTGGGGGTATCTGTTGTGTTTGGTGTTTTCTGAGTGTCCTGCGCCGGTGGCCTGGTGTCTGTCGTTAATGCCGAGCCTTTCTCAGCCCTCAGCCACTGGCGGTCCTTTGACCTTTTGACCTTTTTGTTTTCCGTCATTGTTTGTGGTCGCTTTGGGGGTTGGTTTGTTTAATTTCTTGTTTCTCTCTGCGTGTTGGTTTGCAGAGTCTCTCCTGACAGCTTGAAGCTCACTTGGCCGTGTCCAGTTTACTGAATCCAGTTTACAGTGTTTTTATTCCTAGCATTTCTTTTTGGTTCTTTCTTGGAGTCTCTGCTCATATTACCTCTCTGTTCTTGGATATTGTGTACGTTTCCCGTTAGGGCAGCAGCCTGTCGGTAGCTTTAAATTCCTGGGTGGCGGTCTCCAGCCATCTCCCCTCGCGCCCCTCTTCGCCGCGCCGCCGTCCCTGTGCACCTCCGCGCCTCACACCGGACGCTCGGCTCCCTGTGGCTCCGTCTGCTCTGAGAACTTTTTTTTTTTTTGCGTTTTAGGGCCGCACCCGCGGCATAAGGAGGTTCCCAGGCTAGGGGTCGAATCGGAGCTACAGCGACCGGCCTACACCACAGCTCACAGCAACGCCGGATCCTCAACCCACTGAGCAAGGCCCAGGGATCGAACCTGCAACCTCATGGTTCCTAGTTGGATTCGTTAACCACTGAGCCACGAAGGGAACTCCTGAGAACATTTTTTGAATCAGCCTTCCAGCTGAATGATTCTCTAATTTGAAAACTCCAGATACTGTGGCCCACCCTCACGGAAATTGTAGGTGCCAAGTAACGCTGAGGAGGGAACCCGCTGCGGCGGGGCTCCACGCGGTGGTGCCGGGTCTGCAGACGTGGGCAGCGGGTCCGGGCGCTCGGCCGGACTTCCTCAAGGCGAAGCCAGACGCCGCTCGGCTGGGCCCTGGACGTGCTGCTGCCGTGCTGAGTTGACGGCGGGGCAGCGCCAAGCCTCGTGCTGGCGTGGTGCTCCGGCCGCAGGCTGGCTCCCACTGCCGGGTATTTCTGCCCGTAGCAGAAGGTGCTCAAGACTAAGAGAGCTTCTGACTGAGGGTCACTTGTCCCCGGCCGCCTCTCAGGGCAGCTCCTAACCGTCGCTTCTTCGCGGAGACCGACGACTCTTGGAGGACGGGTTTGTGGTCCTCACGCCTTGCTCCTGGGGCCCCGCTGCCGGAGGAGTAGTCCACCTCCTGCTTGGATCTGGTGTCCAGGCTGGACCTGTTTCTCCCCCTTCGGGTCCTGACCCCTGCCCGCTCCGCCCGCTACCTGCGGCTCCCTGAGTCCATCCAGGGTCAGCGGGCGCTCAGCCGCCTGCTGGGCCGACTTCCCACCCCCGCGTGGGGGGCGCGGCGTAGCCTGGAGCCGGGGGCTGCCTTGTGTCCGGGGACGTCCAGCTTGGTGCTCACCCCGTGCTCCCTTGGGCGCTGCGCCGAGCACGGGGTGGGGGCTGGAGGAGGTACCTTTCGAGCTGCCGGTGAGGAAACCAGAGCTCCAGAGGCTTGAGTGATTTCTCTGAGGCCCCACAGCCAGTGGAGGGAGAGCTGGCGTCTGGGCCTCAGACGGGGCGGCCGGAGGGCTGGGGAGGACGCGGGTTCCCACACCGCCCCGTCACCGACCGGCCTCCCGGGGTCGGAGCCTGAGGCCGCAGTGCTGACCCCGCGCAGTGGCGGACTTGGGCGTCCCCGGGCAGCTCTGGAGCCGTCCCTCCTCCCGGCTAGCCGCTGCCCGTCCCCTCGCTGACTCTGCCCCGGGCGTCTTCCTCGCCCTCCGGCTCCTGTTCCCGGTCAGCGGCCACATCGTCTGGGGCTGCCGCTGTGGCTGCCCGGCCCCTTCCAGACCGAAGTCACGCAGAGTGTCTCTGTGGCGGCCGCTGCAGCCGTCAGGTTGTGGCCCAGCTGTTCCCAGGCTCGGATCCTTCCCTCCGGCCTTCTGCCCCCGCCAGGCCCTCGGGGATCCTCGCCGTGAGCGGACGGCACCCGCTGCTGGGCCGGGCCCCAGAGGCTGCGCCCCGCACAGCAGCAGCCCCCGGTGGGGCTGGGTGCTGGTGTCGGCGAGCTGCTGGGGGCAGCGGGGCCAGGGGCCAGACGGTGCAGCCGTGGTGGCTGGGGCGAGGCACACGCTGAACCGCTGGTGGGAGGAAGTCCGCGATGGCTGTGCAGGTGCCGCCAGGGAAGCGACGGGCTTCGGTGTGTTTGATGGGAAGGCCCAGCCTGGTCTTGGGTGCTGGGTGTCAGGCTGCGTGGTGAGAGCAAACCCAGGTTGTGGCTTCTGCGACGAAGTGACATCCAGGCCGTGGTCGGGAGGATAAACAGAAGTCAGCAAGGTCGTGAGCTGAGGGTAGGAAGTTCTAGAAAGTGGACACACGTGAGCCACGTGCTGGGTCAGGAAGTGGCCTGGCGTGTGAGGACCAAGAGAAGACTGCGAGCGCCCGGGTCCGGCGGGCAGGAAGGAGGGGCAGGCTGGGCTTCACGTCAGGGCGCTGGGTGCCCCGGCGCGGCCTGCGCGGGAGGGAAAGGGCCCTCGGGTGGAGCGGGGCGGGGCTGCGAGACGGGGACCAAGTGCCGGGAGCTGAGGACACCCGGGCACATGCAGGAGCAGCTGAGGGCTAGTCGCTCATCCGCACGTGGACCCTGCCCGCGCCCTCGCTGCCAGCAAGGGCCTGCGCCCCCGGGCGGTTCAGCACCCAACACGAAATCCGTCTTTCTTGACACACACACTGCACTTCACACACGTGTGGGGAAACAGCGTGAGCAGTTACCTTTCTTATCAGTGCCTCCAGAGTTGGCCTTTTTTTTTTTTTTTTTGCCTTTTCTAGGGCTGCACCCGCGGCATATAGAGGTTCCCAGGCTAGGGGTCTAATCGAAGCTGTAGCTGCCGGCCTACACCACAGCCACAGCAACATGGGATCTGAGCCGCGTCTGCGACCTACACCACAGCTCACGGCAACGCCGCATCCTTAACCCACTGAGCAAGGCCAGGGATCGAACCTGCAACCTCATGGTTCCTAGTCAGATTCGTTAACCACTGAGCCACACCGGGAACTCCCAGAGTTGGCTTTTTAACAGTGATTTTTCCCACGTTAGATGAGAATAAGCCTTAAGAGCTCTCACGCGAGCGGGCCTCACTGGAATGTGGCCTGGGAGTGCGAGAGCGGAGGGACGCTGGTGCTCCTGAGTCGTCCGAGGCTGATACACTCCCCGAGCAGCTGGTGCTTTTAAAATCTACATCTGGTTCAGGGTTCCCTTTGTGGCTCAGCGGGTTAAGAACCCAACTAATACCCATGAGAATGCGAGTTTGCTCCCTGGCCTCGCTCGGTGGGTTAAAGGCTCCCGTGTTGCTGTGAGCTGCAGCACAGGCACCTCAGACCTGGTGTTGCTCTGGGTGTGTCGGATCCACAGCTCCGATTCGACCCCAGCCAAGCCTGGGAACTTCCATATGCCGCAGGTGCAGCCCCACCCCCCAAAAAAAGTAGAAAATAAAATCTGCATCAGGTTGAACTTTGCCCCGTCACTGTGTACAGCCTCGTAAGCGACGGTATAAGCGCTCAGCGAGGTGCGTTCACCAGGACGCCTGCTCACAGCAGCGCCTTCACGGGGCCCAGTGCTGACTTGTCTTTTTGCAGGTTAACTGGTTAGGGACACAGCGTATCGGTTCTGATAAGTGATCAGAGCGTTTCTTCTTGTAGGCTTTACCGCCAGCACCGGTTCAGAGTCACACAAACAAACACCAGGTATTCAGTGCGTCTCTTCAAGATCATATTTATCCGAGCTGTTTTGGGAACACTCCAGAGTGGAATAGTTCTAAATTTATAAGTCTTTGGGGATCAGAAGTGATGAATGATAAGAACTGGAACCCTGGCACTTTCTTGCCAGATACAATTTCTGGTAAGGAACTTGTTAAAACCTTCTTCAAGTTTCCGATGGTCTGAGCTGAGTGGATTGCCACGTCCATTGCTGTAGCTCCCCAGCAGGGCCCAGGCTGCTCCCCTCGCCGACTCCACCTCGGGTGGGAGGCCCCTCGGCCCCCACATCTGCTGCCAGTCTAGTCCCGCTGCGCTGACCAAGCGGAGCAAGGCTCCGGGGCTGTGGATGCAGGGTCTGTCCCGCCGCGGTGCTGTTGTGCCTTGTCTCCAGGGTTTGCTGTTCAGCCCTTGGTTCTCCAGCAGTGGCGACAACCAGGCCTCAGCCCGGGGCAGCGGGTGGTGCAGCTTGACTCTGACTTGTGTTCTTTTTCTTTCTTTATTGACCCTATACGGGTTCTGTCCCTCTAACAAACACCTCCTCCAGCTGCACACAGCTGTGCGTTGAGGAGCGGGGCAGGGTACCCCCGGAGAGTCCCACTCCTCGTATGCCTTGGTGTGGTTAGAGCCCCCGGTGGCCCCGCAACCCCGCCCCACTTGCGCTCAGAACAGCAAGCCGGACTGGACATCTGTTCTGTGCTTGGAAAGGGTTTCTGGCTGTGTGACCTTGGGCAAGTTGCCTGGCCTCTCTGTGCCTCAGTTTCTTATCTTTAAGATAGGAATAATGGTGCTGACAAAGTAGTTTTAAGACAGTAAATAAATGCCTTTTGGAAAGCACCTGGCACAGGAATTGGCACCTAGTAGGTGCTCAGATTCTTCGTCATAAATGGAAACTGACGTCGCCCCAGGGGAACCCAGCTTCAGCAGCAGCGCCATAGTAACAGCTCAGTCAGCAGGTGTCCTTTAGGGTTTGGCTGTTTCTGTTAGAAGCCGTAATTCTCCTGTTCTTCTCTGAAGGGAATGACATATTAGGGCCAGCACTCTCAGAAACAAGACCTGAAGCTCTTCCACCTCCATCTAGCAATGAAATACCTGCAGCTGCGGATAGTAAAGAGAAAAAAAACGTTGCAAAAAAGAAATGTCTGTACAACTTCCAAGACGCCTTTATGGAGGCGAACAAAGTTGTGATGGCCACCTCGTCAGCCACCTCCTCCGTGTCCTGCACGGCCACCACGGTGCAGTCAAGCAACAGCCAGTTCAGGGTGTCCTCCAGGAGACCCCCGTCCCTAGGTAAGACCCTCCGGCCGGCGGGCCCCTCGGCTCTGCGGACCTGCTGCGCGCTCCTCAGCTTCCTGTGAGCGCCACCCCGGCCTGGCCGGGACGTCTGTGTACTTACCGCCCAGAGGTGCTCGCGCACAGAGCGCGTCCCCTGGGACTGTCACAGCGGCTCCCTCCGGGCTTTCCCGCCTGCGTCCTGCCTCTCCTCTCCCTGCGGCTGCTTCTGGGGTAGGAAGAGGCCATGCTTTCTGAACGCCTGGGAGAATGTTTAGTCGGCTGAGAGCAGGGGCCTCGTGGAGCGAGCTCGTGGGGCCGCTGCCAGCCCGAGACACATGTTGGGGGGCACGGGGGCCGCTCACGGAGCCTCCCCAGGCCGGGTCGGGACGGGAGTCCTGGGAGGGGCCCAGCACGCGGGGAGCCGGCTCTGCGCGGAAGCTGTGCGTCGTGTGCGGGGGCCGCGCAGGTTGACGGCGCCCAGCTAAGCGTCCGCGGCTGGCGTTGGGACCTTGGCTGTCAGGTTGGGGGCGTAGCGGTCCCAGGGCCTCGGAGCAGCGCCCAGGGCCCCTCAGATGGCAGAGGGAAGATAAGGCGCCAGCCGCCCCGAGCCCTGAGCAGAGGCAGCCTCGCGGACGGGCCGGCACCTCAGGTGCCTCCTGTGCAGCCCCGGGGAAGACCCAGCACAGGCGCTGCAGGCTCCTGCCGAAAAGTCACCCTGAACCTCAGCCAGACCTCACACGAGCCTGTGGCTCCAGCCAGCCTCGACTCCGCAGGCGTCGGCGTGGTGGCCGGAAGGCCCCTCTGGGAGGCCGGGTTGCGGGTAAAGCCCCAGGGGGGGG